>JBAMJR010000031.1:4657500-5132500 GCA_038501785.1 Myoxocephalus aenaeus
AGCTGAAGACTCAGTGATAAGGTTGTCATTCTGGCGCATAACCATCCTCCTAATCAGCTGTGGCTTTGTGTGTGTGTGTGTGTGTGTGTGTGTGTGTGTGTGTGTGTGTGTGTGTGTGTGTGTGTGTGTGTGTGGCTAGTGTAATGTGGGAGTAAGAGAAGACATAATGAGCTCACTTTCAGGGGTCTATAATACAGTGAACACAGCTGGAAATATGTGATGCATGCGATACTTGCTCTCAGCTTAAAAATAAAAGCCCCCTGACCTTGAAATGCTAAATTAATCATTGTAGGGAAACTCAGCATGCTTCTTCCAACAGTTTGACGTGTCATAACTCACAAAAGTCACGTCTGCTACTCACCTGCTGTGCACAGTTGCTCATCTGATTCACATACCATCAGAATATAATTCTCTTTTAAGGAAGTTTATATTAATCTTGACTGAAAAGTTTAAAACTCTGCAACATCATCCTGAGCTGAGATGCACAAATATGTTGGGATGCTGTACTTCTCAGAGCACTCAGTCATAAAAGGATGCTACATTTGGGTATCTGGGACAGTTATTTTAAGCAGCGTTTACTTTAGCAGGTCATGACAGCTCCAATGGTTTGTCCCACGCTACAGATATGGAACTAAGCTGCATTAATTCCCACGATACAATTGCAAATATAAAAGATAAAAAATGACTTGTGGAGTCAAGATATTTACATCAACAAAGGGAATTTTGTAAGGAAAACAAATAGCTCAGCTTTTCTCTACTGTGACAATACAAGAGACCTGTATTTGCTTCTTTCATCCTCCACCATCTCCCTGTGATTCTGTGTCTCCCTCCCCTGTGATTTTCTCTGTACAATAAGTTACAGTGCAGAGCAAAGCTCAACATGACTGAGCAGGTGCCCTATACTTACCTATTCACGTTTGTCACCAGCACAATGTACAGTAAATCATGTTCTCCACAGGTCTCAACACATTCATTACTCTATGCAGGGGTGACACTTGTAAAAATGGGAGATTGTGCAAAGGGTAAATTATTCCCCACACATATATATTCCTTGTGTTGCTATTAATTATAATGCAAAATCATGAGAATATTCAAGAGCTGTTGGGCCAATTACTTTAGAGAATCATAGGGCGGGGCATATGGACAGACTTAATTCATGCTTAAAGCACGTATAACAATTGTCTCTTTGGCTGATGCCATTTATTTTCCCAAACTGCTGTGTACAGTGCAACATTTAAATACAGCCCCATGCTGAACCCTATTATTTCACCAAGTCAAAAACAATAGTGTGTCCAGTAATGGCTGTGCTGAAAGTAAAGAACATGATTGGCAGTTCTCTACAAAGAAACAAAGAAACTGTTGAAAGAAGACTTTTCATTCAGAGCTGGCATATCCTCAAACACAGAGATGTTTTTACTTTGAGCTTGCATATTAAAAGTATAGCAAAAGACTAGAGAAACTTTGGTTTAGTCCGAATATTTATATAAGTAAACAACTGACATTATTCAATGTGTAAAATGAACCATGTCTGTATTTAGTTCCTTACTTAATACAAACACATCTAAAAACACTTTATGTAAGCGACATCAAGATAAATCACACATGCTCAAATATGTGGGACCTGTTAGTGACACTCAGGCTCACTTCTGTTTGAAGTTGCAAAGATGTGAGTCTGCACCATCAATAATCTCCTGTCACTTCACGTCAAACAGACACAACGCTGAAGGTGACTTACCTCCAATAAAGTCTGCCTTCCCCCACAGTCACTGCTGCTGCTGCTGCTGCTGCTCTGTTTCCCAAAGCTGTGTTGTTCCCAGTGGACAAACCACTGGATACTAGTGATCACTGCTGGTGTTGGGAGAAGGAGACGTCTGCCATTGTTGCTGATCTTTCTATGTCCCCCTCTCACCCCTCCTCAACACCTGGTGTGGTGCAATCAGTCCGTCCCATCTCCCATACTCTGAACACAGTCACATTCCTCCATAAACAAGCTCTTTCTCTCTTTCCCCCTCCCTCTCTTTACAGTGTATCCTTATTGCCTCCCTCCTGAACTCCCTCCCACTCTCGCCTTCACTCTGAACATCCAACACTGCCTCTCTCCCTCCGCTGCTTGCCTCGTCCACCTCTTACATCCAATTTATCTTTAGTTGTGAACTATATCTGTGGTGTTTTCACCGCTCCATCCCTTATTCCGTACATTTATCCCTCTCTACCTGTTCCATCTCACTGTTCACCTCGCTTCTCTCTTTTTATATCTTCCTGGCATAATGCCCAGCAGCCCTGCTATTCATTTTAAGTCACTCCTCTGCCTCTGCATGCCTACATACAGCATATCATCCCTGCCCACACTTCTAAGCCACACACAATATCTGTAAGCATTCTAAATATCTGTCTGTTTGAGAGTGTGCAGCTTCAAATGTTTCTTTTATTGTGTGTCCAGTTATTGTTGACTATATGTATGTGAACCAGTGCAGCATATATGTGTGCATGTGTGTGCACCTGCAAGAAAGCCAGTAAGTGGCTGCTGGGCTGATGACTCATCCATGCTGTTACCCACCATGCTCTGCTGTTGAAGATTTAACCTGCTTCACTGCTCTAGCTGACTCCATTGGCTCTCACACACACATAGAAGCCAGCGGCAGATATGTTGTGTTTTGGTTTATTTATATAACAGATGAGTTGAATAAATGATTAGCATGGCAGTGTGCTGGTTATAACCCTGCAGTGCAGTCTTTGCAGTCTACCCATTTGATAGGCAAGTACAGCCTCTGTTTTGTCTTCCTGTGTCCATCATGTCCCTGTGCATCTGTTTCTCTTGTTCTTGTTATCTTTCTTTACTCTTTTACTGTCTACACTGCTTTCTCTTCTTAATCTTTTTTGCCCCAAAACTCTCTGCTGAATCTCAATTAGAAGTATCACTCTCTCACAGTTAATATGACAAAATTAAGTTACTTTGCTGGCTGTGAACGAAATGTACAATATTCCTCTTTGCTGTCTGGGCATGTTTGGTGGCGATATAATGACTGTTTCAGATTGCCTTCAGTGTTCCTGGAGTGCTAATTTCTCTTTCAATGATTTCCCCCCCCTTTGGTACACAGTTGCCAGAAACACAGTCAGAGACAATGCCTTTTACGCTCAGTAAGTGCCAGAAATGTGTATATCTGTGTATGTTTTGAGCGGTTAATAAAAGCCTGTAATCTTGGTTTTGACCAAAGTGTCGGGTATCGAAATGAGAATGATCTCATTTCGATACCCGACACTGTCATTTCCCCCTTTTTGTATACCGCCTGGTGCTATGGCTGAGGACATCCAGGTTATTCATGTGTCATTATCACACACACTGTCATGTTGTCATGACAAAGTACACCAGTTAGTGTGTCATTGTCTGCTCACTCTTTGAAGGCCCTACATTTGACTCGTATCCTCTTTGCCCTCACAAAGCATCTGCCTGTGTGTGTATGTATTAATGGGTTGGTGCATTTGGGATTGTGTGTGTTAAAAATTGTTTTATTAATCATTCACGCGCCACAGCACCCTGTGTGTGCATGTAGTGTGTGTGTGTGTATGTGTGGGGAAGGCTCTTTTTGGTTATTTATACTCACTGTCATATAAATCTTCTAGCAGGTCTCTAAAGATTGCATTACAGGAAAACAATTAAGAGATGTTTATGTTTTCTGCCAAAGTGAATGAACCGGTGTGATTACTCATGTGAGTTTTGGGTTTTCTGTACTTGAAGGAGCAGCTCAGGCTGTCAGACTGGGATTGGGCTGCAGCAATTGATTGGATTTTACGTCAAATTTGCTGTTCCAGAACGTGCCTCCTTTTCTTGGCCTGGCCCCATCTCCCTGCTTATCTCCACTCACCCCCACAGACACACCCTCACAGAAATAAAAACATGGAGGAAGATCAATACCTCGTTAAATAAAAAGGCCGAGCATAATGTTGTTGACCCAGCTGGCCCAAGAAACTGACCCTAGTCAATGTCGGGAGGCCAGATGCTGGACACTGCTGAGTTGAATGTATACCCCTCCCACACACACACACACACACACACACACACACACACACACACACACACACACACACACACACACACACACACACACACAAACACTGCCGAGCTCCAAATCCAATTTCTTATGTAAGCCTGCTCTATGTTTACACATATGCCTTTTTTGGCAGACTGGTGGATGTCAGCAGCTGAATATGGATCCAATATGAATCCATATTATACTGGATATTATGTAAATAGACACAGTAGTATGGCCGAGCAAACATGCACAGTAGCTGTATGTAATTTTAAATTATAAGCAGCTATGATGTTAAATGTGAAAAAAAAAAAGTATTCCAAAATGTCTGACAATGACTAATTTAGCTGTTTAAAAACAAATCTTTTGGTAAATGAGTTTGAGCTATTACATCTTGAGATGAAAGAAGAGTAAAACATGCCTACTGTTACAAAATGGTCACTGGCTCTAAAGCAAAGCACCCTACTAGTAAAGTGTATAAAGCTAAATTATTCCGGAGTAGACTTATACAATTTTAACCTTTACTTTACAACTTTAATACAACTATTATCTCTGAAGAATCATTTTTATGGGGAAATATTTTCAAGAGAGATTAAACTATCATTTCCCAAAAATATAATCCAAGTCCTTTGTGGGAGGACTTAATAATAATAACCGACAGTAATAAATGAAAGTCAAACCTCTTCACTACAAGAAAACTGCTACTCTTTTGGGTCGTAAACAGGTAGCAGTGACATTGACGCTCCAGTTTAATTACCGCGAACTACTCCCCAATGCTCCTTCTATCTCTCTAATAGCATTTCCACTGCTGTTTGAAATGGTGTGTGGGTACTACACTAGGCCCTCCATCATTTAAACTGTCTATTTGGGGAACATTCACCCACCCAGAGCTTGAATCACTCAGCCCCTCCAAAAAAATTAAGTATGCATTTGTCTGATGTAGGTGCCGCTGCACTAACAAGCTGAATGGCCTTCGGTAATCCTTAGGCCTTGGTCTTTTTCGTTCTTTCTTAAGTGCTTCTGTCTTTTTTTTTCATCTCCTGTCAAGGCTGACAGCTCCACTGTGTATCAGCATGTTCACCTGGGGCCGAGCAGGAGGGCAGATCGAGATAATATTGACAGAAGTTGAAGTCAGACACATATAAATGATGTCACCCTGGAAAAGACAGAAGGGGAGAGAAAAAGTGGACACGGAATGTAAGGAGGGAAGAAGAGGAGAATTTGAGTAAGAAAAGGAAGTAAAGAGGCCGAGGCGAGGTCTGAGTGCACAGAAGTAAAGCTTTATTGATTCTGTTGGTTTTGTCTGCCACCGCCTCAGAGGACACAGTTGGCCTATGATGTATGGCTGCTTCATTCTCTCTTGCCCCAGCGAGGGACACAAGTCAGGGAGCCAGGCACTACAGGGACCGCGTGTTACGCTGCCGGTGCAGCGGGGGCAAGGCAGCCCTCCGATCCCCGTACATCACAACTCCACTGAGAGCTGGTGTGAACCACAGAGAGCAAAAGAGACATTCCCCTGCTTGTTGACCTGCAAGAACATGGCTTCTCGCTGAACTGGATAAATCTCCAGCGCTCACTGTCAGACAACAGACAACATAAACTTGTCATCAATAAATAAAATCTTGCACAGATTTGTATTTTCCCCTGGCATAAATACGTTCAACTTGTCCTGCCCGCCGCAAGAGATTAAGTTAGGCTATGCAGACACACGTACACACACAGAGATGCTCACACTTCAAAGCAGTGATGTCTGTCTCTCTGTGCAAGGCAATTTGCTCTCCCCAAGATCTCTCTCACCGGCAGCATATAAATAAGCCTGGCACCAAGCGGTCAGAGCCCAAAGTAACAGCCTGTCAGGTTAGATGAGGACAATGAAGTTGTCTGTCTGTCCCACACACCTGATGAGTGGCACAAGTTGGGAGTCGAGTACGTGTTACACACCCAGATACTGGTGTTGTCACCAAGACACACACACAAACACATACAGGGGTTATTAGTATTGATTTAATGTACCTTGCTCAACTCTGCTAAGCCACGGTTTGATGAGGCTTTAATTCATCAACATACTCTCCGTGTTGAAGGTGTTGGGCATAGAGCCAGGGCAAGCATCGCCCTCACAGACAAAGAAGGATTAACTGACTTCAGCTAAAAGCATAGGGTCAAACACGTACAGATCTGCTCATCAATATCCATCTTGATCCTTTGGAAATGTGTTGAAGTGGGATGTTAGTGGTAGGACAGGGTTCACAGTGACTCTGGCGCTCACTGAATCCTGTTTGAAGATGTGTATACGCTATTTCACCTTTATATTCTACCTTTCAGTTCAGGTTGCACATAATACTATTAAGTTGCAGGGTTAATAGAAAGACTGTTGCTGATGATTTAAGTTTTTGATGTAGGGGTGAAGAGATGCAGGGTGACCATATGGAGTACAGATGGATCACTGCCAAAGTCACCCTGATCCAGCCATTTTACCCCCCCAAGGTGTTACGTGCGTAATAAAAATTTCACGAATTAAGTCATCCATCTCTCCCCGTGGTTAACACTTCACAGGCTAACAACAGTTAACTGCTTTCAGAAGTCTTAAGCATCTGCTAATAGGGATTATATGGAGTGTAACTAAGCTATAAATTGTCGCAAGGTGCATGGTCAGGCAGCGTGAACAGAATCGCAGAATACACTAAACACCTCCTCCCTCCAAAATCTGTTTGCCTCACAGAACACAGTCATGTAACGTTAGCTCCTGGTTGTGTTGGTTTTTGTTCCTTTTTAAAGATCGATGGTTATAGCTGACTTTAAGGCCTTATGCCAGGTTTCAACAAGTGTCTCAATTGAATGATGAAAATAGCGTTCTGTAAGCCAGTAGATATTACTTCACCAATCTGTTGAAAAATGGCCTTCACTATCATATAATTAAGCCTCTGTGAATACTACAGCACTAAACAAATGTGTTAATACTTGCTACACTAATTAAAACTGAGGCCCTGCTGCACTAATGCACTTATAAAATTCCTGCTGTAGACATAATACCAGCTTGTGATTGCACTGTTATTTTATGCTTCTTTTATTCTGTGCCACAAACTGCTTATGATCTGGTGCCTTAAAATAACTTAGAATAACTTCACATAACCCATTTTCCTCTGCCATTTTGTCAGTCCTGATCTTTCCTGATCACTTAATCCCTTTTAGAATGGCTAAAGTAACTAAGGTGTGTTGACAGTATGAGGCTGAACCGCACAAATCAGCTTCTTAGTGTATGAAAGAAAAGAAAAATGTGGAGCCATTGCAAATATGTATCGGTACTGCTGCTAAATGCAGAAACGTTTTTTTTATCTGCTTCACAAGGGGGCACTGTTGCCATTCACTTCATAAAACAAGGTCTCTTCTCACATTATTTTTAATTTTTCTCTTCCTTCTAGATGATATCATACATGAAATGAAATTATGCTATTCCTTATAAGCAGGAGGGGAGTTTTAACAATAGCTTCCCCGTTTCCATCCTTGTATAAAATTAGCTGAGTGCTGATACAGGGGGCAGTCTCTCCATTGTGCTTGCAGCACACTGGGTCCCTTTTAATTTCCTAGCTCAGTGGTGAGGCAGTCATTATCTGAGGATGGGCATCTACAATAGATAATTATCCTGGGAAAAGGATTTCAAACTGTGTTGAAAATACTGCTTTCAGCAAGGGGGCCTGAATGCACAAAAACACTGGCTAGCAGTAAGTCACTGTCATTACGTCTTTCTATCTGCTTTTATCCAGACGCCCAGTTGTGATTTGGACCAACCACCGACAAAACAATTTTAAAATCACTCCCCTTTCCCTTTTTCTTTTACATATAATTCTGTATTTATTGCTGTTTTAAATCTCATTTCCAAATGAGCTTGCTGGCTGGAGAGACCAAGATAATAAAGTGTGTAATTTGAGGGGACCACTAGGCAGAAGAGGAGAGGGGACACAAACACAAATACGTGCACACCAGTGAACACATGTGCATACACATGAACACACAAATACGCTGACCGAAAATATAAGTTGAGGTTGTGCAGGAGTGTAACATGTTTCACTCCCTATTGAGTTGAGTTAATAATTTATTTCTTTTGTTTTGAAGGGAGCTTCTTTGGGGCTGGATGAGTTGCTTTAAATTGTCTCTGTGAGAAGGCATAGTTAAGTCCAACATCAAACATGCTCTGAGAGTCCATTTATCAGTACAGACACTCTCACTTTCATGCACTGACTTATAATTTTGATGAATAGGAAGGCTACTCGACCCTGATAAGAAACCCCTTGGACTGTCAATCATTTTATCAAAAAGTCCAACGATAAATTACTCGACGTAATGTCATGTCAGTGTTATCTCTGCCTCTTACATGCAAATCAATACTGCGGTCAATTAATTTGTGTTTGAGGAGCCTCAATTGTAATGTTTAAAACTAAGGCTGGCTGTCAAAAGTTTAAACAGATCCTGGATCAGAAGCAGTTTAACAGCAGTGCGGAGAGAAGATCAGTTCCCTCATACGCCCTATGAACTTAAAAAGGAAAATGTACCATTTTATTTCACTCTGGACTACATATCTTGTTAGAAAAATCCTGTTGAGATTGAACTGATGCCCAGCTGTTCTGTGCGGTAAACTCAAATAAACTCAATCATATCAAACCAAAAGAACATTATGATGTCTTGGAGAAGCTTCACACACATATACACAGACATACACACTATTCCCTGTTGCAGTGATGATTGACCCAAGTGTGGAAGAAGCCAGATCTTGAAAAATGCATTATATCCTAATAAGGTTATCGTCTATAAGTAGATAAAGGTTAAATAAAATAACAAGAATTCTCTCTGGATCGGGAATAAGTGGATGACAACACTGCTCTGATTTGTTTCTGGCGTACTAGTTTAGCTCAATATAATTGGCCACACGGTCTGCAGAACACAGGTGATTTACTGGTAAATCGGTCTGCATGAGGCCTGGTTCAAGCTAATGCTCAACCACTATCGTCAGCAGCTGGTCTCCTTTTTGTTTCAACTCATTAGACCTGTGTGTTGCGGGGAGGATGGAGCTGAGATCCGTATAGAGCTGCAACTCTTAGAACAGCCTTGCAAGTAGAGATCTATAATTTCTAAAATGAAACCAGTTAAACTTAATGGTGGACTCCAGCTTCACTCACTTGTTATTGTAACTTGCTGATGTCGGTGCTTGGAGAGTGAAAAATGAGGGGAGACAGTGAGTGAGAATAAATATCATAATGAATTTAAGGCTCTGTCACGCTAAACCTGTCACTGTCACTTGAATACCGTAGTTTTGGGTGTTGGGATTTTTTCCTTACCTCCTCACAGTTTAAATCCTTTTCCCAAAGATGCATCATTATTCCCATATCAGTGGATTGAGTGTCCCAAGTGGCAAAAGATTAACATAAAAGATACCCATAAAAAAGACTATTCTAGCCAAAAGTTTTGCATTCTGATTATGCATCATATAGTTTATATCATAACATTTACATTCTTATTACTATAGTTCATGTCCTCATAATACCAAAGCTATTCCTTCGCTGTACTTTGACTGTAATATATTCAATGTATCCACACTTCTAATGGTTATTTAGTCACTTAAATGAATCATTTAGATCAGAAGGCCATCAAGAGATATGAAAGGTTTTCAATGTCACGGCCTTGGATGATGTGGTCTCCAGTGTATTAGCTTTTAAAAGGCTTGGATCTTTAACAGTAGCACTAATGCTGCCGTGTTCCCAAAAATCTCGATTTAAAATCAGAGCAAAACAGAAGCACAGCAGCACTTCTGTTGACAGGAAGCATTTGGAGGAACAATTTCTACAAGAGCAAATCATCAGCGTTGTGTTTCTCCATTACTGTCTTATTGCCTTCCCCCATTAGATGCAAGCATCAACAAGCAGCCATCTTCTCTTTCAGCGTACTTGACCTCCTCAATTAATCACCACTCCTCCCTTTGTTTCCATTGAATGTTTACCGTCTTCCTCTCTGTCCAGCCTACTCTCTCTATCATGTCTTTCCATCTCACGAAGTCTCCAGTGATATCTTGGTAAAAGATGGCGCAGTCATCATGTCGGTGATAGAGAGCCAGCATTCATTTCTGATAAAGGCATGCAGATTTCTTGGCGATAAACCACATTGATCCGTCTCATTATGAATAAATTGTACTGCTTTAGTAACGTCAATATTTTTTGAAATGCTCTAATCTAACTCTTTTGGAGAGTTAGATTAGAAGATCTATATCTGTCGTTTAATCATAAGGCTTCAGCCAACAGTCGGATAGCTTGGTTTAGCACAAAGACTGGAAACAGGGTGAAGTAGTTAATTAAACGCCTATTTTGCTGATACAAGGCCCCAACAGGGCGGTGGCCGTTCCGCCAGTGGATAACGCTCTTGACTCTGAGTACTACTAGGTCTCAGATAACAGATGGCTCACTCAGGAAATCCCCAGGACTCAAAGACGAACAGAGACAGGTCGATGAAGTGTTCCACGTCAATTTATTCACAAACAGCAAGTTTATGAACAAACGGTTGGTTCCGGCTGGCAACAGACAAAAAGAGTATAGGTTCCCCCTCGTTCTGCAATGCCCCAACTAACTGTGCTTCCCCAAAACACCTAGTAATATTGCATGAACTTGTGCCTCACTCAAGCCAGGACCAACTTTCTTCTAACAACATGACCAATGCCTGATCACTTACTAACTAACGTTTTCTTGCAACATGACTTGCACGGTTCCCCCTCCCTCTAGCCCTCCGTTCCTTGGAAGGCGATGTTATTGTGACCCCTTAACCTTACTTGGAGTGTTGTTGACCATCTTCCTCCACTCAACTCTCAGTTGCTAGTGCATGACGTAATCGAGGCCTGCATCTTGGAGCTCCTTACTTGGAGCTCGGCCGCAGCCCGGTAACAGTGACTTTCCAGATAGGCTTAACTTCTGCCAATAGTATGTATTGTGCACAGAGGAACATTATGAAAGTATGTGTGCTTAAGCGTTAGTGCAGCTGTGGCTCGGCCTGTTGTTTCATGAGATTTAAAACTCCTTATTAGCTCATGTGGATAAAGCATCTCCCTATAATCAATGTATAACTTGGTGATTACATAAACAATTTCCTCCAACAAGGGAAACATCTTCTCTGGTTTTGAGCTCACTAATTAAGATTGTTTAATCCATACAAAAAAATAAGTATAAAAACTATAATTTTCCATTTTATGGTGGGTTATGTTATGGTTATTTCTCAGTCGGGAGCAGTTGGGCGGATTATGTTATATGTTTCCAGTCTTTGTGCTAGAAATCTTTGTTATGAAAGATGGCAACTCAATAATGATGTGCTGGTAGAGAGATGGATCTAGTTATCACTGGACACAGCCATGGCTAGCTGTTTCCCTGTTTTCAGTCTTTGAGCTAAGATAAACTAACTGGCTGCTGGCTCAAGCCACATATTTACCGTGAAGACATGAAAGTGGTATTGATATTCTCATCTAACTCTCGGCAACAACGTGGATGAGCGCACATCCAAAAATGTTGAGTGTTTTCAACTATTTCAAAGGGTGCCTAGTTAATGACTGGAAATATTTTAGGCGTTCAATGCATTTCTTGCACTTTGCAGCTATAAAGATTTATAGAAGACACTATTATTGTTTTTCAATCTGTCCCTCTTTACAGAATGCAGCATTTAAAATAAAAAGGATTTATTTTAGTCATTAATCACAATTAATTATTTAGCCCCACCTTCAGATCTTTGTCAGTTGTAACTACACTAAGTGCAGCACTTGGTAGCCTTTACATCTGTGCTGTATCCGTATTCACCAGGAAACTGCTGTAGTGGGAGAAAGAGAGCACAAACCAATCTTCTGGTTGGTGATTTCTTAATTTTTTGTGTTTTTTTTCTCTTGGTCTCTGCTCCCCTCTCCATATCTCTCTTTTGCTCCCTATATTCAATAATCTACTTCATACACACACACACACACACATATCCACACTTTGTATATAGGCCTTCCCCTTCTCATCACTATCTGTAAGACATCACACCCTCACCTTCATTTTCCCATCCATTTTCCCAACTCTCTCGTTATTTCTCACTGTCTACATCTCCTCCTCCACCTTTCCCCCCTGCACCCCCCTCATTTTTCTTGCTCTCTGTATCTCAGCCCCTGCCTGATGTGTGGTTGTAAGAGGAGGTGTTTTGACCTGACATTGGGTTTGTTCAGCACGTCAGTCCACATGCTGCTGAAGGCCCTGCGGGCTCCTCTGGGGTCGAGGGCTTGTTGATTGTGGAGCGCAGTTCTCCAGCCAATACCCTCATTCAGAATACAAACCTGGAGCTGACCTCTGAAGAGGGGGTAGACAGGCACTTGGATGAGAGGAGGTTCAACACCCCCTCTTCTTCCCTCCATTCATCCCTCCCACCTTCAGATGCTCTCTCCCTCTCATTCACCCTCCTCCTTTTCTGTTCCCCCCTCTCTCTATGCCTCAATGCATACATAAAGTACACAGACTCAGGGTAGTACAACGGCCCTGGGCAAAGACCTAAAAATACTGGCTTCAACACATCCTTACGTGAGACTACACACACACACACACACACACACACACACACACACACACACACAACACACACATGTTTGCGATATCGCTGCATTCCCAGAGCTGCTCTATGCTATTGCACCGTGCTAGACAGTGCTCTGACTTTCTCTCCACTAAATAAATCTCGGTCCACACTTTCACTGAGGTTTTTGATCTGAACTTAACTCTGTTGTGTTCTTAGCTGGACTACACATCATTAATGTATTTATCTGTCAAAATCTTTTTTCCCTCTTTCTTCCCACTGTAGGTCATAACATGACATAAAGTGCAACAGAGAATTCTGATCTCTGCAGAAACTGAAAGAAGAATGCTACCAACTGGTCAAGTGTTATGACCATCTCCATTCATGAGAGGAGATAAGACATAGAAGGCTCACCCAAACTGTAAAAAAACACATTTTCAATGCAAAATAAAAGGTACTTAAATTGATCTGTTATGCTGATCTGTTATTATGTAAGCCTGTTGTAATGTTTGCAAACCTCAAGTGTTACAATAACACATCATTACATAAGTGACAAGCCAGTTTAATTTATCTTTATTCAACTCATCAGGTTATATTTACTGATTGATGTCAAGTGTTGGCATCGTTCTGCAGATGAGAAACACAACTTTCAAATATGAAGGGATGAGATGTGTGGGGAAATCAATATCAAAACAATCAAGTTCATGATGGCAATGGCAGTGACACCGAATTCCTGAACAAGTCTATAAAACTACCACAGATCACTCTCTTCCTCTTGCTCTGCTTCACACTTATCCCTGGTGCAACTCACACCTGCTGAACGGTGCATTCATCTATTCAAATTCAAAGTAATTGGTGAACATCAAACAAATATTACATTACTGATTCTACCTGATGCTTTTGGTCGATCTGCATTCATTCATAAATTGTTAATCATTATATTCATTGTGAAAATATATTGATAATTTAGTCATTTATTTTTCTGTTTAGTAGTTTAGTTGTTGGCAGGTCAATATTTCAGTTATAAAGAACTTGATTCTGTGAGTTGTGCATGTATGAAATATTTTGTCAAAGTACAGCGAGTCTAGAACTCATAGCAATCTTCATATTATAAGACTAGATTCACTAATTCATGCCAAAATATGTAACGATGATTAATAACAGAAAATGATGCATCGTAAACATATGAATTGGTACAAAAGATGAAGGAGACTGACTGTACTCAACTTGGGCTATCAGAAAAAAATTGTTTTATATTAAATAACAGAATTGTAGGGCACCACTAAACCCCTTTTTCTTTAAGTTAATTAATACATTGTGAGACACTATATATCACTTCTATATAATTGGCTGCTGATACTAACAAATGTAACATTCATTTCGATAATGCATTTTTATCAATACTGTTTGATATATTGACACGTCATCATAATGAGTGATCCCAATGACTTCATTCCAACAACAAGTCTAGAAAACAAAAACAAAATGTTTCCCCCCTGCTTTTAGTTGTGCAGCAGACTTAATTATTTATAATTCATTAATAGTATTTGCAGTTGGTTATGATATGAATGTTAACACCAGGGCATAAATAAGGCCACCACTGTGGCAGATTTGCTGGATCAGCGAAATACTCTGTTTTACGGTAATTGATGAAGCACAGTGTACAGTATTTCACATGCTGAGTAATTTTCTAATTGGTCGAGCGGTAGCAAGTTGTTGTGCAGCCTTGCCGTGAGGGGAAACACTTGCTCATCAGAGAGAAAGAAAAGGGACAAAGAAATGTAATGAAATATAAATCTCCTTAAGATATGTTGCATATGTTGAATTTGTTTACACTGCACACTGATGGACTGCTCGCTGTGCTGTTTTGGGGCTTTATATTAGTGATGTTTTACAGTCAAAATACCACACTCCTGCTGGAATATGTACAGCTCATGTAAATATAATCACAAGTCACTCGCGTCAGGTTAAATAAAGAGTAGACAAAGAGAATGCAATCCTATATTGGTCCCTTCAACTCAGAGGTATGGATTGTACTGTATATATTTGCATAATGGATTTCCACATCTCACAGTGAATGTAGTCGATGGTACAGATGGTTTAAATTGTGGGATTAGATGAAAAACTTGTCGAAATACTATATGGTGGAAAATGTTGGCACAAGATAAACGTCTATCCCCGAAGGAGTGTAGACAGTGTAATGAGTAGAGCTTCAAAGGGATTGCTGTCTAACAATTCCTTCCTCCCACCACCTCATTCATAGTGCAATCATGTCATCAGAATTCTGAAATGGTTGATTGTAAAAGCCAAGGGAAACTAATGAAAATCCTTGGTGTATTGCTGGAGTTTTGTTTCATTAGCAGGGGGTTTCTTGATGGGTCATCTGCTCTAAATTCACATATTCCAGCAAAGTGAGAAAAACCAAGGCTAATTTTTTTGAGAGCTCCTGTAATCCAGAAATCCACCCAGACCATTTTTAAATCACCACAGACCGCAGGAATAATGAATCTTTCGTTGTGTGCACGTCATAAACATGTAAACTCGCTGGGCCGGGAGGTGCAAGAGTAATGAGAGGCAGTCGAAACAGTCTGTCATCATCTATGCCTTTAGAGTGGGTCCTCTACTCGGGCCCCTGCAAAGTATATTGGTAGCATTATAGCATAGCGGTCCTCAATTTATCAATAAAAGAACCAATGTGTCACTCTGGCAAACACACAGCCGGCATTTGCATTCAAGATAACGAGACCTGTCATGTGAATTTTATACTCTGTCTCCTCGCTCTGTTTGTGCTGTCCCTCTTTCTTGCTCTCTTGCCTTTCGTTTTTCCTCCCTTTGGAAATTCGGCTGAAAGCTCCTGCCGTGACCACGACCGCTCTTCATGGACCACAGTAATATTTAGAATCCATCCTAGTACGTTTTTGATAAATTATTCATAAACTTGCTTTGCATTATGCTATTTCTTGTATTCCATTATGTTCCAATCTATTGTATTCTTCTTCATTTCTTCATTCCCCCATAATTCCACTTGCAGATCTCTTCCCACCAACAAACTATTGTTGTAGCCACTGCTGATACTAACTCTGGTTCTAGTTTTCAGACATGCTTTTTGTCCACCCTGTGTCCAGTATGTTTGCCTTCTGCCCTCTTTTGAATGTATTTTCAAAAGGCGCAAAGAAATTGTAACTCAATTGCCAACATTCTTCTGAGAATAAAGAAAACAGTATTAAAGTACAGTAAAAAATGCAGTGTTGACAGATCAATCCCGAGAGGCTTAACAATAGCTACAGTGGTGAGCAGCAACATAATCCCTATGTGCGCAGGACTCCATGCAGTGCTGTGTGTGTACATATACAGTATGTGCCCTCCACAGGATGACTGAGGCTGTGCAATAAAGGCCAGACTACAGCTGTGAGAGAGACAGAGATCCCATCGCCAAATCCAATAAGAAGAGTAGAATTTCATTACAGATGTTCAGCCGGGATATGACGGCTCCATCAATAACCATCCCACATGTGAGAGGCAGAGGGGTGGGCATGATGGAGTCAAAGTCGCACAGCCATGGCAGAATCTATATCGGATTGTTTCACAGCTCCACTAGCTTGAGTCTTTTCTCCCTCATTCCCTGAATTCTCTCCGATGTCTCTTTCTTCTTGCTGATGCCTCTCTTTCATTCTCTCGGCCCCCCTCGTTTTCTTTCACCTTCACTTTTTTTTGTCTTGACAATAGAAATGTCCAGTCTTTCTTCATTGGAGCAAGGAATTACATCTCAAGTGGTCTGGTTCAATACTGCTGTCCACTCTTCTCTGCAGGCAACAAAGATGTTTGCTTAAAAAAAATATGTTTTGGTTTCCAATTGCAGTCTGTTTCTCTGTCTCTGTGTTTCTCTCCTCCTCACTGAAACATTTGCCATTGTCAAACACCGTGTCATAAGTATAACACATACTTTCTTATGTGGCAACCACAGAGACAGTTGAACAATTAAATTAAAAGACCAACATCATTGAATGGAAACAATACATATTTTTGTGTGTAATATGCTTGTGTTTTGCTCATTTACTGTATGTCAGCATAAAAGGAAGTGCAGCCATTGTTTCCAAAAACATATAAACAAGATTTTGCCATCCGTCACTTCTAAAACTAGCATCACCTTCACAGTGTGCTAAGCTGACAAACTACTGAATTGTTTTGTAATAGGATTTTGCTGAAGCTCACTGATAAAAAACCTTTAAAATAACACTTCAGTCCATCTGAGAAACTTGAGCTCATGCGTACAAAAGTCTGAGCAAGGTCAACCAACTTCACTGGACGCTGAATAGACAGAAATGACACGCGTTGTCATCCTTCTTGAAAGTGTGTGTTTCAACAGTCAGAATAATACAGAGTTATACAAAAGTTTAAGAAACTTTTCAGACAATTTAAATTTTTCAGATGCATCAGACATTTGCTTTTTCAGACCAGAAAATATGAAGGATTCCAGCTTTCCTTTCAAAGCAGTCTGTCGTAAAGCACATTTTGTTTCGATGAGTTTGCCAGTGATTTGAACCTCAAAGTACTTTTCAGTGTGATTGTCATTATATCATGAATGACCTCCAACTAGACACTATTTATTAGACTGTGATCAAAATGTCTCTCAGGAATGAGATGTAAAGTGTAGGTTAAACGAAAAATATTTCACATAGAAAAACGCCTTTCACGCTTGTTTGTTAAGTGAAGAGGTTGAACCGCAGATGTGTCATTTGTAATGCTCAAATTTGTCTTGTCATGCAGGAAATCCACCGGAGAGGTAGACATTTTTGTGCACAGCCTCCACAGAGTTGCATGAAGGAAAGGGATTGAAGTTCACATTTTTCAATTACCTCTTGCCGCCATCTGGAACCGCCACCACTTTGGTACTGCTTTGGGCCTGCCTTTGTTTTATTTAATGAGTGTTTGAAAAAACACACACGGTGAAATTCCAAATAAATGTTCTTATAAGCAAGATTTTGTATTATAAAAATATGTAGTATCAGCTAGTGTGAAAAAGTAAATCTAACAAGAGTTTCTCATCTTACTCAGTATAGACTTAGATTGAATTCTCAGGTATTATGAATCCTTCTCCTACAGTAAATAATATGCAAACTTCAAAGAAAAGAAACTTAATTAACCAGTGTTATGTCACTGTGGTGTTCTGGGCTTTAACGCAACATATCAGCTTTCACATCCCTCTTTTTTATGTTTCCCATCTCTGTCTTCACCTAAAAAAGGCAAAAAGTAATCTTGACTTAATAGGTGAGCATTGCAGTCCATCCAGAGAAAGCTATACTCACTGGTCTTGCATCTGTCTTTCTCAAATCACTTTAATTCCCTACTGCTGCCATTACTACCGTATTTCAAATCGATCAACCAGAAAGGACTTCTCACATTATAGTAAAATATTAACACCTTTACCTGAACAAATGAAAGCAGAAAAGGAAATAAGTTGGCTTACTGCCCGTGACAAAAACATCCGAACATTTTATGCTGGCATTAAAGTAATATTTTATCTCACACTGATACATACACATTCATGCTGTTCCTTCTGTTTCTATATTTCCCCCGTTCACAGAGTTTTACAGCGCTAAGGATACATGTGGCGTGGATTTCTCTGCCCAGGCATCCACATAACTATTATTCTCAGCTCATATCGCAGTGGTTTTGAGAGCCATTAGTGCATGCCATACATATTTATCAAGGATCATCACATCCAGGTTGTGTATCAAACTTGATAAACAGGAGTTTATATCAAACATCCAGTTCTATCAAGCGTGAAAGTTATATTTTTTCAAGCACATCTGTAACTACTCAATGTTTTACTGGAGGATTTCTTTTGGCTGTCAACATGCAGCCTACTATACTTTTCTCTTGCATGATGACATAAGCCACATTAAAAACTCATTACAAGCGTTTACATCAGTTCCTGTGGTAATCTCCAAACAAAGACTGTGATACACACTGTGAACTGCACAGTAGCAGATGTATCACTCATTTCTCAGACAAAACTCATCCCGTAAAGGGTTCAGTTGCATCAGCTACAAACTGCTGTGGAGAAGAGAAGAAGAGAGCCCAACAAGAACAGGTGGGTGAGCACAGAAAGGAATGATGGGATGGCGATGGGAGCCGTCTGTGATTGGAGCATTCCTAGCACCAGTAAACCTTTCTTCTCTCACCGCCATGTGCTGAGTGTTGATAAGAGACATCATCCCACTGACTCATTAATCAACTGTGAAATGTACAGCTACCTGCCGCTTTCTTATTCCCGTGCCCCCAAACCCCTCCGCTACCTGCTTCCTCCTCCACTTCTACCCGCCTGCAAACAGAAGAAACAAACTGGACTCCACAAGGACTCCTTTTGAAAAAAGAAAAGAAAATTGCTCTCCTAGCACATTTCCTGTTTCCAGAAATTCACCTTCCGTATTATATCCAAATGCTCACAGCCATGTGTACGCATGCATTCACTCACAGAGACAGGCGTGAACACACACTTGGTGTTTAAAGGCAGTAATGCAAGGAGACAGGGGCAAAAGGAGCACCTCACAACTCTCCAACTGGTTTGTACTTGAGAGTTGTGCAGCTGAGCACATTGTTCCACAGACACATGTCCTACGCATTTCTGTCTCAGTACCTAAAATTATGATCACACAGACAGATTACCGTATAATTTTGGCTTTACATCTAACATCCAAACCCAGCAGCTGCTCCTCCCTTCTCCCCTACATAAAAGCACTTTATTTGTGCTTCTTTTCAAGTTGTCCCATCACTGCGCTCCTGCCCCGGTAATATCTGCCACAAAATCCCTCATACATTTCTAAATTGTGCTGTGGCTTGTGTAGGTCTCTCGCATATACATATTATTAAACTGTGTAAGAACTGCTGATCTGCCATCTTTTTCACCCCAAACTCAGACTCACTCCAGGGAAGTAAAATGAAGAGGGGAGGTTTGAATTTTGATCAGTTTATTTGCATTTTCAACCCTTAATTTATCTGCCAGTTTTGATCTCCTTTAGCTGACTGTATAATAACTCACAGTGGGTCATCAATTTTTCTGAAAAGTAAGCAACAAACTGACCAAATCAAAGCTTGATTAATAGGCAGGGAGGTATAGACAGCATTGTTCTGGTGACAGCTGCGTCAACAGGAAGCCCAGAGAGCTTTCTAGCCGTATATTTTCTGATAGAGCGGACTGTAATAATATACGCAGCAGGGCACAAGTTCACTTTCATGTTGCATTTATGGAACAGACTAAACTGCAAACAGGCAAATGCTGTGATTTACATTTATGGCACACTGCGGAGGCGTGAAGAACTCTATTTGGTTCCACACATGGAGTGAAAGCCCCAAAAAACCAACAAGCACATTTTATATTTTCAAAAGAACATGAAGTGTCAGTAAGTGACTTCTCACAGTTACTATCCCAGAAACCTCACTAGATCCTTGTTATCATCCAGGTACAAATGCTTCCGTCTGCGTTTCACCTTCTCCCAGTAATAATCCTGCTGTAGACTCTACTGAGCTCAAAATGATTCAGGCAAAATGCAAAATACATCGAGGTGTAAGTGACTGCAAGTGTCGAACAGGACAAACATATTGTACCATAGTAAGCTCAAATGTACTTTATTTTTAATTGAATATGAAAATGTAAGCATGTAAAAGTAATACGGTTTCTCTGCTATAAAGAGGACCCATGTCTGTGTTGGAGAAAAGAGTCTGCACTATATCATGACTGTGTTGCATTATGGACTACTGAGGCTGTTTTGCAGGGAAATGAGCATATCTGCATCATCTTTGATGAATTTCTCCCTTTGAAATTGATACATTTTTATGTAGGATTAGATTGTTTTTTGATTCTCCAACACTGATCATGAGTTTTGGTGGTGAGGCTGTGGGTATGTTTTAAATAGATGATTGGATGGTCTTGTTTAAATTGAACAGTTTTGCACCTAACCTATTTTCTATTACCTTTTACTGAGAAAACTATAAGCCACATATTCTATACTTTGAGAGTAATTTGGAGCAGCTTGGAAACGTCTATAAAGGTACTTTGTAATTCAATAGAATTGCTGCTTTGCCAATAACTGATTGAAAAAAAAGTGCTGCTTCTTACTTTTGACAGCAACTTTTGACTACTTTTTAAATACTATGGTAGTTTGAAATGTTGGCCCAGAGCAGTAAACACCCCGTTTGAGGAAATCCCTGTAATCCATGACAGACCTGACCACACTGTGTATGGTGCAACTACGGTGACAATAACAAATTGAGCAGAGTTTAATTTGACATCTGTTCCCGTGACAGATTGTAAACCTTTTTTTTCTAAATCAGCCAGCAACATAAAGCTGTTTGGTTCCGTAGCATATATTTATGTGACACAACATTATACTTTATGTACCGCCTGAAGACATAAACCTTTTGGTGGAAACAGTCAACATTCATTCACTGCTAGGAAAATATGATGTATGTATAAACATACAAAAAAACATCTGGCTATACAATGTGCCCGTGGAATGTGATCCAATCAGAAGGATTAGGTTAAGATTTGTAGTATGACACTCACATGCCTATATGTACATTGAAGAAGATATTGGACTGGGTATCCCATTAGACAAATGGCTACAGCCAATGACATTTTCAATGTACAAATGAGGATCTAAACTGACCGTTTAAGAATATCAACATATAATGTTTACACCACAAACAATATAATGTGTGCTATATTGAGCTTTAGAGGTGGTGGTGGGCAGATCTTTGGATGGAGCCACACTAGCTGTTTCCCTGTTTCCAGTCTTCATGCTAAGCTAAACGAACCAGCTGCTGGCAGATATGAGAGTGGTATCTGGGTCTGTCATCATATTTTGTGACATCACCCTAAACAACATTCTTAAAAACAAAATGTTCAATTTGAATAGATTAAATGAGTCAGTCTATTTTTGATCAACTTTCTTTAATGAGTTTAGCTCTTCTGTGTGTGCCTCCATTTGTGTGCGGCAAGCACCTGAGCAGTGTAAATGTTTTTTTTTTTTTTAAAGGCTAACAAATATGGATTGAAGCTGAACATTTTGTTTGATTTTTGTTTGGTAAAAACACATTGTGCATTTTCACAAGTATTGTTTTGGAGGCAGCCTTATAGGAAAATGTATTTCATGGGAGGGCATTTTTATTTTATTATATTTTTTCAGGAAATAGATATGGTCACATATGTAATTGAATTAAGAACAAGACCTTTCAAATATTATGAAAAGGACAACAGAGTTAAAAGGCTGGTAGCAAGCACTCTGAAAAGTGGTGGCTGTCGTGACTCTCAAAAACCTCGACAGTTAATTACACTATGCATCATAACCTCTGCTCTCTAAGGGCCAGAAGGAACCCCCACACGGGGCAATTTAAACTACTCCTTATAAGCTACTTTTCCCCTGCATTGAAACATCGATGCTCACACATTGCAATAACTGTTCACACACACACACTCAGTGAACACAGTATGATACTCACACACAGGTTATGGCTTTCCAAGCAGTTTGAGCTTGTTTAATTTCATCCCTGTATACATTCTTTGTGATCAAACCTTTATAGACAAATAGAAACGCAGATAATGAATACCTTCCATGATTAGTACCAATACAGAGTCATCTTAGCGTACAGTCATGTCCATTCAAGGTATCGTAGATATCATTTGGTTGAATGAAAGAAAAAGAAAAAGTGTTTATTATATACAGAGAGACATAAATATACACATGTGCAGGTGGACGTATGGCGCACACCCGCAGTCACTTACAACATTTCAAATGACCAAAGGACCGTTACGGTTACGTTGCCATCTTTCGTTCTTTTCGTCGCCTGCTAAAAAAGTATACTGTAGCACCCGAATGAAAGAGCTTTACGGTAGATTGATTATGGTCACGGATACTATACCAACACTTAGAACACTGAGTAGGCTTTACAGTTTAGAGTTTAGACTAGTGTTGAAGAGACAGAATGTAATCATCCCCCATCCACGCCCCTAAATTTGTGGTCTGTTCATCCAAGAGAAGATTAAGTCGAGAACCAATTCAGGACGAAAAAAATGTGACTCATAGCAGAAATATGTCTCTTTCTCTCTCTCTTTGTCCTTTTGCTTTAACTCTACCCCATTTACCTCTTGCTCATTCCTTTTCTCTCTGCAACAATTTCTTTTCTGTCAATCCTGTCTCCTTTTAATTATGTTGTTCACTCCCTCTCTCCCTCCACTGGTGAGAAAAGCGCAAGCATTGAAAATGATCAGCTTCAGTCCTCCAGGATTTTGTGTCTCAGTCTGAGGGAGAGTCCTTCCCAAAGTATGGCTTTCATGGCCTCTCCTACCAAGGGTCCTTTTTCAAGCCATGTGCTTTATCACAGTTGTGGTCCACCCTAACATTACATCAAATAAACAACAAATTCACAATTGTAAAATTTTAATACTTTCCACCTTTTTTTGTATTTTTTTCCGCTTTCATAAATACCATTTTTGTCAACTGCCCAGAGATTCAGTCTTCATAATATCAGTCTCAGAAATAACACCTTCTGCTTTTGGGATCAGCTTGTGGGTGGATGACCTCTTTTCCTCCTCCTGGCGCTCCTATAAGGCATGCTGGGCCAGGACCAGAGCCAAAGCCAGGCTGGGAAGCAGTGCCCAGACATTGGCACACAGACAGCCAGTGTGATCCTCTGGCAGGCCTTGGGTTTTGCCCAGGTCACCGTCTCTTGGTTCAGGATACTGGGCAGATAGAGGGACACACAAAGGGAGAGAGACGTGTAAAGGTTAGACATGACTCAGACACTCGTGTTGCTTCTTGTACTGGCATTTGATGAGGGAAAGCAGTAGGAGGCGACAGGAGGGAGGTGAGACAGACAGGGTCAGAGCTGAGGAGAAAACGAGAAACAAAGAGTCAGAAACTCAGAGTAAGAGTGAGACATTACATGGATCCATGGCAGACCCACCTTGGCACAGACATTAAGTGTTTGATCCACCAAATGTTTTGATATGTGAAGTATATTTCAAGCCCCTGCTTAGTATGCTCTCTGCTTCTTAAACAAGTTGGCAACAAAGGAAAGCTTCTTCTTTTTTCTTAAACTCTTTTAGGTTGCGCCAGCAATTCTCTAAACAGTTTTTAAAGCTATCATTACCGACTTTATTTACAAGAACAACATGCTACGAAGCCAAACACACACTACAGAAGCCAACAGCAGCTGTGGATTTCTTTCAATATTTTATAAGGCAAAAATTACAGCAAACAGAAGCCGAACAAAACACTTGCAAGACCTCTTTTATGGAGTTTGACTGTGCACAATCAAAACACAACAGTGTTTATTTTTACGCACAAGAGAAAATAAACTCATGTACAGAGTGCAAACACAGAGAGAGACAAGCAGTTTACTACACTGTTCACATACTGGCAGAGAGCAGGGGCAACACAACGGTCCAGATATTAAACTCCATGGCCTCCAGAGTTTCACTGTCACATACACACTGCAATTGCCTTATTATGTGCTTTTCCATAACATTTTTAGCATTTTGAATACTTTTTCAATTTCCTCAGATTCTTGTTACACAAAGCATAACCATTTGCCTCGAAGTTAAAGTAGTCTCACTCAATTTGCAGAGGCACCATTTTCAGTCCAGCACAGTCCAGCATAAGGAACATGAAACATTCCTCCTCCTCCTCCTCCTCCTCCTCCTCCTCTATCCCCTCAAATCATCTTTACCAATGTAACCTTTGCACAGATTGCACTTTGGTCCATTTCCCTGTAAACAGGAAAAACATCTACTCCGATGTTATCTACCATCACCTCAATTTCCAATAGAACAAGGCAACATATGAAGAATAATAAAAAAAATGAAACAAGCAAATTGTGTTGGATTGTATTAACAGGATGGGCATATTTTTCCTGTTAAGGAAAAGAGGGGTATTCAAAACCTGGGCTTGGGAATTCACGCTCTATAAAGAAATGGTTAATTGACAGTTGCCAAAAATAGCAGGAAAAAAAGCCATGGGTAGCTTGACAATGCACCAAACACATCCGCAACTAAAAGCCAATTAATTAGCAAGGGCAGTGATGTGTGACAGCAGCCTGTTGACATGAGTCCAGATCTCCGGCTGCAGCCAATATCCACACGTACACTCAGGCTTGTGAAAAGGTACACACACACACACACACACAAACACACACACACACACACACACACACACACACACACACACACACACACACACACACACACACACACACACACACATATAAACACACGGTTAAAAGCACAAACACATGCATACAAATGCATACACTGTGACGGAATACAGACAATGTCAAAACACACACTTATTTATTGATGCTTTAACACATGCACGAGAGAAAGGATGGAAACAGCCTGGAGTATTTATATAAACTGTTGATAAGAAAGTTTCCCCCTTATCATTGAACAGGTTAGTACACATAGGCAGCCAGAGTTTTCATTATCAATCATCACATTGTCAAATTTACAGTGCATTTATAGTGCATTTCCCAAGGCAAGTAATCGAGTAACACTCAGCTGAGTGGTTTCTGTCCACAATCAATTTCATTCAATTTAGCTCATAATCAACACATGCCAGTGACAGTGTGGGAACATGGATGACACCAGGGGGGGTTACACATACAGAGGTTGGTTTGTATTACATTTAAAACTAAACTTGAAATGCAGTAAAAAATGAACAGCTTAATTTAAACAGCTCCTTGTTCAAGAATCTGTGAAACGCGGACATTAAAATTCCAACTGGGATTACAAAAGACACACGATCCCTTTTATCTGTGAGACACCGACCGATTGGGGGTTTACAATATCCCTCATCAAACTTCACATAAACATATTAGTATATGGGAAACATATTGTTTTTCTCCATATAAACAAAGCAGGACATGTGATGGCTGCCCCTCTGACTTACAGAGGGGCAGCCATCACAATGCTCAAAGGACCAAGCTTCAGCTCGCATGTTTACTCACTGAGCATGGGATAAAGCCCACAACCACTAGCAGTGACATTTATAATAATTATGCATCTAAATTAGCTGAAAAAAAGAGAGCACAGTATGACTGACATGAACAGGCTTAGTTACGGACCACAGATTCTCCTATGCCAGCTCTTCTCTAACTGTGCTTCATATAGATTATCCTTTAGTGTCATGGTTGATCATCCATCCAACTATTACAAACCTGATGTATTCTGTTACCCAGACTGCTTGTACCCATGGCTGTTGTGTTTAACTGTGTGTGTGTGTGTGTGTGTGTGTGTGTGTGTGTGTGTGTGTGTGTGTGTGTGTGTGTGTGTGTGTGTGTGTGTGTGTGTGTGTGTGTGTGTGTGTATTTGCTAGTGTGGAGCCCATGCTGGCTGCCATGACATTTGCGGCCTTGGACAGACAGTTTTCTGCCAAAAGGACTCCATACCATAACAACACTCCCCCAATTTATCTGCCATGGAAGTTTGACAAGTTTTAATTGCCAGGCATAGTTGTCTGAGAGCGAAGAGCGGCCCAAAATGTCCCTACCAGCTCCCTCTCTAATTATAAACTTCCTGCTTGAATAATCACACGTCTTATTGTTTCCTAATTACCATTTTTACAATAAATTAAACACCACGCTGCAGTGAGACAGGCACAGAGCAGTGCATCAATACTGACATACACACACAACACCTTTCGAGAAATCCACCATTCATTCCCTCCCCGCCAACCTCTCTCTCTCTCTCTCTCTCTCTCACTCTCTCTCTCTCTCTCTCTCTCTCTCTCTCTCTCTCTCTCTCTCTCTCTCTCCTACACCTTTCCTAAACATACACACTGTTATTGTTATCAGAGGTGCTTATTCATTAATTCTACTCTTCGCAACATTTTTAAGGTTTTAATTTGCTGTCTCCACAACAATGAGGGTTTCTGCGTAAATACAATACTGCATGTCCATGGTGCAGTGTGACCATTTAATGGCTGTGAAAGCCCCTGGAATTACTCAAAATAGATGTCTTAATGGGGGTCATTCATTCAGCACATACATTTGCATTCATAAACACAGCACGCTGTTTTGATTTTGTCTATATCTATAATAATCACACAAAAATTACATTAACAATAACATCAGCAACAGCGGCGGCAGCAGAAGGATTTACAAAGGACCGTTTTAGTCAGTTTAGCTTGGTAACTGGGTCTCCTGCGAAGGTGAAAAACATCATTCGTCTTACACCAGCAGGCTGCATGGCACATCTAAAATGCATCTGTAAAACAGCACAATATTGTGAAAACTAATCAAACTGAACAGCTAGATAAAAAAACATCTCCTTTGCCCCAAAGTGCAGTGAACATTTCTGACCTGTTCAAGAGAGACAGAGAGAGAGAGGAGGAGTCTTTGGCGGACAATACGGTCCAGTCATTTTCACATTGTATTTAAAGAGAAATGCAAGTACAGTTTTACAGACAAACACGTGTGCATTCTTGCAGCACAGTAACGAGTGATGTTTTTCTGCTCTGGACGGTGAACCCAGTTATAGCAGAGTTCACTGCAGTCTTCAGTTGAGATGGCATTGAGCAGAGTACAGGCCCTGGGCCAGTATTTTAAAACCTCTAATCCAGATTAAAACCTCCACCTCCCATTTATTTCACTATTTCATTGTTGAGAGAGAAATATATATTTCCACCAAATGTCATCATCTTGGATGTAGCATACACTGTCTTATCATAAAGGGTCTCTTCTGATGTGCCAATTGCCTCTAACAAGCATAGAGATTGATGTGATTTAAATGTGAATAGTGCAGTGTGTTGAACTTTGTGATTTTGCCTCTGCACCAAATCTTCCTTTCATGGAAGCAGAGAGGAGTGTGTTTGTGGTACTTCTTGTCTTCTTGTCCATTTTAACAAATGCATGCAAGGAAGTGGCTGAAATCGTTTGTAAAATAACAACAAATAATAATGGATATGAATTGATACAAGCGGCCGAAATGAGCTTCCTCCGTAGGGTGGCCGGGCTCAGCCTTAGAGATAGGGTAAGGAGCTCGGACATCAGGAGGGAGCTTGGAGTCGAGTCGCTGCTCCTTCGTGTCGAAAGGAGTCAGCTGAGGTGGTTCGGGCATCTAGTCAGGATGCCTCCTGGACGCCTCCCATTAGAGGTTTTCCAGGCACGTCCAACTGGTAGGAGACCCCGGGGAAGACCGAGGACACGCTGGAGGGATTATATCTCCCGGCTGGCCTTGGAACGCCTCGGGGTCCCCCAGGATGAGCTGGAAAGTATTTTTTTCTGGAGAGTATTTTTTTTTGCCGGCTGTCGGCAGGTTGCAGCTAACGATGCTAACAGGGATAACAGTGCTAACTATGGCAAAAGTGCTGGCAGAGCCAACAGTGCTACCTGAGAGTGAACTGGAGGGTGGGGGATAAACTTCCACAATGACGCTGTCAGTCGGGATAGCGTTATCAGCTATAACCACCGTATCAGTACAGTGCAGAGGGGCGGCCACAAGCTAACCAGTGGGGCAGGCTCTAATGCATGAACATGCACTAAAAGCATGCGTGAGACCCTGCTATGTCAATAAAATAAGGAGAATCTCAGATTACAACGCACAGAAAGAGAGTGTAATCATTCTCTGACTTTACTATACCTTGACATAGAAAATAGTTGTTTGCTGCTATAACAATGTTCTGAATGTCAAAAAAAGCACCTCTGACATTTGTAATATCCCAGAAATTAAACAATTAATGCAGACCAATTACCTTTAGGATGGTGACAAAGGGTGGTTCTGAGGTGCCTGTCGACCAATCCGACCCGATTTTCGTAGTTACTGAGGGACCAGGGACAGACACATTTTTGTTCTGCATGTTGTCCATCCCGTAACCGAAGGCCTGAATAGCATTTCCTGCAGGGACAGAGATATGAAGTTATTGGTTTTGCACTGCCATCCCAGCAAGAAGCTAGCTAGCAGACAGCTGTAAGTCAACCTCTTGGTCCCCTGCCCAATCTTTGGCAAACGAGTTGGCCGTGTGATTGAGGAAGGATCGAGTAAAAAGAGTAAGGAGAGCCACTCTGTTTGCTTCGTCAGTAAGCTTAAGAGCTGAACTAATCAAAAACAGAGATATGTCTGTCACTGGGGATGCCACTCAGGATTGTAATGTCTCACAATATACCAATATTGTTTAATGTTTAATATCTTAAGTTGTGCCTTTTTTGAATGCCTAACTTGTTTATATATTATCAATAAAGTAATTATCCTTCTATGAGCAAATCCTGCGGAAACACAATGGACATGTTTATCAAACACAACAACATTACTTCTTGGGCTAATTACAAAAACATTGTGACCTCAAAGTGGCAAAATGTCCGCACTTGAGATGATGTAGCTCAATTTGTTTGCCGACAGTTGTACACTCAGAAATGGAATCTTCTAAAAGTAGCAAATCAATCAACTCTAACAGAGGACAGCAACCTGTATACATATTATTGTTTTTGTATTTCCCTGCACTGTATGTATGCGTGTCATTTTGTGTCTAAGTGCATGTGTTAGTCTCTGCAAAACTGTGATAAATCCCTGTTCAGTCAGCTTTTCAGCTAGATATGGTAAAATATGGGCTGAGTACCTTTTCACTGCTCATCCGTTTAAAACACAAGGCTTGTTTCCCTTTGTTCAGCCAGAGAGAAGGCAAGGCATGTAATTGCTTGGCAACCACCTCCATTATAAGGTCAGCATGCAGAGATGATTCTGAATAGATTCATGTGACTGATCAAATTCAAAACATTCCCAAACTAAGGAGAACAAACAGGATAGAACACACATGCATAATCTGATGGACACAAACACGGTCCTTAGTACTCCTGAAGCATGGCCACAGAGATTTGTCTGTCACATCCTCTGTCCACCTACACGGTGTTGCACACCAGCACACCTACTGTACAGCAACACACACATACACCTGCACACCTAATGCATACATAAGCCCCCTTCATGTTTCTCATTCTGTTCGACACAGGCGATTTGGGCTGCTGCTAGAAAATAAAAGCAGAGAGGAACAGAGCTCACCAGTGAAGCCTAGCAACTTAAAATGCTAGCGGTGAAGAGATGGTGAAGTACTGCTGAGACATGCGATGTTACGCATCTGTTTGTCAGGGTCGTCTATCGCTAGCTATCGCCCTACAGATGCTGTACGATGGGGGAAAAAAGTCATAAATCAAACTAGTTGGCTGGAGGGCCTCCACACAGGATGTTTTACTGCACCCAAACGTTTCACTGAGTGATTAAGCTCATTGCCAATAGCAATTCAATTTTTTAATGACTCTGAATAAGTTTTCCTTTAACCCCTGGGCATAGCATGCATTGCCCTACCTGCAGGGACAGATGGAGTAAGAGAAAGGGAGGAAAGTACAAGAAGAGCAGAAACAGAGGGAGGTCCAGACTATGTTTGAACTAATATCCTTTCACTGGAATGTTTTATGTTGTCCGCCACACATTTGACAAATGTTGAAACCATTCTTCTATTTGACTATTCCCTTGCTTGATCTTGTAAGGAGAGAGTGTGAAAGAAAGAGCAGATAACACATGATTTGTCTAACACTTGGTTTAAATTGCAATGTGCTTTGTTTTGTTTATCAATGTAAAAAAAAGAAGGATTTAATCTGCAGAAACAATGAAAGTTGATATATAAGTGCAAGTGCAGAAATATTTTACATACACACAAACACACACACATACACATGCACACACGTACACACACTCACACATACATTTATATGTTTATACGTATGTTTGTGTATATTCTCCTCCATGGTGTGTCGAAGTTTATCGCCTGTTTCCCTTGACTGCAGAGGAGATGCTGCATTTTGTGTTATTTTTCAAGACGCCTCCTCAGCTCCCAGCCTCATCCCTCATCCTGCACACTCAGCTAAAACGGTACCCCAGCAATCTATTGAAATGGTCTGAAAGCATTATCCACACAATGGAACATGTTAAAGGCAATGGTGTCTTGTCGCGCTGTTGACACAGCTCGCTCTGCCAAAGCAAGGAAGGAGCATCCTGTATTTTTTTCATCACAGTTAAAAAAGCATAAAGATGTTTGAGGTAACCACTATCTCATGCTGCAACCCTGTGTGTTATGCATTAGATGTGCAGATATGTATTTTAGCTCCTGTAATTATTTAATTTGTGCTAGATCTGTTCCTTTTCATGACATTTTTCTCCTGCAAGGGATAAGCCCTTTAACTCTCTCAGATTGAATATGAAAATTACATGCCTAATGGTTTCTTTTGTATTAAAGTCTGGGCAGATCTCGCCCAAAGGCGGGATGAGAAGTGATAAGAAATGACTAGTTTCTGAGAAACTAAGAACATTTAATTCCAACTTAATCAGTGTGCAAAGGAGTGTCAGTGGATGAGTTATATCAAACTATGTTGCAGACAAATTATCATGAGTACTTCAAGAAGTTCCATGCATCCATATATATTTTCAAGTTTTATTTCCTATTTTGTCATAACTTAATATCATAAATCATTTAATATTTTCTGATTAATTTAAATAAAATGAATTGATTAAAATGTAAATCAACGTAATTGTCTTTTGACATTTATACCTGGATATACAGCATATAGGGTATCCAGCCCCACCTCTCATTAATTCCAGATTCAGTCTTCCCACCACCATCGTTTCCTTAACAACATCACATCCAGAGTTATATCACTGAAGAGCTCTACGACATTGAAAAACAGAATCTGCTACGAGACCATTAAAGTTGCATTAGATTGAAGTTCATGGCTCACTTTACTCTCACATGGCGGCAAGAGTAACTACCGCATCACACGCTTGTGCTCTAATCAATATTATATGACTGCTGGACCCCTATCAGCTACAAACCCCATTTCAGATGCATGCAGAGTATCAGTATATTGGGATGGCTCACTTAGGCATGTGTTATTGGTGAAGTACCGCAGGAAGTTCATACATTCCTCTTCTTGGTTTCCACTGCCCCTGCAGGTGCACCACGGGGAGATGGTCCAGTTGGAGAAGCTGCTGTCGACATAGTTGGGAGTCATGTCTGTTCCTGTTAGGATATCCACACAAACACAGACACAAATTACACAAATTGGGACAAACAGTTATAGGTCACTAATGGACTATAATGGACTACATTCATTGCAAATAGTATATAAAATGGACAACAAGATGTTAGTCATAGGAATGGATTTGCACAATTTAGGTTATGGGAAGGTGAAGCATTCTGTAATGCTTTGTTTTTTATGTAAAGAGGCCATTATGTTATGAATATTTTGCAAAGTAGGTGCTTTAGGAAGTGTGTGAAGCGGTTTGAATATAGCACTGCTGTACCAAAACATTTTACTTTTCAAATATCTTTCTGTGTCTATGCTTTCAGCTGGAGTCAGGGGTGTTGGAGGCACTTTGTGTAGCATTTTCCAGAGAACTCCAAGAAGTGCCATGGCATATTATCACTTCATACTGTGCCAGTTATGACACATGGTGGGGAGGCAGTGACTGATACTGAAATATGGACACTGGGGGGAAAAAATATTTCATGTAAATGTGCATTTAGAACTCTTCATGAACGTGGTGACGCATCCAAGGTGCTGTTTTCAAACGTTGTCTGGGGTTGAAAAATGTGCATGTGCCCGTCCAGGCACATTGTTTGAGCAACATTTACTATGTGCAAACAGATGGTCATCAAGTGTTTTAATTAAGTAAACACTCTCTCTGTGCCTCTACTGCCTAATTACTTTTAGTAGTGACCTGATGTCCAGTGTGTTGGGGGAGATATCAGGCCAGGGGGATGCGGGGGGGGGGGGGGGGGGGGGGGTTATAATGGTTATAAGAGTAACTATAACCATTACTCTTTATCTCACCAAGTATATTAAATTATTGTGGCATTTGGAGGTGAATGTGCATTTACCGGTATGTAAGTCTCCCACCATTTCAACCTCTGTCCATTTACTCTCTCAAACACACAAACAAACTCTCACTCCATCACAGTGTCATCCACAGCCCCGGCTATACTGACCAATGAGTCTTGCGTAGGAGGCCAAGCAGGCTTGGTGATTGTCTTGGTTGGGGCACGTGCTCACTGTGTGCGGAGTCACCCAGCAGTTCACCATGTAATCAGCCAGCCTAGACCTGCACAACAAACATGAAGCACAGCACAGAGAAAAAAAGAGAAGCAGGCACTCAGTCACGAGCATATGACAGATGAACACACACACACAAATTCAAAGTACAGGGCTTAATCTTTTGGCACCATTTTTACTCTGGAGCATCTGCCAATTGAGACCAGCATCACACTGGGAAAGTATATGAAACATCTGTTTGTGGGCTGCAACAACAGGTGTCCTGAATAGCAAACCAGGTCTCACTCACGCCTCAGTACCAACAAGCTATTTACTATCTTCACGAAATGCAACATAAACCCTGTGGTAGTTCATTTGTTTATGGATGAGAAAGATAGCATGTGCCTTATTTGTCCGGTACTTCCATGCTTATCCTAGACATCTCGACTATCTTCCCAACTCACTTTCCCAACAAACCGAGGGAACAGATAAAAATAGTATGTTTTGTTTCGGTGTGTGTTTGTGATAAGAGCTTTAAGTCTGTGGAGGGCCCCAGGGTGGCATTGCTAATCCACTTAAGTAGGTTTATTGGGAGTAGCGTGTGCAAAGTTGCTCTGTCTGTACTGCTCACATCACAGCTGCCCACTAAGTGAATCACAATCCATTGCACATTTCTCTCTCTCCGTCTTTCTCTCTGTATCTCTCTCTGCCATGACACATTCTTTCTGACCTAGTCTGACCACTTTTTGCAACCTTAAGTTCAAAGGTGCTGTAACGTTCCTCGGGCTGTCTTGTCCCTATTGAACACAAACAAACATGCACAGATACACACTCGCATGCAAAAACACAGAAACAGGTTTACTATGGGCTGGTTACCGAAAACATGTTCTGGCTGGTGTGTAATTGGTTGCTAATGTTTGGGCAACTTGTAAACAACAGTTGATTTGACTTATTTATGATAGCTGCTCTGATAGTCTCCTCTTCTTTTCTCAGTCTGTTACTCTGTATTGCCGTGTGTTGCCATCCAGATGCCATCCAGAGTGCCTTAATATGTCTTCAAGTGTCTTAATCTCCAGCCAGTGCAAGGAACTAATTGTTTCTCACAATTATAGGAATTGGTCAAGGTTTTGAGAGATAAACTTATTAGCCTTCTTGCGGTGATACCACTCTCACATCTGTACCATAGCTGAATGCGGGAGATGGATAGCTTAGCTTTGCATAAAGACTAGACACATTGGGAAACAGCTAGCCTGGTTTGGATATGATGTTTTAATAAGTGAGTTTTAAAGGTCATAGTATTCATTATTTTTTATTTATCTTTCAGATTATTTTGGCCAAAGTCAAGTGCATAGTTTCTTTTAAAAAATAACATCTTTCTTCAAAGAAAGTTAAGTTTAAGCAACCAAACCACTTAGCTAGGTTTAGAAAAAGGTTTCTCTTTGAAGCAAGAGCTTTTTTTCATTGCATTTTCAGTGTTTTTCTGACAAACTATCAATCTCTAAGCTGAGTCAGACATGTTTTAGACGGGCCTCTCATTCTTCTGAAAGAGCAGGTATACTTGTATGCTTTTAAGATATGCAACTGTCCATAGCAGACACATCTCTTGTGCCCTCGTCGCATTTTGTTCTTTCTTTTGCTGTGCAAGGTGATTTCTTGGTGATGATCTCTTTCAGGTATTTTCCCAATGTCTCAAAATGGCTGTTATAATAATCACCTCATGGCAAAATGCTACAAACAAAACACCTTTAGATACATATTTTCTATACAACCTGTGTGAATAATGTATTTGCATGTATTTTCACAATCTGTGAGATACTTTGACAGATGCATCTACAGCATTGTATTCATGCACTGAGCAAGAGCTTCATCTTAAATAACCACAACAAAGTGCTGATGGTGCACACCCTGCATATAACAGTAAATTAAACAGGTGGAATATTAATGTCAAAGAAATGTACATACTGCCTTGACTGAAATATGCATTGTGGCTGTATCACATATTTTACCTTATACAGTGGCGCCACTTGATCACTCATTTATCATTTTGTGATTTTTCACAAGGTCCTAAAATAATTGGATTCGATCAGATGTGTAGTAATGGTATTGATCATTAACCTGTGTGTTACTTGCAAACATTTAATCTATCCTTTGGGACATTGCCATTCAGGAAATTCAGAGAGGAGGGTACAGTTGGTCATTATACAGTCTATCAAAGAGAGTTCTTCTGTCGTTGCAGCAAGTTAAGGACCAATGTGCTTACACTTATGCTGCATCTCAACTCTGCGAATAAAGAGAGTGGAGACAAGCAGATTTGGCTGAGGGGGAATAGGGGTGATAAGGTTACAATCTCTGTCTGTCTGTCTGTGTCTCTTGCTCTCCGTCTTTCATTACAGCACTACATATGCAGCCAGTGTGGTGTGATGGGCTTGGGCCTCCAGCAGCGAACTCAGACTCACTTCATTACTTCAATTCCATCTCCATCCGCCCTCCTATCAAATCAGCCGGAGAGTCTCTCGAAGTGACATGCTGCAAACATCACATCTAAAGCCACGCTCCAGAAAACGGGCCGTGCATGGTTGCTCTTTCATGGCTGCAAAGACTGACACAGCATGCACACACACGCAAACACATACGCACCCGAATAGTGATACACAGTACATAATGTTAAATCACAGAAAAGAAAGAACACGTACACACAGATACAAAGCTATCCCTCTCCACACCTGTCGTCCTCAAAGCCCTCTCTCATCTATTCCTGCTCTGAGTGAAAGAAGGCACTTGTACCCACAATCATGCCACAGATGATAAAACGACACAACAGACAGAGAGAGAGAGAGAGAGAGAGAACAACTTGTGCCTCCACAAAATAACCTTTAGAACCAGATTTTCCATTTTTTTTATTTCTTATGGGCTAATTTATGGGATTTTTTGGGGAGGAAAGGCAAAGACTACAGAAGATTAAGGAGACTGAACAAGCACTGTGTTTCTTTTTAGATGCCGAGCTCTTTCAGACAATGATGGCTTAAAAACAGTAATTTAAAGTTTAGAGAGGTGTCCTGAGTGTTCAGACAATGGTGTTCCAACACCGGGATTCAGCAAATTTCATGGCTTCCACTGGCTTTCCATTATACCTTGGCAAAGCACCACTCACTGCTGAAATTACAGGCTGTCTAGCTCAACAGAGTTTTATGGTCATTTCAGCCACTCAGCCCCCAGGGAAGTGGCAGGGGAGCCCCCACAGAGGTAGACTTCTTTCAACCAACCTGACACTTTAAACACAGTGATTCGGCTGAGCGTTGAGTGCCTGTCCATCGAGCTTGGCAGTAATAGAAAACTAATGGCTTTTTATATATATTCTTATTCCTATCATTTGATGTCTGTGACAAACAATGTGACTAAAATCAGATGAGTGTCATTCTTGGAAACCATTTCCTCATGAAGGAGGAGGGGTGGGAGGAAAACAGTTATCAGACTCCAAAGACTCTAATAGCTTCCTTTCTTCATTAAAAACAACAGTCTTTTGAGAGCCCTATCTGGTTTAGAGACTTCCTCTCTGGGCTCTGTCTACAAATATGAGTTCTTCTACGGATGATAATTTCTGTTAAATGGTACTCCTCTTCACTCTTATCACTTCCCCCAGTCTTCAGCCCAGAGAGGCTTTACAAACCATATCTCTCGCTCGTCTACAGAAAGCATAACAACAACCATGACACAATAGCTGCCAACGTAATTGCAGTTACATGAAGCAAATGAGAAAAAACAAAAGATGTTTCTCTATGCTATGCTCTCCCCCTCCCCTGTCTTCTCCTCTGTTGTGTTCCTCCGACCTTATCTCTCCTCTCCTCTCCTCTCTCATTAATGTCCTGTTTGTCACTGCCGTATTGTATAAACTGATTTGACATTGCAGACTTAAGTGTTCATGTGCAAACTCCCGACGAGTGATATTTGACCCTGGTTCAATCAATAACCTTGTGTGTCCTTTTGTCACTTGACGTTAAATAACAAAGCAAACACTAAATCTGAGATCTGACTTTTACTCTCTTTTGACACTCAGAATGTTCTGCATTGTGCAGCACGGTTTATTACATCATGACAATTCACATCAAAAGCCAAACAATACAGCACTGACCTTGTGCATAGAGTGCTACGAATATATTTTGATTAAAAAGACATAACGTATGGCAGTAATATTTTTTTTTCCACTAAAAGGCCCTTTTGCGATTCGTACCGCAGCATTCTGCTCCTGCTTTCACACTTTCTGCTGGTGGTCTCTTTGTTGCTCTGGTCAGAGTTGATTGTCCATTTTACCCACAGCTATTTTCTCTTTAATATGCCTAGACAGAGGCCTGCCTTTTTTTGGCAGCACTGTACTCATTGGGATTCCCAGTCAATACTCTAAAAGGGCAATGTGGACAGATGGCATTCAGTCAAAACACAAGGCAGTTTAGCTTAGCTGTCACATGACACAACCTTTCGCCCCCTTACTCAGCAGAGAATTGAAACCAACAACTGCCTGGTGACACAACCTCCCCTGCATTCTAAAGCAGGACATCAAATGTAGAAGAACACAAGCAACGATCTGACATTTTTTATTGAATTAACCGAGTAATTTGTTTTATTTTGAAACATTTACTTATGCATGATTGCAGTGTTCCTTGTTTGGTGACCCAAACATTGGCTTGCAAGTTATTTTACTTCCTAATTCGGTCTTCGCCACCCCTGCAGATGTCTTACAACCCCCTACTGAATGTTATGTCATTGGGATGAATGTTAAATCAAGCGGGCCACACACAAAATCCAATACTGCCTGTTTGGTAAGGGGCGAGTAGATTATTCAAGGTTATCTGAACTCCCTAAATGCTCTCCGAATGAGGCAAACAGTCGTGCCCCAGACAAAGTGTACATGTTAATCACATGGAGGAACTGTCAGCGAAAATGACAGAGTTAGCAGTAATCTGTAGTTACAAGCAGTAATTAAATAGTTGTTAGCCACATATCAAACACTTGTGCGGGAAAGGTTATTGAGGCTGCAGCCATCAATGAGACTCATTAAATACAAAAAGGAGTTCAGAGTCAGAATGATGAAGAGTGAAAGAGCACGCCCTATTGACACAGTCGAAACACACATTGACCATTCTGTATAAGGTAGGAGTCCTATTGATAATGTTTGCATTAATAATAGATACAATACCGCTGGCGGAAGAGATTGTGAAGTAAAGCATGAAGCCTATTAATGGCTGCAGTTTTCCGCTATACCATATTCCCTTTGAGTTTACTGTTAGGAAAGTAAATGGGCATATACTAATCCATGTAGTGGAATTAAATGCACAACTCATTCTTTCCAGCTATCATGTGTAGCCAGCAAGCTAAGCACGTCTCCACTGATCTTAAAGCCTGATTAAAGCCGCACACTGCAGCAAACTGTACTATGTATGAGGAAAAGGTCACTAGTTGACACATGCTTTGCTTGCAAAACCAGAAGAGACACTTCACTTTTGATCACTTGTATTGTAACCAATTTGGGCACAGACATTTAAAGAGAGGAGGTAAGTGCTTTTTTACTTTTGTCATATAGTGGTGCAGAAAGAGTCATAAAGCTTTATGTGTCTTAAAAAAGACAGTGTAGTTCATTTATAGCCTTTGTTATCTTTAGATTTTTACTTACTTGCTATAGAACACTATAGCAGCTAACATCTATTTGCTATCTAGAAATGGAATTTAATCCTCAGGTTAACACTATTAGCACCTTTAGCTGCTCAGCCGTGGCCATGTTGAGGGACGTTTGTAGTCAACTTATCAATAATCAATATTCTCTGAATTTCAAATTGGGCACTTTGGGTATCAGGCTGTCTGTTGTTGAGTCTATAGCTTTGGGGGTATTTGGATTGAGTGTGTATTTACATATGCAGTTATGATTATGCACTGATTTGTTGATTAATTTCCTGGAAAATCTGTTTCTACACAGCCAAGTCTTGGTTACTCATTAAAGTTACAGTTCATCATAGAGAACTGGCCGTATGTGTGAACGCAAGGTTAGAGTGAGTAGCTTGGGAGTACGTTACGGGTCCTCACAATACAAGAGCACAAATGTGTGTGTGTGTGTGTGTGTGTGTGTGTGTGTGTGTGTGTGTGTGTGTGTGTGTGTGTGTGTGTGTGTGTGTGTGTGTGTGTGTGTGTGTGTGTGTGTGTGAGAGAGAGAATGTGAGAAAAAGAAAGTGAGAGAAACTGATGATAAAAGTGCAACATGATTTCTTTCAGCTTCGTCTCAGAAGCTACAGAGTAATGCCATCTGGGCCAGTCAGTCTCCCCACACTGTTGCCCCTCGGTGGAGGTTTGAGTTGTCAGATACAAAAGAACAGAGCAGACTGTTGATTTAGGGCAGTGTGTGTGTGTGTGTGTGTGTGTGTGTGTGTGTGTGTGTGTGTGTGTGTGTGTGTGTGTGTGTGTGTGTGTGTGTGTGTGTGTGTGTCGGTCTGTGGAAGAGAGAGTGTAGTACCATGCAAGTTTTCTGTGAGCAAAGGCGGCCTGGTACAGCTCTAGCATCTCCCAAACTGGGTCAGGTTACCTGTACAGTGATCGATTGTCTCTCAGCTCCCCACTTTGATAACCAGTAGCCAAATAACTCAATCAAAGAGCACCCAGTGATCCTGGAGACCAAAGGATATTAATCAAAGATAGAAGTGTTGCATTGATCCTCAGACAATCAATACAGAACACATATACAACTCAATGCTCTTTGGGTTAGGCTTCATTGGGCTGGTGTTGGATTAACTGACATGAAAATGGATAGGGAGTTTATCTGCTTGCATTTATGCATGCAGATACGCACACACACACATGCTCACTACCCCAAAACAGATCATTTAAATATAGCCCTATTGTCACTCTGTGGACTCAGCAGTCCCAAATGAATAGATGTTGGATCCATTGGAAGGAAGGTGAGAACATAGAGTGGAGATTGTCTATTGTTTGTCTATTATGGAAGGAAACAATGTAATAACTGCAGCAGAAGTACAACCAGGTGTAAAAAAAAATGTTTTTTAAAGAGCTAGTGTGCTTGTTCTCTGTCCATCTACAGTCCCTAGCTCTCCAGAGTATGTCACAATTGCCTCCACAGAGACCAGGGAGAGAATGAAATCTTCCAGTGCAATATGCCACTAAAGCCCAAGCCAAAATGATATATTTGAAATCCTTTCAAATATGTATTTTGTGTTTGTTTGAGCTATGAGCTCCACCTGGAACAATCTGAAAAACCTCCAAAGGTGAAATCCCAGCCAATCTGGCATCCAATGTGCTCCGGGTAAAACTCCAAACAAAAAAGTATCTCAAGGCATTTTTTTAGGTAGAGCAAGAAACTGTTGGCCATTCAAAGTCTAAATAATAAAATATAGGAGTACACATTTTTAAATCTGTTTTGAGCCGTGACCCTTTCTTCATCAGAGTATGTTGGCGGGAGCTAAGCTTGTCTTTGGCCTGCAGAGTCTGCTGCAGAGACATAGCTGTGTGACCAAACCACTGACCTCCAACCCGCTGCAGTAACTTTACGGGCCAGATCGATTCGGTGACCCTCCCTCCCTTTCGCTCTCTCTTTCTCGTCATCTCTCCTTCCCTCTCTCCCTCCTCCCATTCCCTCTTCCTCTCTCGATCAGTCCCTTGTGTTCAAATGTAATAGGATTGGACTAGCTGTGTATCCCCCGTTTGGAGTCAGACAGGCGTCCCCAGGGAAGCTACGCCTGTCGTTGAATGATCTTCCCTTGCTTTTATCAACACATCTTTGAGAGGGGAAAACGGAGCCAAGGAAAGTTTCCTCTGAGATTGTACATGAGTGTGCTATTTAAAAAGTTTCGGGAGGGTTTTTCTAGGTTTGTTCAATTGGTTTTGCTCAAAACAAACTCTAATTTGTGGACATTGTGGCAATTAGCATTACAAATACATTTTTAATTAAATTAGCTTGAACAACAAAATGAAGGTGCTGAACCAATTAAGAACATAGCGTGTTGCTAAGTGCAATATCTCGATAAATTATCTGATTAAATATAATAACAAGTCAGTGTCAAGGTCTTAAAAGACATCAACCTGTCCTGTGATGATGCCTGACATCATTTAACAGATAGAGGACATTGAGACAGATCGAGGACACGTTAAGAATATCTCACAGGATGGTGGTCATTGTGGACACTTCAAGGCTGGATAAAATCACCAATCAGAGAACATTGTCAAGCCAGCACCTCATCCCACTTTAATTGAATCGTAGTAACATTCTCTTACATGGCAGCGCTTATTCACTGTAGGAGAATGCACCACCCAAATCGCAGATTATTAGAGTCACATTCAATATCAAAGTGATACTTGAATAACATTCAAGTATCAGAGTGTGTGCTTTCATGTGTGTTACTGCACAGTGATTGTTGGTCTATTGGTGCGCAGGCCAGTGTGTGTCCATACTGTATGAGTGTGTAGGCGCTCATCGAGCTGTTGACCTCAGTGGGGCATTACCCAGCCGCAGATAATGAGCTTTAACGTTCTATTTCATCTTTCTCAATAAGGAGGTGCACAACAGACACCTGAGGGCCTAAAGGTCAAAGGAAAGCAACTCAGCCTGAAAACAGATTACACAATGCAGGCAAGCAAGTAATTATCAAGACAATCATAAATCGGAGGCGAGGCAATAGAGTTCCACTACTTTAGCCGTGTGGTGGTTGGATTTAGTGTTGGTGGAGAGGAATTGGGTTTTCGACAACAATGCTCAGGCCGCTCTGGCTGCTAACCTCTACAGAAAAAGGTTAAATGTGATGTGCCATATATACTTCTCATAAGGAATTGTTGTGCATGGCTCGCAAGACTAATTTGATTTCCATGCAGCAGTAAATCATTCTTCTAACAGAAGCAAAAATCTCTGGCTAGTTATCCAAAAGAGAGCGAAAAAGTGGTACAAACGCTTTTTATCACCATCTTTCATATTGTGGAACATAATATTCCTTTTAGTGCATGAATACAATGAGATGAGAAATGTTTTGCAATGCAGGCTATTGGTGGTTGTATCAAGACCCGTCACTTATTGTCACTAAATTGTATTAGCTGCCTAATCATCTGTCACACTGAGGTATGAAAAAGTAGCCAAAATTTCCCTTCTTAGAATTCACATGAGTATTATTTTTAGTAGTGCACTTTCAAGGGTCTGACACTTGGTCGAACTCCATTAGGCTCACAAATGAGTTTTTAAATGCTTAGAATTATTCAAATGCAATATGTTTTTATGCTATTATACTAATGAACACAGAGCATATCTCCTTCAACTGGCTGGATATGATGTCGATGGCCAGACACAGCACATGGTTCTGGGGGCTATAAAGATCTTGACAGCTGATTTGGCTGATAGTGCAACCGCTGTGTTTCACCTGCTCTCAGCAGCACTAACACAAGGAAACATGTCACGGCTGGGTAGGTGTGAATTGAATCCGGCTGCTTGAATCAAATAGAGGCCCCATGCAGCTAACGTGATCCACTAATGTTTTGTTCAGCCTAATTGAGCGTTGTCCCTTCAACTTAGCCTCACATCTTCATTCTGCGCTTAATAGCCACAGCTTCCCTGAATGACTAATTACTTCACTCACAAAGTTACAGCAGAGAAATATACAATTTTAGGATGTCATGGGAGGGAGGAATTTGCTGTCAAACAGGAACTCTCCCCAACACTTGGATTCAATTTTCTTTTTCTCCTCATTTCTATGAATATAAACAGATGTTAATGAATCTTGAGATGTGTTTGTTGTCTCATATGCACCGCACTAAAATATGTCCATCAAACCAACAAAACAAAATGCACAAACAAAAACGCAGACAGTCAAGCCCATGAAATGAATGTCTGCCCTGCCACTCCTCAAAATACACACAGGAAACTCTTCTTTTGCCCTTACGACCCCAAAGCCTTCCACCCCTGCTATTTCCCTTTCTTTCACCTGCAGAGCGAGTCCTGGCGGCAGACCCTCCGTAGCTCCAGACAGTTGGGTTTCTCCTTATCTTTATAGGAGCAATCGGGCACGATTGTCTGCCTGCGTCTTTCGGCGCAGCCCACACTCTGACATGGGCAGAAGAGCAGTCGGTGGCTGAACTCAGGTGGCACACGGTCCAGGAACAGCCTGAGCGCTTTGTGGCAGCGCTTCTTGCTGCACGCTTCTCCCTTGATGGAGTCCTCCTTGTTGCAGGTAGCGATGTAGGCGGAGCGTTGCCTCTTGCAGCTGCTGTTGAGGTTGCAGGCTTTGGCCGCATCAAGGCAGGGGTTGCAAGGTTTGTCGGTGTCGACACAGTGGAAACCTTTTGGGGCCACTGTGAGCATCCCTGTGTCAGTGGATACAAAAAAAGAGAGAAAACTCAGTGACTTTAGTGAACCTTTAAATGAAAACGAGATGTCAGACATGTATTTCCAAAGAGGAATGAGCCGTTTATAATGACTTTATCATTGGTTCTGTCTTTGAGATTCGTAGCATTTAAGCAAACACAACCTGTGAAATTTGACACAAATAGTTCCATTGATCCTCTGACTCAACATCATCAATATAGTTCTGATGTAGTTTACTGTCGGCTCAGATGCAACGTACGATCAACAAATAAAACATCAGGGAGTTCATTGCAAATGTTACACTTGAACGCTGAAGGAAACAGAAAGCAACAGGAGGGATGCCTGCAGCTAGTCCACATGCACTCTGACTGAATTATTGATTTAGTATGTTTCAGACCTTGAGTGAAATATGAATGAATTAAGCAATGATTTCAAATTATTTATTTTGAAATTATTCACTTCTAGTTGATAATTTGATCTGATTATAATATTATAACATTATGAAGTTGTCGTAGCAAGTTGCCTTGATTTTATAGATATGATAATTATTGTAAAATATTTGCTATAACTAAAATGTAAGGAAAACACGCTAAACACTCATAAAATATTTGAATTAGTTTAATGGGACGGCTGTAAAGCGAACAGGAGTCCGATGGAAAATATTGACAAGAGCACTTATTGATGTGAACACTGGTTGGTGGGAAGCGACACTGAATACTGTAACATCTGCACAAAACATGCTAAGCTCAAGGACTAGGCAAAGACTCCCCGCTGTGCTCTAAGATCCACTTATTGGATGGTTCAAGTACAAGATTAAGTTATCTTTTCTTCTGTGTAATCACAACGTGAAACATTGCAATTACCCCTCTGGCTACACATAATATTTGTGGCAAAGAGATTATGTCATTATGTTTTCTGAGATACACCACAGTGGCAATAAGATAACACACTCTTTCCTGAGATATACCGGTAATAAAGCAGGCTCATGTTCACTTGTGGCACCCCTCTCTTGTATTCAGGCTATATTAGAGAAGTTAACCTCCCTCCCCTGTAGATAATGATATTTCAGAGGTCGTAGCGGTATGGTGACACCCAGAGAGATTCATCTCTTATTCAACAGAACCAATCTCACTCTGTGTCGATCAGAAAGCAGGGAGCAGGAAAAAGACCATTTATTTCAGAGATGCTGGGTTGTTTCCAAGTGGTGCATCTCACATTATCAATCCTAGAAATGGGGATACATAGAACAGATCACATCACAACTGGGAGGATAAAAAATAAGCAAACACCCAAAATGAATGACTTTGTGGTTTTAGATCACATCAGATAAAAGGAAACTCACTGACATTGAAGAATAGCAGAAGTAGAATATCTGTACTTCATCACAGAGACCAAAACACAATTAAACTTTGCTTTCCGTTAACCAGGGCTTTTATTTAGCTTAAGGAGGTCAAATGAAGCAGGCGCTCTGATAAACAGGCATGGTGTTATGATACATATCCTGAGTTCAACAGATGTAGGTGTTCAAAATAGTTTTGTCTTTTTTTGGCACAGGCACGGGAGAACCTTCCCTTCTTTGTTCGAAGAATAAGAGCATTAACTTTCATGACTCCTATCAGAATAAGACATCATTGTACTTGTTAATCGTTGTACTCTCTGAGGGGAACAGATAAATGATCCACAGCAGATGTCTGTTAGCATTGCAAGCTCCGTCTTGTTACTGTAAGGCAGGCAGAATTATGCTCAGATCATGTACTTATGCGACAGTAACAAACACCAACCATTTAAGGCAGGATGTGAGACAATTAGTCTTAGACTCGTAAAAAAAAAAAAGGAGCAGCTTCGTTGATGTTGGTTCAACGAGAATCAAAAAAAGTGGGCAAAACTTGGCCGAAGCAGGCATGAAGAGGGGCAGTGAGGTCCAGCTGGAGGAGAGGTTAGCGAAGCGGCTGTCCAGTGGTTCAGGCTACATTACATTGATGGATTGCAGATCCTAAATCTCCCCTGGCCAATCTACAGGCTCTAATGTGGGCCACTGGGGGGTCCAGGATGAAAAGAAAATAGGAGAAGGATGAGCTACAAAGATTTATTTGACCAAGCAGGGCTGAAGCCTCTTTTGAAGCTGCAGCGATGGACAGGTTTTTACTACCTCTGATTTGGGAGCTGAGATTGAATTTTGTGCTCAAGCCAAAAAGATATCCTGGGGCGAACATAACACACAAAGCCCACTCGATGGCTCTGACATGCTTACACACAAACAGGATGATAGCAAAAGCATGTGGAGCAGAGGAAGGAAGCAGAGAAGTGGAGATGGGAGGGGAAATGTGCAGTATTGTGTTACAGTGTTATAATTGATTTTTCCAAGTGCATTACAATGAAGGTTTTCAGAAAACATATTCTGCTATAATGCGAAGAGAAAGAGGTTGATAAGCTAATGATACGAGACGTATAAAAATGGAAAAAGCTTTAAGAGTTGAGAGGAGACTTGAGCAGTTGATTGCAGCAGCTGATCATGACGGATGGAGAGATGAAATGAGAGGACACAGACTAACAGATTGGACAGCCACTTAGAGAGACATGCTGGAGAGCTTTCAATTAATACAGCCTAATTCAGGAAAGAATTGGAATAATTAACCCAGCACATCAGCAGTGCCATCATAAACTTGTGATGCTATGAGCATGTCTATTACCGTACCTTGCTGACTGTTGTACCATACATTAATGAGCAAGCAAGGCACTGACTGAATGAATGAACAGATAAATAGGTGGGTGTCCTCATTGATTGATTAATGGATGTATAAAACACAGCACATCCGCGTCATTAAGGGCAGGAAAAGTCGTTAATATAGTTTTTCCTGTTATATTTTGGCAACCATTTGCTGCCAAGTAAACTAACATGAATATTCGCAGATATGTTTTATGTGTGCATGAAGCGCAATGCAACATATTCATTTGGGGAATACAAAACAGGAATTCACAAAAACACTTTCAAATGGTGCATGGTCTTAGGTTGTTTACTCCCAACTACCTTGTGTGCCGCGAAAGCTCATAACTGTTTAGTCGATGCCAACCACAGTTAAAGCATCACTTTTGGTGATCCAGTCGTTTGACTGTAAATAGGCTTTTAATAGGGCTCTCTTCTCTATGGGTATCATAAATTAGACCCCACTGATGGCAATGTAGTGGAAATAACCATTTATTCTTTCCTCACATATAATACACACGGGGAGAGAAAGAAAGAGAGGCAAAGGAATAGAGAGAGTGAATAGAAAAAGAAGCAGAGAAAGAAAATGTGAGATAGAGGACACCTACAGGGAGACAGGCGGAGATGAACAGAAAATTACATACGACCTGTGTTCCAGTGAGAAAAGAGAAAGAGGGATAATAACGAGAAGGAGAGAGGTGAGGGAGGTGGACAGAGCATGCATGAATGAGAGGAAAAGGATAAAAACGTAAATGTACACTGTATCTGGATTTTGATGCTTTTTTCCCAAAGAGTAAGGGATCTTCTTTCCCCAGTAATTGCTCTCTGTCAGCCTAATTTGAATTCTGCATTTCATATATCATCCCATACTCAAGGGACACTGCGCTGTAGAGGGGAGTTCAGCCCAGGTTAGGAAGAGGCTCTTGGCTCCGGGTATGTTCTCAGTAATTAGGAAAGGTGCCAAAGTTTGGATTTAATATGGCCCTGGGTGAGCGTGCAAGAGCTTGTTAGGGAAGTGTTTAGTCCGGACCCCGAGGAGCATGTCAAGCATCTCCGTGTCAAAGGGCTCATCAGTCATTAGCTCTGTACTTTGTGTCGCTGTGGGGTTTCCAGAGGGGAGGAAGAGGGTGCACTGGATCTACAAAATCATCTCACTAAGCTCTATTGAGCAACGTATCGACGTCATCAGAGAACGACCGGCGGAGTCTTCTGTTCTGAGGGATCGTTTGAATTTTACCTCTGAGCATGAAATTATTGATGCAAAATTAACCAGCGTGGCGGATGAGAGAGAGTGAGGGCAGATGAAAATGATGAGAGATGACAAATATTTATATGTGAGAATAAATATGTGTGCAGAGGTGGGAGAGGGCTGTCCAAAGGAATTTTAAATCATCGTAAACACACTTCTAAATACTTGAGCTGTTTATGAACATCTGCCTTCAAGTTGAGCTTCCTCTGGTGAAATTCAAAGCATGATACTCCTCAGTGGCCCCCTCAGTCTTAATATGCATGCTGTTTAGCTCCTTCAACTGTCACTGGCAATAATGCAGAATGTAGTGAAATAATCTAACAGGATGTGTGTGCCTGGTGAACCTACACAATATCAACAAACTGCTTATGTGTTCATTATGCCTTTGCAAGTAGAGAGTAACTAAAAATACTAACAAACTGAAACATCAAACATGTTCTGTGGATTATTCCCTCTTGTTTAATGCAAACTTGTTAGAAAAACGCTGACTCCAACAAAGGGTCTCTGATGAGTGAGCTTCGAACAACAACTCTCATTACTGACCCACAGAGAGACAAGCAAGGGCTGGAAACTGATTAGAAAATTCACACAGAATAATGAAGCATATAACCAAAGCAATATAAATCCACACAGCCACAATCACAAGAATACACAAAAAAAAATCTTGCACAAACAAGCACAGGCACAGATACACTCAGACCCCTAATTACCCAAAACCCTGATTGAACGCATGGAAAAAAAAGATCTTAGTGTTTGCCTAAGTAATAGTAATTGTTATGAGGGCAATGTCAAAATGTCAAACACACTAACAGCATGCTGAGCACGGCTGTTTCACTGGTCCTTTTTTCCCCCAGCTGTAGAAACAGCATTCTGGGTTTAATTGGATGGTGGGCACACTGAGCAAAGAGGTGAGAGGCTTAGTGCTGAGAGTTAGAAGGTCTAACTGGGATGTTAAAACTTAATTCCTGGAGGGACCCTTGAATGCAGGATTCTATGCTGCCCTCGGTTGCTAATAAGTTAATTGGCTCAGCGTTGGGTCAAGAGAACAGAATATATTTCACGTGGAGCATATTAACAGTTACAGTTAATTATATCTTGGCATGCTGTATGTAATATATAATTCATCTGGGCATCAATTCTTTGGGTTCTGGTGCATTGTCGAGGAGGAAGGCTATTGATTGGACAGCATCCCTGCCTTGAAACCATGAAAATAACAGTTATTCATTGTTTCCAGCATTTAAGTGTGATGACTTGCTGCTTTTTTGTTTTCCATCACAGTAAATTGAATATCTTTGACTTTTGGACTGTAAGTAGGTCAAAACAAGCAATTTGAAGACCTTGCAATTGTGTAGCACTTTTCACTATTTTCTGATAATTCATAGTCCAAAAACAATGAATCGATTATTACAGAAAAAAAGTGGCAGAAAAAGGTTTCTGCATTCATCAAACAAACGAGCATGAACTCATCAGGGAAAGAGGTCTGAATTATTTTCTGAACTATAAACTTGGGGTGAAGAGGTGTCATGCTTGAATCTTTTTGTTTGATTTTGTTAGATTCCCACCGGCGTTTAGTCCAATTTCATTAGAGCAGGCAAAATATGCATTAATATTACTTATTGCGCTCAACTCTTATAACAACAAAAGGGGTTTTGGGTAGAGAACTGTTTATCAATAGATTTCCTCTGGGAAATACTCACTCAGCTCATTTGTTGATGAAGATTGTTCATGAGTTACATGAGTGAGTATTTATTTTTGCCAGGCTAAATATGCCCTATGTAAATGTAGAGAAGCTTTTCACTGAAAACCATACTGTTACTGTATGTGTCCCTCAATGTCAAATGAAGAGGTAGTCAGGCTAGAATGGTGAGTTCAACTTTGATCATGCTTGGGTGTTTTTATGTAGAATAGATTTGCTAGAATATAATTTTGTGCATCTCTTTTGACAAAATTACTGCAGTAACTGGAATAAAATGAAATCTTTACTACATAATTGGCCAATACAGTCTTGGTGCTCTGGATTGGACCTGTTTTAGACTTAAATACCAAGAAAATAATTATAGATAAGTTGATAAATGGTGGTAAAGGGCAACTCTGGGCAGCAGTAAGGAAAAACAAAATAAAACAATGTTGTACTGCGCTGCTAATCCTGTGTTCACTAAAGAGCAGCTGTGAAGCAGACTTTACATGCACCCTTTGCTGCAATAATATATTTTTGAATGTGATAGTACTGAAACTTTACTTCAGACACTGATAATAAGGTTATCTATTCTTTCTCTTGATCAATCACTCACTAAAATGGCTGAAAGGCATATTTTGTGCATGAATCTTTTCATTTATGAGGCGTTTAGGATTTCATATTGTGTTTCTGTATAACAGAGGTGGCACTTATTGGTTGTTTTCATACTCATAGTAAGGTACATTTTGACGATAATACCTACAATACATTCCCTAAGTGTTGGACAATTTCAAAGAATTTAGATCCGCTGGTCTAAGTCATTACTACTTCCACTCATGTCTCCACTATAGCATCTCACATTCCAGTGGTGAAGTCCTTAAGATATGTGGTTGTCGTCCCCACCGTGTACTCCACTACAGTAACAACTTCAACTGCCTCTTAAATAGGGTGTAAACTGACATGAAAAAAAGTTACTTTTCACAATTCCCCCACAAGCTTGGATATTTTACTGGGTAAACTTTTACTCCAGCATCTCCGGTCTCATCTCAGAGGGGCAAGCCTCCTCGCCTCAATCTGTCAACCCTGCAATGTGGCAGTCAGGAAGGAGGGCTTTCTGTCCCCAATTTCCAGATGAAAATGTTGGTCACATGGGCCTGTTACCAATCTGGTTGGATCCCAATGCATCAGTTTCATGACTGGCTTCAGAGGAAATGGTAGCCTCTCCTCATTGTTTACAAGACCCAGTATTACTTTAATATGTCTCCTAAACGCTCCAAATCTAAACCGGGCCCCATAATGTATTTCCTTTTATCAACTTGGCACACTGTAGAGGAAGCTACTCACTCCCAGTTAAAGTGACACACCCACAGTCACTTTTTCCATATTTGTTCTCTTCTTACTGGAAGACTCCCTTTTTCATTTCCACAATGGAGGAGCAATAATGGTATCCATATTTTATCTGATATCTGTAATGAAGATGGTCTCAGAGTTCTGTTTTCTGTATGTGTAGTTCTAACATGCATGCTTATGTTGTACCCTGGGGGCATTCTTTATACACCAATGAGATTCATCATGTTCTATTGGGCGTGGGTGTTCAGACAAGCGGTTTAGTCTCCAAGTTGGAAACCCGGTTCTTACTAAACTCCTCTTGTGGTTGGATTGGCTTACCGTCTGGGACAACTTGGACCGCACATGTACAAGTCATAATCACAAACTTATTCAATTCAATTGTATACATTTGACCTTACTCCCAGAAAACATTACCTCACAAAACATCAACCCTCAACAATCTGTTATATATGTAGCCTTGGCCTTGTGGTCTCATTTATGCATACTGGGAGTGCCCTGGGATGGGAAGCATTATCTTCTACCCTATCAGGTTTACTGGGTGTGCATATATACCTCGCGGTCCCAGGCTGATGATTCTGAATGATTCCTCATCACTGAATCGGTCGACCTCCAAATCTCCTATTTTATTTGTAGGTCTTACAGCAGCAAATGTACCTTCCTTGGTCCTAGTGGGTGCAGCTACACTGTGCTATTTGATGTTTGTTAAGGCCAGTTTTGAAATAATAACAACTAATAACTAAAGACCACACCCATCTTACTTTTGTATCTCATCTACACACCTGCAGCTTGACCCCAGTTGTGTAACTGCATCCTGCACGGTTGCTACACTATCGTGGTGACAAAATCTGTCAGAAATATTTTGAATTGTTTGCATATTATTGATTGATTTCATGTTTTTATTGTTTTGAAGTTATTCTTTTTTTCTTCTTTTCAATATTTTTTTACTTTTACTTTTCTTTTTAGTACTTTGTGACTTGTGTTCTATTAAAGGTGTTGTACTAAATAAAACCTATAAAGATTAACACCTGCCATAGTATTCAAAATTGTTATAGTTCTCACTGTAGTCGGTGTCTCCAGGACTCACACACAGTCACAAGGTGAAAACATTATCAGTGTCGCCGTCGCAGCTGGTAACAAAACGTTGATGAAAAAGTAATTTAACACATTATCTTTCTTTCTCTCTGTGTTCCTCCATGTCTCATTAACTTTTTATCTGATGTATGTAACAAGTATGTTTGCAGTAACAATGAATATTGAGCTAGTACATTGCTCTTCAAGGATATTGCTGGTATCAGAATGTGATTATGGCAGCTGTAGGTTTTAATGAGGGAGAGTTGCTACAAAGCCCTACCTACATGTGTGAAGAGAGCTATAGGTTTACAACACGTAACCATTATCATATTTCAGGCTAAGTGTTTTTTTTTACAGCATTCCCACTTGCTGCTAACCAGAACTCACTTCCAGCTAGCTTTCAGTATTGTCCTATTCACATGTTTGCTTGCCTATATAATCTTTACTCTCTTTCCATCTATCATCTCCATCATCTATCAGATAACCATGCCCTATGCCCTGACACTGACAGCATGACATAGCGATAAAGAGTCACAGGTCACAGGAGAGAGCAACACCCAATAACCAGACTGCTAAAGCAGAATGTAGACAGGTGGGCAGGTGTACAGCATCAAACCTTGTGACAGTGGGCCAAAAGGTGGAAGAATATTTCTGTCACTGCCCTTCTTTCATAAGATGGGTAACACGTTTTGAAGCCTATTGGGATCTTCACAAAGAATGCGGCAACAGCACCACTGCACTGAAACCCATTATTTCCAATAACTTAAGTGGCACCGGAGCGGCTTTTTAAAATCTGGTTAAACTTTGATTGTGGAGTGCAGCAATGCACGCTGACCCCGGTGGCGAGCACAGCGTTAAACTGCGTACTATCTGTTTGAAGCAGTATCATGGAAAGATCTAGGAGAACATGCCACTCTCGTAGGGCTGCTTTCTGGAATACATACTTGTCTGTGCCTCTAAACCAGAGAAACAGGGCCATAATAATTGTTCATACAACCTGGTGACCTCGCTGGCTCATTCACCCAGCTATCTTGAACATCTTCTCAAAGTTAGTAACTAGTCTAAAAAACGGCAGTAGTCATATGTTGATTGTTCGTTTCTTGTTTCTTTTGTGACACTGAAGGAAGTCCACCTTGTTACAACACAAACTACACCCTCGCCCTTAAGTGGTGATATATGTGGCGCGAGAAACCCCACAAGGCCTCGCCGCCATAACAGCAAAGAAGCCAATGGAAATGATGTCGATGAGGACATTCCAGTCAGCCCTTGATGCAACTGTGTTGAGCATTGAGGTGATGAAACACTGCTGACGCAGGTGCACAGTGCCAGCGAAGCCAGGACAGGACGAAGCAGGTAGTGTGGTCACGGAAGGGTAGCCTCTGCCCTCATTTAAGGGAGGGACCACACTGTGTGTACAGTGCATGCTAATTTTCAGTTTGAAGATATGCTAAAATGAGACACAGTCCCATTAGAAGGAGAAGCCTGTGTGAAATAGTTTTGCAGGTATCACTTGGGGCAATGCAGAAACTGAGTCTCCATATGTTCTGTTTAATTTAAACTTCAGAGTGAGAATGCGTGAGTGCATGCAGTAGTATATCATTCTTTTTCATTTCTATTACAACGTATGTCCCTTATCTCTCTCCAGACAAAAACTTTTAAAGTAGCAGAGATTATTTTTCCATTTCCTACCTTTCCTCTTGGAGAGTATACATTTCCCTGTCCTCATCAACCAACCAGATATCATATATTCCCCAGGTCTCTATGCAGTTTAACATTTGTAGATGGGATTATTAATACTTTTATGTGGTTTAGTTATCGAAGTGAGAAATATTTTCATAAAACAAGTGTATAATTACTTATCCATTTGCTGTGGTTTTCTCTCAGTGCCCCAATTAATTAATCTGTCCTCAGAATTGATAAATAATGAGGAAAGCTTGCGGCTAAAGCGATTTCAGAGAGCAAATCCAATTTTTCACCTTGGAGAGAATGGAAGAAACAGCTGAAGCAAAATGGATGCAGTAATGAGTCCCCTGTTGTATCTTAATATGTCTAGGTACATTGTGCTGTGCTCCTTGTTTTACCAGAGCAATTGCATTTTTACACTGGCTAAAGAGTGTCTGTACTTTGATTATTATCTCGCTTGAATGTTTGTTAGCAGGGCATCTCAAAAGTGATAAACATACACCAACAACACCATTTAGAAAGTACTTTACGTATTCACTCACTAATCCTGAACTGGATCACATCCATGCATGTTATACCGATTTTCCAACATTTCAAATATCTGTGTTTTGTTATTTTAACCACAAATGTCATCCAGTTTCTACCAAATTTGTCTCACAACACAATTTAGGATGACAATATGTTTCCAGTGTTTTGATATTGCATACTTTAAAAATAAATAAAAGTGCTTGCTTAATCATTGAAAGTCTTGACTCATGGCCATATTTCTTAAGCACATGGTGCGACTGCAGCTATATTTAAATTATGGGAGCACATACTGTTTTGGTTGTTTTTTCAATATTTAATGGCATTTCAACTGTATAACTACAGCAACATATATAGATTGAAATGATCATAACTCAGTGGTCATGAGTCTTACCAACTTGAAAATATATCCTTGTACAAAGCCCTAAAAACACCAATCATTAATCAGCATGATCGTTAACTATAAATATTGTTGGTGCAGATCTCAAATCCAGATGCATCTTCTAAACAGCTAAAGTAAACAATGTTGAGGATTTTGCTGTCTTGACAGAAGAATGCACTTTCAGAATGCTTTCTAGATGAATATGCACTTAAATCAGGAATGGCAGTTTTCTCAAAACTCAAAAATAATCAAAGCCTCCAATTTTTCATATTTATCCTGATACTCTCTCCTTCTTTCAAAATATCAAACAGTCGCATTTTACAAAACAAGTGATACATTGCTGATTTCAAGCTAAGGGGATTATACAAAAAGCTTGTCTTTCTTGTACCTCCCAGTTATAAAACAAAGCAAGATACATCCGCCAAAAGAAAAGGAAATGAGTTGGCTTCAGTGTTTGTAGATTGCTTTTGGCAAAAAGAAATCATAAATAAATAAATAAATAAATAGAAGAGAACATCCTCCGGAAATTTCTGTCAGAACAAGATGAAAGAAAACGATTGAATGTTCAAGTGACTGCAGCCTATAGTTCTGGCAATGGACAGGCGTCGTCCCAGTGTCCCATCACACCTATTGTATAACTTGCTCCTCAGCACTGCATTGACCATTGTAGCTGTGTTTTATAATAAGATCTGCATTGATTAGTGATAGCATGACGGCAATAGCCAGTAAATTAAAAAGCAGGCTATAGCTCCCCTGATGAGTGCTGGGCTGTTTAATTAGTAAACCAAATAGGAAATCAAACTGAAAGCTAAATCAATAGCTGGGAAAATGTGGGGTAATACACTGAGAGTATATGGTTTACCTCACAACAATCGGCATAGGTCTTTCTTGGGAAAGATCAAAAGAAAAGCACCCAATTCATTCAGGACAGTTGACTGGTGGAATGCCAATGCGGAAAGATCGGCACAGAATCTTTAGCCTCTACGCTGTTATTTATCACAGAACCTCCATTTCACCATCTCCAGAATGCATAGTTCCAATCACATGATAAACCACAACGAGCTGAGTTCAAATCAAACCTGTGATACCTGATGAGATGGAGGCCAAGCGGAACGCATCAGGGTGTCGGTTTGGTGCTACGGGTTCATACGGGGATGAGTCATCCATGTCTCCACCTGAAACAAAAGTAAAGATTCATTATCAATCAAATGGTTGACATTACCTTTCAAGCAGAGCATTTGAGCATTTCCAAAGAACAGAAAATGGAATGCAATCTAGACGGAGACGGCTTTCGAAGGTCATGCCCCATCAAATGAATTATTGTGCCCAACCACCCACCTGCAGGCTAAGCTTTTGGCACCAAACTTTGTGTTTCAATAATCTATTCATATATAGTAAATTTAGCAATGTGCAAGAATTCATTCTCCACTCTAAGCATCCCTCTATGAAAGAACACACTCGAACAGAAAGGCAATTCAGTTCATGTTCCTCATGGAAACACTGTATTAAATTAGATTTTTATGATGTAATCCTATGTATTGGATTGGCAGACCAACAACTGACTGAGATGGAGATTTTTTCATATGGAAAACAGGATGTTCATCATGATCATAACCGAAAGACTAAAGCACGAGCAATGCATCTTCCCTGCTAACAATGTTCCCAGAGCTGTTTGTAAAAAAAAAGAAGAAAAAATTAAAATCTAATTAGCACTCAACTGACTGAGTCTCTCCCATGTGCCTGCTTCTCTGTAGGCCCTAATCCCACATTTAAAATTCATAGCCATTCGGTGTGATTGAGACAAACCCTCCAGTGTGTAATAGCTTTGCATTCTGATCCCAACAGAAACACAGCGAGGGTGTTGTGAGGAAGGTTTGGAGGCCCACTGCTACAAATGAGAAAATCTGAAACCTGTCGGTATAAGATTGCGCTGCTCGGTAGATACAATCAATATATATAGTCCATTTTGTTTATCGACATCCTACTTGGATGCTTACTATAGGGATGAAGCAAGAAAATGTTGTCCACACTTGTCCTGTGTGTGTGTGTGTGTGTGTGTGTGTGTGTGTGTGTGTGTGTGTGTGTGTGTGTGTGTGTGTGTGTGTGTGTGTGTGTGTGTGTGTTTAGCAGTACATAGAGTTCAGTGTTATCCATGTATCCGGTATCATCAAATATTCCGTAACATCAGATATGTTGATACCTCACTAAAAGTTAAATTTGTCCACAGACGGTTTGTACATACTGGCACACGGTAAAAAGGAATGACTAAAGTGAGATAATTAGAGGAAAAGGGAATAACTAAAGGGAATTTTCTATCATAATTTGTACACAGAGAAAACCAACCATAGACTTGTGTACATTAGATATTTCTTGATGTCTTGTTCTACATTTCCCCTTTTAAACAATATTGACAACCATAACAAGCTGGAACAGCTCAGCTGGCCATTCCCTGAGCATATAGCTATTGACACTTGGCACCGTTGAGAATTGTATGTGTGTTTGAAAGAAAAGAAAAAAGCAGAGAAAAATGGAGACAGGACAAAGATGGAGGGGAGAAAGGAGAAACACATAAAGGGTGACAGAGGCTTAGAGAAAATGACCTAAATCCTCCAAGTTTTGAGTGTACTACTTGTGCCGTCCTTGTTTGTCTTTTTTGTTTGTCCATTGAAAGAGTGTCTGCACATACATTTATCTTTATTTTTATTTTTTTCCCAGTGGCCTTTGCATCGCCCACATCTACGTTCATGTTACATTTCTGTCCAGACAGAAAGGGACTGGAGAAGCTGCCGGACTCGAGATCTTTCAGTGATTCTAATTGCAACAATTACCTATAGAAGCTATAGTGCTTTAGAAGCCTTTTAGGAGTTCAAGACTACCACTTACTCTGCTAACAACCATCTAAAACCTTCTTCCATGTCTATTTCAGCAGAAGACACAGCCATTGTGTATTTTAAAGAAGTGGCAAATATTCCTCAGAAAAGTGCAATGCTTCTTCCACTACTCTGAACAGTGTGTGCTGTACAGAACATGGTATAAAGCCCTATCTTTTGCCAAAAGCAAAACAAATGAGGTTGCTTAGCATTTTGATCAGGCAGTTCCAGTGTTGGAAAGCTTCACTGCACAATCAGCCTGGGATCAAACAGCGTTAAGGCACATTACATAAAAAAATTGTACAGTGGTGATCCTATAAAACATTAACGTCAATTTGCGTTAATTAATATTAAAAGCTTATTTACATGAATGTTACAAGCCGTGCAGAATCAAAAAAACTGCAAAAAACACTACAATCACACACACCCTTAGGATGTGAAAAACCCCACAGCAGGAGGCCTTGTTGAACTTAAAAAAAATAGTGCTCTTTGACAGTCATCCTGGACCAAATTATGCATTCATAATAGAGAATTCTTCCCAGCTGTTTAGTGATAGGATGTTTTTAGCTCCAGGGCAACAACTTATCGCTGTAATTAAGCCTCCGTTTGACTTCATTTGCTCTGACAGTATGGAGCATGACCGGCACAGCTCAGACAGACATGCAGGCTTTTCCCTAGTCACAGCAAGAGAGGAATACTTCGATTCACAGTCCTCTCCTTCGTCATCAGGGGCTTTATGAAGCCGCTGGGCGCCATCACTCATCCTTTTCATATTTACTATCAATTAAGCTCAAGTCTTGGGGTGATGGAAACTGCCCTATGGATTCTTTAGCAACTGTCTTGGCAAACCGTTTATGGCTAGAAGCCAAGTCAATTTGAATAAACGTCATTCCCCTTCTTTTGTTTTTTAAAGGTACCCTATACTTATTTTGTTCCTGTTTAATATTGATTTCATGTTGTTACCTTTTTTGCTGCTGAAAATGTTGAGAACATATTACTTCTTATTTCAACAAGAGCAATATATTGCAACAGTTCTGTTCTCATATCAACTACATACAAAGACAATTTAGCACAGCCTGAGCAGCCTGGAGCACAGCCGGAGGTCCTCTGCAGAGCCCTGCTGGTTATTGCACAAACTCGGCTGGCAACAAAAGGTGACCGAGCCTTTGCTGTCAGAGCTCCCGAAGTCTGCAAATGAGCTGTCAGTGGACATCAGGCTAGCCAGAACACTTTCCTCTTGAAAGCACTTCTCAAAACATACTTGTATTCTATAGAAATGTATCAAAGAGAACACTGGAATATGGGAATTCACATTTTTATTACATTAAGATAAATGCAATAATCTTTCCTCTTGACTCCCTCCCATATTGTGCTTCTTTCATCAAAGACAAGATAAAGTAAAGTGATACTACAAATGCATCTTTCTTCAAATTATGCTTAACAGAACACACGTTGAAGCATAAATGTAGTCACCGGCTCAGCGTTTGAAGTGATATTGACATTTTAAACTCAATTCCAAACCATACAAAAAAAATATTGGATTAGCTCAGAATAATATTTCAAGTCACAATTCCAGTCCAGCGAGGCGTGGTGGGCAAACACAGCTGAGAAAATGAGTGCTGAAATTTCCATTCATGCCTTTGGCTATGTGAATGTAATGTTAATAGGAATAGTTACACAAGCGCTTCCCTAAATCAGTATTTTAATACCTGGTGGCAGGTACTAAATGTTAAATATGGTGTAAATCCTGCAAAACTTTCATAAAAACAGCTTTCATCTTTATGGCATAGCAACATATTTGGGAGATTAAAAACATTAAAAACAGGCAGCAGAGGTGCAGCCCAATATATAAGCTTCTGCTCAACATCTTACACTTTATATCAACAGGAGTGCTATAGAAAATGCTATAATTTTGGATTTTGTAAATTGACAGTATCTTAAACACTCAATATTAACCATCTGCGTATTTACTGTAAACATAATGAGTGCTGCTGCATTGTTAACTGAAGGATAACAACCCAAATAATGAATCTAAATATATGAAAATGTGGTTGACTAGGTGTGCTTTTCAAAAACTTGAGCTTCAATTAATAATGCAGAGAGTAAAAAACAGCGAGACAGGGAGAGAGCAAGAGAAATTGAATTAACCGTGCTGTGATGACAGCCGCCGGGCCGGGCCTGGTAGTTGACTTCTGCAACGCACATTCATTCAACATGGCTGTGAACCTTCCAGCCAGGAGTGAGTCTTAATGCCCACATCATGACAGTATTCACTGAGCAGAATGGGCTGTCACTCACTCTCCCCTCCGATAGAGAGCCTGAGAACTCACTCCACTATAAAAGGCTAATCTAAACTCCGCTACCTGGCCCTCATTTCAGTCGTACTGTCACACTATACAGCTTCATGGTGAATGGGAGTCATCTCGGACACTTCACCTTACAGGGTAGAAAATCATTAGACAGATTTACGAGGACAAACAGTGCCTGTTTTGTCATCATATTTCACCGATCCTTTTCACATTTTGGAATGAAAGATAAAAGGGGAGAAGGAGGGATGATAAGGGCGAGGATTGGAAAGCTCTGAAAGACTTTATTGATCACATCCAGGAGCTATCGACAGGTCCCTTCCTCTGATGATGAAGTAGCCACCTAGCGAGTGCCGGCTGGGTCTCCAGCGATGGGAGGGCGAAAGCAGAAAGGACATATTCAGCATGCAGGAGCCTGCTTCCCCTATCCCTTGACATGCGGGGCAGGCTGGAAAAATGTTCTGCTTATGACAGTGGATGGCTAAGGTAATGGCCGGTGACTGCTACCATTGCTCATAGTAATGATGGTTTCACCCAGGAATACTGTGTACCTTTGTAACTCCCCCTCCTCTATGTTTCCCCGCATGACTCTCTCTTTCTTCCTCTCGCTCACTCATTCTATGGTTTTCTCTGTCTCTCTTAAATTTTCTCCCCCTCTTATCATTTATCTATTCCATCCTCTCCTCACCTCCTGTGCTCTCTCTCACACTCTCTCCATTTCTCTTCCTCCCTGCCTAAATCTATCATGATGTGCACATCATTCCTACACTGTCCATTTCATGTAACTTTCCACAGCAGTAGGGGGGCAACTTGTGGTGTTAGCATGATGTGGTGATAAACAGTATATTCAGAGGGTGACCTTTGCATCGCTGGCATTCATGAAAATGGAGAAAATAAATCAAGCCGCAAAATTGTCTGGTATTCTCGTCATTGCATGTAAAGATACAGTCTTCTCTCACAATGAACTGGAACAGATTGGTGTGGAGCATTTCCTTTTTCTCTCTGCAGTGAAAGTTGGCTCAGCTAATTAAACTGCTCTAAAAGGTCCCCACAAAAGATCTTTGATTCCTACTTTGAGACCTAGGTTGTGGTTTCATAGCTGAGGCTATCACATAATGTATGTTAGAGGTGTGGAACTTATCGTTTAAATTACTTATTCTCCTGCATTATTGCAAGGCTATATCCACATGAGACCAAGGGCACAATTGAAAGAGAACTGCATGCAGCCACCTATACAATATTGCTGTGTGTAGCAGCCAATGTTTCTTTCTAAGTAATTACTTCTTTTATGGATTCAAACTGCTAGACCTCATTGCCTCACACCAACTGAGTCCCATTCTGAGCAGAAGCCACCCATTATCCATCAAGGACGGCTGCAATGACGCATTGAAATCAGCTGCCATTTTTATTAACAGGTCATCATTAGCACCGTTACTAATAGGTCAAAGACATGCAAGATGGCATTATAACACCTTTTAGCCTCTGGTTTATAAGCCAATCAGGGTAGTACAGTATAGCTGAAAGGCAGTTAATAACGATAAGTAAAGCGGTCAAGAGGAAATCCAACCCCATATCATAGCTGTGGAGTCACACCGGTAATGTGTTTAGATGCAACACCCGATGAGGATATTGAGTCACGTTGGGTCATACTCTGTGCTGTAAAGTGTTTTCTCAGAAGCAACGCATTGTTTGACCACACAAAGTGTCATTTTTGAAATACCTTTCAAAGATTCAGCCCTCTCACTGGATTTATGTAACTAAGTTACGGGCGCCTCACAGGGCTGCCCACTGCTCCTTAAGACATTAAGGATGGGTTAAATGCAGAGGACACATTTCATGTATGTATGTTGTAGGGTTTTTAGAGCTTAGTCTGTCACATTTGGACTTTACACAGTGTAAGAAAGAATTGTTTGTGTACATTACAATGCATGGAATATGATAATTAATAAGGGATATTATTATGAAGAATGTGTAATTGTATGCATATGAAGGTCACTGTTTTATTAATGATTAATGTGTGAATGGATTAAAAAACAACGTTTGCACAGTGCATGTGGATGCCGGTGGACTGTTTTGAGACGGAAGTGTAGTTCTCTTGTTCGCTTGAGGTGGCGGAGCTGAACATTGACTTTATGAAGCAGCAGACAACCCGGTCTGTAGAAGAAGAAGACTAGCTCCGCCCCGGAAGCTGCAGGCCAGTGAACATGGAGTTTGTTGGAAAAGGTGTGAAAATATGACTTTTAACCAGTAGGAAGGGCTTTAAGCTCCATGTGTGATAGTATGGACTAACCTACGCGCGGTAGAGGAGGCGGTCTCTCTCGGGGGACGCGAGCGAAGCGGACGTGCGAGTCAGGAGAGTCCGCGGAGGAAGGAGTGACCCGATCGACATGCATAAGCTGTTTTTGTGATCATTCTTTGATTAAATACTTTTTAATCATCATAACTCATCGACTCCTGGACCTTTACTCCTCATGACCACCAGGGATTTTACGAATACTCAACAATGTACTATGACGAATAAAAAGGATTTCTATTTTCTATTCTATTTCTAACTGGAGACACTCATGCTACTCCTAAGTGTCCGGACCTTGTTTGCTAAGACAAATGTAATGCACAGTTACATCTCACAGACACAGGGCACACTGCAGATTCAGGGCCTTTCCACCAGGGCATTTTGTGATCTAAAGCCTGTGAACAATAATCTGTAATTAATTTATATAGCACAGAACTTTCCACTAGCAATCATCACACCTGCTGACGTCATATCATCTAAATGGGGGGAACAAGTGATGGTGATGGCTGATGGTGTTCTGGTTTGGCAATGATTACCACACATCTTACATACAAGGTTACATCCCTCCTGCCCTTCAGCATTTTGAACCATTGTTTAATTACCCTCCTGTCTTGAGCCTATTATCTATTCTGTATGGATAATTATTATCATATTGTTATTATTTTCTATTTTAAACCTCAAACTGTTTCATCATAAATACAAAAACAACGCATTCGATAAAATATATCATGAGTAGTCGTTTAGTGTTTTGTTCTTACTGTTGCTTTAGTTTAGTTTAGCTTCTTCTCTAACCATTTTGCAGCTGAATGATATAAACGTCAGCTGAATGAGAAAGGGACAAACGAGCAAAATTAAGAATTTGAAGAAGATTATATTTCCAAGGTTGTTTTGAATCTTTGCTATTCTTTACATGACTAAATCACATGGTGCTTACTTCTGTGTGTTGATAAAGTCCAGTCTTCAACACAAGCCCTAACAGTTAATATGGGCATCCAGGCTCAGCTGTATGTTTTTTAACATTTCACATTCATGAAGCCAAAACAGTAAAATCTTAAAATAATTTCCTGTGACAAAAAACAACAATAAAAATACCCTTTATTGAACTAAGGTTATCAAAGTTTACATTTACTGTGTTTGTCCACTCTGATCATTCATATTCACAGGTGCACTTTTTTATCTAACTGTTTACTATATTCACTTGGTTTTTAGAAGTAAAGAATATTAGTTTACAGACTAAATAGGGTAATCTTGCCTGAGGCAGTGGAGTATCTGTGTGCCGTTTACGTAGGGTTGATCTGGGCATTGTTTTAAATCCCAGTCCATTCCTGGTCGGCATCAGATTTTTCTTCACAAACACAATAGTTTAGCCCTCAGGCTTGCAGGCCAACTTCCTGTCCCTGGTCAATGGGTCATAAGAAACAGCCCAATTTCTAGATGAGGCCTGATTTCTAGATGGCTTTCTCCACCTTATAAGAGCATTAGGTTACAGCAAAGTCATCAGATGTAGAAATTGGCTAAATATGTTTGTCTACAAGGCACCAGACATTACTTTTCATAAAGAGTTAATCACATTAGTTAAATTTCACAGGTCTTTAATAATCTCTGCCCTCATCTGTTTGTCATTTAGTCAGCTTTGTCCTTTCACCTTCTCTAGCTCTACTCCTTGTCTTTTAATCCCTAGCTCCTCACTTTTCTTATTTTTCGCTCTGACATACTCTTGGGCTCTTCATCTCTCCACATTGACAAAATAAGACTCTCAAAGCTACATCATGCATTATCTAACCCAACAACTACATCAAAACTGTCCGGATTTGTCAGCAAATTATTTTTTAAAGTGGCTTAGAAGCATTTCAAGAGGGTGTGTTGGGATTCGGCCCTTCGTGTTTGTTTCCAGAGATGGATGTTGTACATAGATTGTTTCCAGTTAACAAAAGCCTGCTTGACTGCACAATGGATCGTGATTAGATTAAAGCTGCACTATAAGAGCTTTTCGTTTGTGTTAAAGCGGGTTTTATCTCCGAGGGCGACAAGGCCAAAACAGGACAGAGCTGAGAGGCCTTTATTCATTAAGAAACACAAGCTCTGCGAAGGGCATGCTGCAGGCACAGGAGGTCTCTATCCCTGACAGCAAGACAACTTGCATGATGCATTCAAACACAAGCACTTTGACTGATGTGGCTGTTGGTTCGGGAAAGCAGAAAGAGACATAGAGGGAGACCAGAGAGATCATTAGAAGGGGAAAGAGTTGGAAATGAAGAGAAAGACATGGAGGGAGACTAAAGGCCTGGGGAGCATGCATGTCATTACATTTCCCTTGAACTCATGTCAGGGACCCTCTGCTGCCATCAGTCTGATGAAGTGTAGCTGGTGCGATGAGCAGTCCGCCTGGCGAATCACTTCACGGATCACAACACAAAAGACCCAAATGCTCAGAGCTTGGAGACTTTGCAACGCTACCACCATTACCCCACACGTCAAAACAGCTGAACATATTATGTCCTCCGTGTTTACATGGCATGCTACTTGGTATCAGTCACACAAACTTCGGACATGCGTACAAGCTGGGAGAAATGTCACTTTTGGGTCAGGACCCGCTCAGCGCTCTTATCCCCAGGGCACTGAAACTCTTTCAGCTCAGATTCTGTCCGATTTGTCTCCATATGAAATGCTGCGTGCTTTTGCCCCCATAAGGATGGGTCAAGAGTGAGTTCAGCAGGCTGCTTTATGATCTCTAAATGTATTGCAATGTAAAACCAGAGGGTTACAAGGTTACAACAAGAGTGCCATTTTATGTCCAGCACAAGTGGACACATAAGGGCCACTGAGCTATACGATTGTAACCTAATTACATGGTAATATGGAACACTTTCAGTGAAAACCAATAAGACTACCATAACAGGTCTACCTAATGTAATCCCATTATAGCTCCATTACCTTCGAGAGGGTGAGGAAAGTAGGAAAGCATATATTTTTCATCATGGGCTTCTGGGTATCACAATAAGAGGGCATCAGGGAATAGGGCATAAACAATGGGTGTGGTGTACATCCTTCTTGTCTTTGCCCGGAAAGTACACTGTTACTTGAGATCGGAACATTCATTTCAAATAAATGTTATATACCTAAAGAATGCACTAAGTCGTATACAATAATATCAATAGAGGAGTGTTGAACATCCACTTCTACACTACTGCAGCAATGCATGTGCATCCTCATACGCATGTATTTATACATCATAAATTTAGTAATAAATAAATTAAACATGGTCAAAGAGGGATTACAGAAGGAAACAAATGACTGACTGGTGTACACAAGAAACAGGCAAGTGCTGATTTCAAGTGAATACATTTGTAGTTATATATATATATATATATATATATATATATATATATATATATATATATATATATATATATATATATATAACTACATGACTTAAAGAGGTGTCATTATACTACAGGCCCTGAAATTGCGTCATAGTTAAACATGATGTGATGTGAATTTTGTGAGACAGTGAATCCTGAAACCATCTTCCTCCTACCTTCAGTGAGTCCCATGTGGATGGTCCAGTAGTTCTGCAGACACTGCAGCTCCTTCTTCATGCCCCTCTTGCAGCGGCAGTCATACAGAGGACTAACCAGCAGCACTTCCAAGGCCGCCTGGCACTCCCTGTTGTTGTCCAGCATGGCTTCCTTCTCCTTGCCCACAAGACACTGGCGCATCACCCGGTACCGAGAGCTGCAATAAGGGTTCTGGTTGCACATGTCACTGGCCTGGATACAGTCCACCCATTCTGTCTGAGCTCCGGGCCCAGACCCTGTGCCTGGAGATCCTGGAGAATCATTGGACATGGACAAAGCGGAGGGACCATCCCAGGAACTTGCTGCCTTATCTAGATAGGGACCGGGGGACAGAGGTGGGGGGACAAGAGACAATTGGACTCAGAAATTGCAAATGAATGTGTGAGAGATTTTGTGATGGCATATGTTTGTGCAAGTGCAAGCACATATCAGAAACCTGCTTTCATTTTAGTTTTAGATGTTTGACATACAAACAGGTTTGATGGCCTATGACATGCCCATACATGCCAAGATATCTGTTAGCAAAACAGTTTACATTCTTCACGGTTCACATTAGTCTTATACATCTCTCCATGTGGTCAGGTTATGTCTCATTTAATTAATATTCAGTGACATAGCTGTGCTTATCTGTACTAAATTTAGTGCATCTAAAGCCTCAGAAACCAGTTAGGCACCAGCTTTCAGTTTCATATTAAACGTAATTAAAGGAAGGCTTGGTCATTGAAGTGTATCTAATTATCTCACCTAAAAATATGTGAACTACGCTTGATTCCCATCTAGGTAACCAGAACATTACAGCTTGCAATGAGTAAACAATGATCCACAGAGCAGAACTCAGATGCTGTCGTTTGACACGAGTCAAGATTCAGACGCGCCTTCACACCGAAGTAGAGACTGTTCTGGTGAAATGACAAGAGAGACCCCTTGTGGTAATGTTGAGCATTGCGCTCAGAGAGCAGGGATACTGCATCAGTATCACAGAGCAACGGGTAAGAGAGGAGTAACATGAAGTTAACATATTTCATCAGTCAGATCATTTTATCTGAAGCACTGTCGTATCGTTTGAGGACGACACTTTTAATGGTACCTGTGCTGATGATGAAGATAGTGGTGGTGATGATGATGGTGATGATGGTGATAATGATGGAATTGTTCATAATGAACAAAACACAATTGTGTGTAGCTGAAATGGCTGATGGAGATGTTCCCTTTACTGACTAAATAATGATCCAATAATGAGGTGTTTACTCCTACTGTGGAAGCTGTGGTTGTTGAATGGATCCAATATAAGTGATGCACTTGCACAGACCAACTTCTGTTAGTAGCAATGGTTAACAATTAAACGTAATCCTGATATAACATGAACGTCCGTCATATTTGACCACACATAATAAAAGCTATCAGAATGAACCTTGTGCCCTCAAACAACTCCTGCATGAGAAAAGTGGACACATAACATAAAATGCTCCTTGGCAATAATTACGGATGACAAAATGAATCTCTATGTGCCACAAAATTCAAATTTAAACACAATTGTACATATTCTTATCATATTTCACTTCTCACCTAAGAGCAGGAGAAAGACGTACGTCCACACACTGACAGACTTCATATTGGACTCCGCGGGAAGAGAGATGAGTTTAGAGTCCAATATTTCCACCTTACAAAAGGTTGAATTCCCCTCTCCGGATCCTTAAAACCAGCCGTATGCTAATTGTAAAAAAAAAGAAGCAATATCCTCATTAAAGACGCACCTCAAAAAAAATCCTCGACTCCCAATAATAATCCACGATTTTGTTTTTTTAAAATAATAGACTAACCCCGAAGCTGAAAATTCCTCTTGTGTTGAAAAAATCCCCCCAAAAATCAAATGCCAATCAGTCAATCAGTCAATCCATGAAAGCAGTTTCTCAGGGTCCGTCTGCGCTGCGTTCATACCGACAAACTATTGAGATGTGATCTCTCCGCATTATAATGGTTCAGACTGCCTGCTCCAATTGCCCCTTGGAGACAATTTGTCCCTAAAACATTCCTTAAACTGGCGTGAAATTATCTGTCAACTATGCCGATACATCTAACGAGGAGGAAGAACTCATCTGAAAGTGCTCCAAAACGCTGACTGGATTGTTTTCTTCCCACCACTGGCTCCTTCAAAAAGCTGTGCGCTCCTCTGGAGGGAGTGAACGGTTCTTTTGCACTGACTGCATGTGTTGAGGCTTCACGGCACTTTATACAGAGGAGTTTCAGTGAACCAACAGAGGGCGCTGTCGGGGGTGCGCTCATTGGCAAACGTGAAACTCGGTCACATCGAGGCCCAATAATAAATGTTACCCTACAGAAAAATCACCACGGTATTCCTATAATCTCCCTGCAGGGAGCTGAGGAAAGATGCACCTGTGCTATTCGCAAAAAAAGATTACAGTGACCTCGCTCGGCCTGTGGGGCATATCCTGATCTCCTGGGATTTTGCCAAAGGATTTTCTATACGTTTTGTGAAACATTTTCTGTGATTTATGTATAATATCCTTCTTACAATAGTTATATCCCTTCCATAAGGAAGTCTTTACAGTCTTGCAAAGAGAGACAAAGCCAACTGCAACACAGCTACGAAGAAGGAAGAAACAATTAGTGTGTTGGCTTCTAACGCATGGCGAATCTTTTATTTCAGTATTTTGCCACTGCACGTAAAAGCGTCATACCCACAACTCATCGACATCTGCAAAAGATTTTTAGTGACAGGGTTCAAGGGTGGACTCAACAATGATGATGAAAATGTCATCATTCCTTTCAGCAATACCCCAACACTTCTCGTGACATCTGTGTTTCCTCTGATTGAAAGAAAGATAGAAAAAAAGAAGAAAAAAACGGGCACAATGCCTTCTATTATATTTGTGTTTGGAGGAAATAAGCCCACAACCCACAGAATCTGCCATTTTTCAAAGTGGCTTTGCATTAAACAAAATGACTTTGTTGTGCATCACCGCTTAAATAGTGCCCGGAATGTCATAAATCTTTACAAATCTTGAAAACAAAGTCTCCATTTAGAGGGACTGACAGTGACAAACTGCAAGGCCAGTGGTTCATAATGACGTTTGACTGTCAGCCCAGGCTCCCATCCAAGAGGGAAAAGAGCTTGCCGCTATAATGGCAAAATCAGCCTCATTCTGCCTATATTGGCCGGGGCTTATTCTCGTCTCCCCCCAGATTTTGAAGTCTCTGTCATTATGAGGACACTGAAAAGCATCATTCTCCACCATGAATGTGTCCTGCATCTGTCCTGCATTAATGCTGCAGTGACTGATGCAGCCTGTTGTGAAAGTCTTTGCAGAAATGCATATTTTAACACATAACGGCAAACTTGTAGAGCTTTCCAGCTACTATTTTGAAAACCAGACCAATTTTCTTATTTCATTTGAGCAGATAACAAAGAAGGCATTTTGTTATTCAAGTATGTTTTCACTGAAGAATAGATGCATGAACTGTATCAAGTTTACAGTTGCTTCAGCTGTAGAAGAAGATATTTATAATAACATGAAAAGGCATGAAATCAAGAGAGAAACATTAGCCGCAAACACAGTGAATAAAATAGCTACATTTACATTGTGGATTCTTATTCGGCATCACATTATTTCCATCCATGATTGTGCAATATGGATAAATCCTCTCCACATTTCTTTTGTCTTGAGCCAGGCTGTCAGCTATGGTGGGACATTATTCTTGTTGACATTGCACGATTCACCCCCTCCGTGGGTATTTAATTGCTCCATTCTGACTTCATAAAGCATCTGCATTTTTTTTTCACGTGTACAATTAGAGAGCCCACTGAGAAGCACACACACATGCATAGCTTTCATAAATACGCATATCCTCATGTACGCTTGCAGACCCACACGCACCCAGATGCACATAATCTGTATGTCATATAAACCTGCACCCACTTGATGGCTCAGGACTGTGAAGATAGGGAATGACAAATTTGGATATGGAGGACATTGCTCTTACCATTGAATGTGCCTGCCTCTGGGAGGTGTGTCTAATACAGTGAATATAGATTATACCATTATGAATTCATGGGATATGAAATAATGATACAGATTACAGTCAAAGTTAAGACTCTGTGCAATACATTGTGCTTAGTGAGACACCGGGGGAGGGGCTCATACAAACTCTGACGGGTCAAATAAGACCTTAGACAGTCTGAAGCTGTCACCTTGAAAACAAGATGACAAACTTGCATACAAATGTTGCATAATTATGCAATATTATTTGTGTTATAGTGTCTATAGTGCCTGCACAAGTGTATTCAGAATGACTGTCGTTTGTGGGCCCAGGTGAGTCAACACATAACAAAGGTAACTATCTAGACTAGAACATTACCATTGGTCCTCCTGCTTAATGTCTCACCCAATAATACTTTGAATTAAATGTGTGTTTGGCAACTTTGATAAGGGTTTGCATTTGCCTCACAGATTTGTGGAAACTAAAATTAGCTTTAAATTTATCTGAGGGCAAAGGTCGCTGTATCTCTCTCTGCTGGTCGTGCTTGTTGCAGAGACTAACAATGAACCGAGCATACAGTACATGCGCACACACATGCACACACTTGCACGCAAGCACACAAAGGTTCAGCATGACTGATTAGATTAGGAATTATGGGCTAATTAATGTGTATCTTGGGAGACCTGTACAGCATGCTTATTAGGAGACACAATCTGAGTTGAGCAAGGAACATGACAAAACATAAATGGTGTTAATTCAGAGTGTTCAATTAATTACATCAAATTAAATAACACATATTATACTATAGCTCTACTCCCTCCTGTTTTATTCAGTTTGGTGTAAGAGAAGCTAAAGATGAAACCTCTGCCTAGGTGCACCTTCAATAATTCATGCATTATTGAAGGTTGGGACTTGTTTTTGCAAAATATAACTTCCCCACTGTAACTCTGACTGAAAGTCTATTTTAAATATAAAAAAAATTGTGTATATATATATATATATGGGTTGTAATATTTTTGAAATGTCTCAGCTTTCACACAGCCATTAGTGCCTGTATCAGGTTTAGAGCCCGAAGTTAGTTTAAATAATCTTTTCGAATCAATGTGAGAGGGAAAATAGCTAATGAAATAAGCATCATCAAAGTCAATTGTGGTGACGGTGGAGTGACCAGAGCAGCTCTACATTCTGGGTCGGGTCTGCATGTTTCACTCAAATCTGTTCTGTTCGGCTAAACAGTTGTTTAATACAAAGAAACAAACTGCTCCCATTCGTACACAAGGTCCTACATGTCAATGTTTATGTATATGTACACTTTGTTTTGGGTTGTTTGGAGCGTTTAAACAGCACTACATTTCTGATGTGACCTCTGCTAGACTCTCTGGAGGCTATCGACCAGTTACATCCATTTGTTTTCCAGGCATTTCAGACATTGTCCATTTCTATCACATTACTTTGACAGAAATTGAATTTCCTCTGATGCATTTTTATGTATCCTAAGTGCTGTTCTGTTCTCACAGGGAGTATAGCGTTTCCAGTGGTGTGATGATGCAAAAACACTTTCAGTTTAAACAGAAAAAAGGGGAAATTGATTTTATTCCAATGTGGGTATTTACTGTCATGTTTTGTTTTGTCAAAAGATTTTCCACGTAAATATAATTTCTTCCAAGTAAGTCTGGCCATTGCCTAAAGGCTGTTTCAAAATCTTACAAGAGCACAGAGGATACACTTTATCAGTATGCCGATACCATGCTGGGCTTTCTGTCTTGTTAGTCTGCAAAATATTGCCATCTTTCTGATGGTTAGGTACAAACAAATAGCATGGGTCTGCAGTTTACTGGTTACATTTCAGTTGCAAACAATGGCACATCTAGCCCATCTTGTTAAACACGCCGTGGGTCCCGTATGGGATATTGACAGGGACCTCTGCTCTTCCCAGCTCAGTGAAGGTCTTCGCATCCAGAATAAGTAGGAAAGTACTTTTCTCCTGGTAATAGAAGATATTAAAATAGGTTATGTAAACAAAAAGGTCACAACATACCCTTCTCACAATAATGTTGGTGAAAGTACCAGCACATTTGTCTTTTCAATGCATGTATGATCAGGTAACACAATATATGAAAGTACGGTGTCAAACTGCACTGTTATAAACAAATAGCATGAGCAAGGATTCAAGTTAACAATGCCTGCTGCTGGTCATGTAGATATTTTTGTTTGTTTGTTTTTGACTTGGTAACTTACTTCTCTGGGTGTGATGATGACTGACAAGACCACTCCATCATCTTCCTGAGTAGCGTTGGGCGACGCAACAAAGACGGGCTCAGACGGATACAAGCCGGGATAACGCCACACCTAGACAGGGAAGATTACATTAGCATCCCCTTCACTCAAAGCTGTTTCATGTTATAAAATCTACCCTCAACCTCCTGCACTTAGTGATAGAGAAGCAGCAGTATAAGTAACTTTGATGCTAACAGTTAACAATGAGGTCTCCCTAAGCAGTCTGTGATTGATAGAGACCTTAAGCTTCTTGGTGTGGACATCCATTTTGAGCAGGGAGTCACTGAGGACATGTCCAAAGCCACAGGAGTAGAAGTAGCGGTAAGGTCTGCCATTGAACTGGTCATAGTTGATTTGAGGGAACTCAAGGCCACCGTATTGTAGCAGCTCGTCATCGTAAAGCTCCTCGTGAGTCATGTAGACCTGGAGGGTCACAGGAGAAAGTGAAGATGTTACTTTCAGTGCAACATATACATTTTAACCAAAGAAATGTGTCCAGTTAATGCACACCAACCGACCTGATTTACTGTACATTGTTGAGAGCTGGGATCAATACTGCATTATTCCCTAAAACCCGTAAATGGATACCTGCACAAGATCCTCCAACTTGAGTTTTCTTTTTTTACTTTGGAATGTATGTGTCAAATTGCAATTACAAACCCGTATTTGTCTTCAATGCATGTCCACAGCTGCTTTTCAACGGTTACATGTTTATAGCACCACTGAGAACCGAGGAAAGTGTCACTCAGATCGTCATGACAACTAAAACATCCCATTTGCTTTTAACGTTTCAGCTTTATTCTACCATAAGGAAATATTGGACCGTGTGTCTCTGTGTGTGCATGTGCTAGTGTGTGAGTGTATGTGTCTCTGTTAAATGGTAATTGTTCAGCCGCATGATGGACCCACTCATTTTGAAATCCCTTTTATCCGCTGTAAATCATGAAATTACTATCTTGCAGGAAGTTCCTTCAGTGTCTCATCATGCCCAATAATTACACAGTGTGTGGGAGTGAATCGGCTGTATTCATCATAATTATAGGCCTACATTTTTACTTGATTCCAGGAAAACCAGATGGAGTGTAATGCTCAGGTAAACCTATTACACTGTTGACCATACTGCACTCTGTTTAATCCTACCTCTCCTGGTTTTGTCTTCTTTGCTGTGGCTTTATAGTTGTGCAGCGAGACAAGGTTTTGGTCCAAAGGAGTTTCTTCGTCCACAGTCAGGGGTAGGACATATCTCCTTGGGAGGTTTCTGCACATCGAGTTGTAAAACTGCCAGACGAAATCAGACAGACATGAAAAACTGTGAGCATGGCTCCTTTGACTCAAAGTTGCAACGGTAATCTCAGGGACAATCAGACCTGAAAACATGCAGATTCTTAAATAAATAATCCTTTATTAATCCCACAGTGGGGAAATTATTCTCTTCATTTTACCCATCCTTAGTAATTAAGGAGCAGTGAGCTGCTGTGAAGCACTGAGGCTTCAGTGTCTTGCTCAAGGACACTTCAACATGAAACTATGGGGAGAACAGGGATCGAACCGGCTACCTTGTGACGAACACTCTCCCCATGAACATGAGAACTTTACATAGTACAAAAGTACACAGACTCTCCGATTCTTGGCGTTTTGCTAAAAACCTCCGTGAGATCTCCGTGAGGTCTTTTCTGCTGTTGCGTCTCTCAAAACAGAATATAGATCTAAGCTCAAAATTGAGCATGAATTGAGAGCGGCTGTATCAAATCTACAACCCCGTTTTAAAAATATTTGTAGAAGAAAGCAGCTCACTGCAGCCACTAATACTGATACACCGTAATGGCTCACACACATCTGCACTCATTTTGTTTTGCACAGGTTGAACGTTAAAGTTATTATCTTGAAAATATATTCAGTGCAAAACAGGTTATTTCCAGCCACAATAGGTCATTTGTTTGCCAAAAATTAGTTTTTTTTTGCACAGATAGACCTTTATTTGCATTGTTCTAACAAAGTGATTGCACGTGTTATTAGTTTTTTTCTGATGGAGCAATCTGGTTTTTACTTGAAAGGGATTTACATTTTTTTAAATCTATTATTTGAAAAAGCACGGATGGAGTCACAAAAAGTTGGACCATTTTGTTATAATTTTGTTGGGGCCCGAACATTTTTCTTCCTCCAAAGTGGGGCGTGACAGAAAAAGTTTGAGAACCACTGGATTAAAGTAACAAACTTCACTACATTTGAAATTGCAGAGATTTAAAAGAAAAATGTATAGCAGAGAGAGAAAGATTGGTGAAAAAAGATGCCCCTTACAAAAAGAATCATTTCTGAATCATGTTTTAAATATATTTTGGGGAGATATCTTTTATTAAAGTAAGTAAACACTTGGTGTACACTAATATATTAGTATTGTGCAAACATATGTTATATGAAAAACAGTTGAAATAATTTAGTAAAAGCCAGAACCTCCATCTGAGTTGCTCACCAATGATAAACTGATAACACATATCATTAGGCATTTTTGATTATGTGTGTGTGTTTGAATATGATTCAGAGTAAAACTGTATGAATTAACCTTGTCCATTTCCTCTCCCGCACCTCTACGGAGGTTCTCCAGTGTAAAGTCTCCGATGACCTCACCATCGTCCCCACAGCACATGTCCATCACCAAGAACCCGTTGTCCTCAAAAGCATTGATCTGATGCAGCGTGAACATGGGTGCTGCACGGTACTTCACTTCACTCTCCTGTTGGCCCAGTCAAAGCAAGCAATCAAGAAAGTATTAATAACATGATAAAAGATTAAAAAGGATGTTGAACAAACAAGAAGAACATCTGTGTTGGTTTTACCATTCGAGGACAAGCATCCAACCAGGCATCGCTGTGAATGTGGTGTACCTTCACATTATGAAAGTTTGATATTGAATGCTTAATGGATATGCTGTGTAATGAGATGAGAAAATTGAACAATGTATGAGAAAAGGCTCTACCATCAGAGTGTGACTTCATCAAAATAAAAAAGGGAAAAGCTCCTATGCAGAGATTAGCTGGCAGCTTTCCTCTTTTGTTCTGACTCTTCAGCAAACGGATGTTTGTTTCCTACCTGGCCCTTTGTCTGTGTCTGCTGCTGTGCAGTAAACTAACCCACCTTGCCAGTGTGCCTGTTGACCAAGTGGAAGATGGTGTCATACTGAGGTTCCCAGGTCAGGACTTTATGAAAGCTCTTTCCCTGGATTTTGTACAGCATGATCTTCAGCAGGTCCAGCTTGATCGGCTGCTCAATGAACACAAAGTAGTTCTCTGACATGACTGGAGAGACGGCAAGCAGAGGAGGAAAGGCATGAATTAAAACAACACATGATTGAGACATCTTATTCATCATAATTTCATCATATATCCTGGTATATTAGTGAAATGCTGATTCTGTAGACTAGTTTCATGACAGAGTTCATTCTTTTTGTCATTGCCCCACTGATACGCCATTAAGGTTTTTTACAAACACATAAAATGGGTCATGGTTAATTATTGCAAGGCCATGTGACCAGCATAATTTCAGTAGTTGGGGGGAAATGGTGGGACAATCATGTCTGTATGCAAACTGAAAATAATTTTACAATTGCCCCCATGTTGTTAAATTGGACCAGTGATAGAGGGTTTTCAGGAGGCCACAGCTACTCTGCTTGTCAGTTTGAAGGATAAAACATTCTTGCCTCAGCACCAACCATTGAGCCAAAAATATTGTGCTTGCATATAAACACATTAAATTAGGGCTAAACATAACCCTCCCCCAACTACTGTAACTCTACTGACAGAAGTAATTATGTGGTGCCTTGTATAAACGTACACTGTTCCCACACTTGTGAGATGTCTTGGTGCCAGACAGTCTGGCAGAGCAAGGGTGGTCTGCCGGAAATATGGACTGAGATATTATCAGGGAACTGTGCAGTACAATGACTAAATGGAGCAACATTGTTGTAGATTGGGGAGAGCAACAAAAGTTGTGCTTGCATTAGCCGATTGGCATCGGCCTAATGCTTCACTATCAGTGGATTCTTCATCAACTGCTTGGCTATCAGCTGACCAGTAACATCCAATCATATTCATGCAGGTGTACCACAGTATGTAGCCATTATAACCTGACTTGTCTCTTCATTCCTCCTAATCAGAGCCTAACCACAGCCTATTCCACCAAATACAACAGTATAACTGACTCAAATATAGACATGAAACAGTAAAAGCTGATTTACAACAAACACGATGACACAAATCATGTGTATGTTGGTAACAGTGCTCTCAGTGTTAAGCCCTGGAGAAAACTACTTTGAGTTGATCTTATTTATTTTCTGAGACTTGTGTGAGTCAAAGGCAGACGTATAGACAGAGATAGATATTGAAAGCTAAACTGAAAGACAAAAGGAGCTGTGATTATCAAAAAGAAGCAGTGCGAGACAAGAATTCAAATGAGTAATTACTAAGAGCAAGGAAAAACTGTCACACTATCTTTCAGTGAAGTAGACTAATATAACATATAACTAATTAATTCAGTGTACATCCAGCATGCAGACAACTTAAAGAATGTGTTTTTTATACTGTGGTGTGGATCTCACCAAAGCTGTGATAATAGGAAGGTTTCCTGGGTTCAGAAGAACGGATGGAGCAGATTACCCTGGCTCCATACAGGTCTGCAGAGTCCTCCACTGCTGCTTTCTCCTCAGCAGGAGGCACACAAATGATATTGTAGAAGAAACCTGAGGAGCCCCAAAATCAAATGATGTACAGCATCTGTTAGGATGAATACCGTAGGGATATCTACATGAATATATCTTTTAGTGGGCAGACAGGTGGGAAGAAAAAAGTGACGTGAAAGAAGATTACCGCTTTTTCCATAGGAGTTGCCCATGTTGTACGTGGCTCCATCACGGTCATAGTGTGGGTGAGCTGTGGCTGAGTTGACAGCAATGTATTGACTCCAGTCCACCTTAAAAGGACAGCATCATCGTCTTTTTCATTATCAACAGTCGCCCATCTTTCTCGTCTTTACTCTCTGACTATTTATCAGCATCGGCATTCAATAGTGAATATTATATTTGTTATACTGACTCACCTTCTCCTTTGTCTCCAGGCTCTGCGGATCTATTCGTCTCATGTAGTTGGTTTCTGTGCTGACGTAATAGTCTCCCTTGTACGTGACAAAGTTCACACTGGCGTTATCTGTGGCCTCTGTTCACACATACAGATGTCATAAACATATTAAACACTTCAGCAAAACTCATCTTTTTGACAGATAATACTGGAAACTACTTTGTCCATCAGTTTCTCCATCCTTAGTTTTTCAGAAGCTTTACGTCATGTTTCAGATTGATCTTTCCCTCACAGACAGACAGACACACACACACACACACACACACACACACGCACACACACACACACACACACACACACACACACACAATCATTTGACTTGTGTTCCCTTTACCTCAATAAAAACACAATCTGATGTAACATTAGCTCTCACAGTAAAAAAGAAGATTATGTTTCCCTCTATTTGCTTGACTTATCTGGCACAGCAGTTTTTTACCTTAAAAATCCAACTTACAAAAATGGATTGAATACTTCAATAATGCATTTGGCCCTGCTAGCACTACATTAAGGTGCATTGAAGTGGATTAAACTTGGGAATATGTAATATATAAAAAAAGACACACTTACTAGGAATCTGAAAGCGGGAAAAGAAGCGTGCAAATATGTTCTTGCAGGGATCAGGCATGGCTAATGTCCCAAACTCTGACACCACGATGCGGTTCTTTTCGGAGTTGGTGACAAATGAGTCACTTCTTAGGAATCGGCTACAGTAGGTGACATTGCCCTCGGAGATGTGGAACCGGTGCATCATGGCCATGCCGTCAAACCAGTGGGTGTATCTGAGAGAATAAAGACAAGGAATTTGTAAGCAGGGTATTTGTGTAAGACAAAGTTAGAGAGAGTGAACTCTGGACAATGGATATAATGAGAAATACCCAAATACCCAAAAAGCATTTGGGAAATCAAACATTGTCAACATTGTTGAACATCAGCAAAGAAAACCTTAATTTTGTCATCTACATGACGATAAAATGTTTTGCGAATTTGTCACAAATCATGGGTCGTCTTAAAACTACCGTATACTGTTGAGTTTTAGGCGACTCATTGTTTCCTGTCCCTGTTACTGTGAATGTTCTGTTAATGTACTGGCAATGCATCAAGTATAATTTGACCAGTTATTACTTTTCTTATTGTCATTTCAAAGACCATCTGTATTGTTTGACTGAAACAGTCAGGCACGTATAACCAAAATATATGGTCATACGTGCCTGACTGTTTCAGTTGTTGTGATAAAAGACCTGACAATCAATTTGGGAGTGACAGCAGGTTTCAATTATGTTATTAGTATGTTATAAAGCATTGTAATGTGTTTGGGTTGTATTTCCTTTTGTGTCTACACTGTCACACAAATTAGTTAAACCAAGAGAGTGTTATTAGCATAGAGTTGTTAAACTCCATAGTATTTATTGAAATACCTATCATTTCCAAATTCAAACTTCCCAGGACCATTTCTCAGGAAGCTGCCATTGATCCAGGTTGGAATGGTTCCTGTGATGGTGGTGGGGATGGGATCAGGGGTTTCCTCCACAGAACGCACCAGAGGCTCTATGTTCTCCAGCCCCTTGCCCTGCGGACATCGCTGCCTGCTGGACACTGAGGAGAGGAGATTTCTGATTAAAGTACACTGAACACAAAACAATCTATGGAGATAGAGCAGAGTGGAAATAGCATGCTGAACTATTGGCCTCACAACCCCACACCCACCTCTTTCTCTCTCGCTTTCACACACACACACACAAACATGCAGGTATATCGACACTTACAATAATGGGTGTGGTGCTGTGAACCACTTGGGACTTTGAACGAGTGTGAAAGAGGAAGTGTGTGTGTGTGTGTGTGTGTGTGTGTGTGTGTGTGTGTGTGTGTGTGTGTGTGTGTGTGTGTGTGTGTGTGTGTGTGTGTGTGTGTGTGTGTGTGTGTGTGAGCTACAGAAAAATGCATGTTATTCACCCTTGCAGGCTTGAATTTAAGCTACTGAAACTCAAAATAATAATAAAAAAACTGATTAAAAATGTTTTAGTGTGAAACACATGATCTTTTCTGTGGTAGGAGGCATGATGTGTTGCAACAGCTCCTGCTTGAATGTTCGTATGACTCTCTGGGCTCTTGCACTGAATGACACCTGCACTATCTACTGTCTTATCTGTTATCCAATAACCAATTCCTGTTCATCGCCTCATATCTCTACACATAACGAAGATTGTAAAATATGTATGAGAGTTGTGTGATTAGCAAAAGCAAATCATTGTTCAATACGGAGCCCCATGCTGAGCTGAGGTTACACTATAAGAGTTTTTTGATGACATGAATTGTTATTGCGACCAATCAGCAGAACCAGAATTTGTTTCATTCCCATGACACTACTACTGCAGACAATAAAAATGAGAATGTGCAACCGAGAGATAACCGTTGTAGGCTTTAACAATCTCTCACAATGTAGAGTTTGCGAGTTTTGATTGTGATTACTTCAGCATTGCAAATGATGCCTGGATGTGGCCTTTTTGGTCATTTTCTAGGGGGGTATTTCATGTAACTTTCCTACTGCTGCATTCAAAATCGAGTCTCTTGAAAACAAAACAGCGAGGAACAATAGATTCAGGTATAGCATGTTTTGTATCTCTCATTTTTGTTTCATCACAATTGCAACAGTGGTTTATTTAACAGCTATTACTTTAGTGGACCGTTTTCTTCACAGCAGAAAATGGCCTTGTTTCACATCTTTCTGTTCTTTTCATTTTTATTCTGCAGGGACCCGACAGCCAGTTTTCTTCTTTCAGTTAACAGCTGATAATGACTAAAAACTGTTAATTAGACATTGTGCACATTCTCTCACCAGCTCTGATACAACAGAAGACCTTGGAGCAGAAACAATAGAACATGCCAACATGTCCTACTGTAAAACTGCAGCTCAGATTTTGAAATGCAAAAAAAAACATGAAGATTGAACCACATTGAGCATGTCTTTGTTTCAGGTGTGTTTATGCGGGGATTTATACAGAAGGTATTTCATTGAAGATACTATTGTTATTGTTCCTGCTTTAAACGGGATGAAATAAATGTCTGCACTTTTTTTAGTGAAATGTTGATTTAGTCAGTCATGCACTCCTGCCATAATCAATGATAATTTAAAAAAACAGCTTCTTGATCAGAGTTTTGATTCATGTAGAAGTAGCACAAGTGAAGTCAACCAGATTCCTCAATACTTAACTCAAAGAAATATTGTATTTTTGTTTTTATGTAACAATAAAATATCATGACATGCAAAAGGTGCAGCTCGATTATTACCAGAACATTCTGTGTCGTTATTTTCAAAATATCCCAAATACAACAAACCAAATATCTTTACTTCGCCCTTACCTTGATATTTAGAAATACATTATGAATGAAATCAATCTGCTAGAATCTGGCTACAAAACTGAAAGTGGTGTCTACTCACTGCTGTTTGTCAGCTCTGTGGTCTTGGACATGGCTGGTCGTTCTGCACATTTGATCAGACAAACAGAGGAATTAAACAGGCAGGAGGAAAACCTTTGAACCCTTGGTTCCTTGCCAAGTTATCTCAGGCATGAAACAACAGTAAAGTGCAGTGTTGATATCGTTAAACCAGTAATAAAAGTGACACAAGCAGCAGGGTCCATTGCTTCATGATGCAGGTCTCTGTTTGCATAATGTGATATAATACAGTGGTTTCTTAAGGATAGCAAATCCAAAAAAGTTGTTTAGTATATCTCTCCTAGTTTTAGCTGGAAGACTTAATTATTTGAATCATTACGCCAAACTCAAAAAGTGTGATACAAGTCCATTTAACATTTATAGTAATGAAGTTATTGCTAATGGTATATACAGTAAACAATAATGTACGTATGTAATAATGAACTTCAGATTATAACACTTGGTCCATGTAGTCTCTGTGTGTGCTGCTTTTATACATTGACTAGCTTTGTTCAGTGTAAGGATGCATGTTTCCCACTGCAATCAGGGTTTTAACACATTTTTGCTGCGTCAAAATATGTAAAATGTCTATAATTACAATAAATATTATTACATGTAGCAGCAGAATTTTCATGCCAAACCTCTTGCATGTCTTTGAGCCAGATACAGCAGTATCTTTAGCCCTGTGTAGTCTAAATACGTTGTTTTAGGTTTAGTGATCATAAGACATTTTGCAAAAGACTACACGATGTTAATTTGCTATGCAGTATAAGTACAATAATAAGTATAATCTTGATAAGTACTGTTTTTAGTTATATGGCATTGCCTGCTATCCAACCTTGCAAGCAGGCCTCTCATATCTGAAATAGTTATGGTAGCTCCAAAACCACAGAATGTCTGTGTGCATCAGTGTGAGACGTGTTAATGAAGAAGAACAATACTCAAAGGGAGCACTCAATAAAACTCAATTGTAGATCAACACAGAACTTTTTTGAAAACAAAACCTATAAACAACAACTGCTGGCAAGACAGTTTATAAAGTAGCCGAAAATAATAAGTGGGGCTTTATAATGTATTATTATAATAATACTTTATGATACATATATTCAAGGCTACAAACAGGAGTGAATGCCAAATTCAGCTAAAAACAGTTTATTTCTTTGTTCCAGAAAAGGGCAAAAAAGATATTATCTAGTGAAAATAGAACGACAAGTCAACAATTAGCTTATGAGCATAAGAGACGAATGCTAAATCACATAAATAATACATTCAAGCAGAAAGCAGTTCCTCACACACTTAGCACTATATGTAGTAAGACAGGCTGCACCCAGTCCCACTACTCCACTGCTACTCTTTTCCACTCAACATGTAGGAAATGGAAAACTGGCAAGTACGTACAAGATCTTTAGCAATACCCGTTGGGTCATGATGTTCTTTAATTAAATCAGTATGTCCCAACATGGGAGTCTATACAAGATGATCAGCCAAAAATGTTGGTAATCACTGAAGTGAAACCACAGAAAACAAAGACGTCTAAAAGGAAATAAACATACGTGCCAACAATCAAAAGTGAAGGCATAGACGACCGCCTGTTAACATCAGGAAGGATCATGAGAAAAGCAAATCAGCAGCAGACAGCCGATGTTTGGATTTACTTCAGCCCTACAGCTTAAAACACATGCCTGTGGCAAATAAGGTCTATTTTTCAAAGGAAAAAAAGCTTAACAATATTGACGTGAACTATTAGACTATTGCCACAAATCAAAAGATCCTGCTGTGCAGAGGCATGCTAAATACAGTGGTGTTGGATTCAAAGAGGAATGTGAGGGAACCTAAAGCCAATAGCAGCGTCCTGCCATAGTAATATTTATACATCATTGCAACATCGTTCTCCTTTACTCCACGTGGGGAATGGCAATGGCCAAGTGCAATGTGTACTGCCCAAAAGTAATACAAAACAACTATAAACCTCACAGGTGTCATTCAGAGTTCAGCTGCTGCTCTGGTAGGGAAAACAGGCTGAAGTGTACCAGTTACAAACCCCGGAGGGGCTTTCAGTTGATGAGGTGTTCTGCTTTGCTCAGCCATGAAACTAGTAAGCCTCATCTCAGAACTTGACAGGCTGCATCCAAATGCATATTTCCGATTTTGGAGATCAGAGGTGTTGAACTCTATATAAAGGGTTGGTGATATTTACAGATCAAGTTGATATTTTTTGCACAGCACTAACTGAGATAATTTAACTTATCAGTTTTTATAATTTTGTTCTGAGTAATGTAGTTATACAGTATTGATACATAATACATCTAAGTTTAATATTTTTTTTTCATCTGTCCATTAAATTAATTTATTAATTAATACAGGGAGTGAGAGGGAGGCATCTCTTCTGGACACCGCCTGTAATACGGTGACTGTGTTTTACAGATTTGAATTCATTTTAATTAGCTTGCAGTTAATTACATATAGCTGTAGAGAAGTTCACACGCACGACAGGAATGCTTTCACACACACACACAGACACACAAATACACCCCCACAAACAAGCCAAGTATGTTGTAGCTTGTTTTTGTTGCTGTAGTTGGCTTTCAAGTGTTTTCTTCAATCTGTAAACCAGCACACAATCTGTGCTGTATGAGTCTCTTACTATCATTTGCAATGTCAAAGTTGTGTCTGTCCTGCTTTAAGAATGCTAAAACCCAGTTAGATTGAGAACTGATTTTGTAAACGACTGATGTTTCTTGCAGCAAAGTTTTGCATTTCATTTTTCTCTTTTGTAAAATAATTCTACTTGGGTTGGTGACTAAACAGATAAATTGTCCCATCTAGTGGTGAATTGGGAAACTAAATGATTCAGGATCAAAAGGTCCAGTCTGCTGTCTGAAGATTTTTTTTTTTTCAAATGAAGTGCTTTGTATTACACCATGACAGTGATAAAGCTCCTGTAACTGCCTAAACAATGTTTGGCCTGATTTCTGGCTCTCTCATCAGAAACCTGCTTGAAAATCATTCCAAGCATTTTGTGTTAAAAACTGACTATTCCTCGCCATCTTTTCTACTTACTCCACCTGTTTACTGCACTGTAACACCCAACCTGTATTGAGCCATGTCATATCACCCAAACAGCCTTTGACAGATTTACAAAGTCTGCATGCTGAGTCACTTCAGGCCTGGACTCTGACACTTTCGTACCTCAGGAACTGTGTCAGTGTCCTCCACGTCTCATAACTTATTCAAGTCATCATAATAACCTCAGGATATACTCCACATTTGACTTCACAACAACACATGTACTGCATAGAAAAATGCTAAGGATGTTTGAATATATTGAGTGATGTGATCGGTCATACATAGGGTCGGTCATACAATATGTCTCACATTCCTGGCACTGCAGAACTCACTGCAGACCTGTGTGTGTTGTAAGGTGTCAAAATATTGTGGTGTAGCTGTCAATATTTTGTGCACCAGTGACAGCATCTGTTCCTCATTGTCCTGGTTATTTATCATAGTAATGCCCCTGAGTTTGATTTTTTTTTTACATTTCGCTGAAAACAGGTCAATACCAGTAATCCAGATGTTGACTTCCCATGCTGTTATGCAAGCATTTAATTCCAGGTTTCAGGAAAGAGCCTTTGTCATGGAAAAGACTAAAGGTGAGGTCAAAAACTGAATATAAAGCAAAGGTTGACTGGTATGTGTCGTCAACATTTACAGACATACACATAATATGCATGTATATATGTGAACCCTTGTGAATACACATATGCTAACAGAGCACACACATAGCTCTCCATGAAGGTCATGCGAAATGTTCCAAAAAATACACCTGTGTGTTTTGTCAGATACCTAGTTGCTCTGACCCTCACGGCCATTGGTCCAGCTTCATCCCTGGAGCCCATGACAAACCAATAGGAGAGTGTGTCGCCACATTCGGCCTGGGTGTTGCCTGTGGTAGAAAGTTTAAAAGAGAGTGTTGGTCCTGCTGTGCCTCCGCAGAAGCATCAATCAACATGATCCCCATTGTGCTGGCCTCAGTGCTCATTGCTAGCGGTAAGAACATCTGGCATTCCCTAATTCTGTCTGTAATTGTTTCTGTGTGGTGGCAAGTTTGTTTGAGAGAGTGAGTGTGCAAGCCTATTACCACACAGGAAGCTAGCAGTGTGCAATTCTTTATTGAAAAGAAAAATTATGCTGTTTGCGCCGAATGTAAGATTCAAAAAGTAATTTCCTTATTCTCCAACCTCATGAACACTCTCTGTCTCATCATACATCACACTCATGTCTATCTCCTCCTTGTCCAGTCCTTGGGTGTGGCACCCCACCCATCGAGCCCCTGACTTCCCGTGTGGTCAATGGAGTAGATGCCAAGCCCCACAGCTGGCCCTGGCAGGTATGCTAATATCTACACATCTGTCAATGTTTTTAGATTCACCGGCAAACCTTTTGGGTCGGCATCTGCTTATTAGACAGACCCAGGAAATTCTGTAATTAAATGATGCTTTTGAATCCAAGTCAGCAAACTATACCCCCTGCTCCCCTATCTATACACCCACAACCTTACTGTATCCTTTATGTTGTCCTGTTTCGTGTCAAGATCTCTCTGCAATATGAGAGGGACGGTGTGTGGAGGCACACATGTGGGGGATCTCTGATTGCTGCCAACTGGGTCATGACTGCTGCTCACTGCATCAAGTACGAACACAGCAGAGGAACACAGAAACACAAAAACAAAAACACCAATGTTAAATACTGTACTTATCCTGTTCTTATTGACCCTGAAAGAAATGAGGATCAGACAATTCACGAGTTGTTCTCTCCCCCAGCGCAAAGCTCTCCTACAGGGTGTTCGTGGGCAAACACAACCTGGTGGAAGAAGAGGCTGGCTCCAAGGCCATCCTGCCTGAAAAGATTATTGTCCATGAGAAATGGAACCAGATCTTTGTGGCCTTCGGGTAAGACAAGCACTACCGTACAGTACAAAGCATAGTCTGAGTTGCCTGTAGCAACATGCAGTACATCATAATCTCATCTATTCTGTGTTCAGGTGACAAAGTGGGCTGAGGCTCAAATTCCATTTATTCACTTTATTCCAGTGCATACCTTTGACACAAATACTCCATCTTCATGCATCTCATATTTCTCCACAGATGATAAAATGTGTAAGACAACATTAATAAGAATATACCAATGTAACCATGGTAGTGTACTCAAAGGCAGCTGGAATTTTTCTACAGTGGGAAATTAGAGAAATTAGATTAGCCATTGAGGTGATTGATGACTTTCTCCCTCTCTTTCTTGCAGAAACGATATTGCCCTGATCAAGCTGTCAGAGTCTGTGACTTTGAGCGACCAGGTGCAGCTGGCATGTCTCCCTGCTGCTGGCACTGTGCTGTCCAACCTCTACCCCTGCTATGTCACCGGATGGGGCAGGCTCTACAGTAAGTCACTGTTTATGGAAGGCTGGGCTGTGTTTAGTGAGCGTGATCTTGGTTCCCCATGAAAAAGTTGGGATGAAAATGACATGCCTGAGATTTTAGATGAAACTTTTCTGGAGGTAGGATTACTCCTAAATTGAAAATGTTGGTCGGACTGTGAATTTGGCGCTGGGGGAAATGCCGTACAGCAGATTTGAAAGATGGCTAGTGAATGTGGATGATGGTACAGTAATAGACTCTGCCTGTGTGTTTTAGCCGGAGGCCCCATAGCTGATAAGCTGCAGCAGGCTTTGATGCCTGTGGCTGACCATGCAACCTGCTCCCAGCCTGACTGGTGGAGTATCGCTGTCAGGACTACCATGGTGTGTGCCGGTGGGGATGGAATCGTGGCTGGATGCAATGTAAGTGTGTGTGTGTGTGTGTGTGTGTGTGTGTGTGTGTGTGTGTGTGTGTGTGTGTGTGTGTGTGTGTGTGTGTGTGTGTGTGTGTGTGTGTGTGTGTGTGTGTGAATCCAAATTGGAATTGGAATAAATAACAATGTCAAAGGAATCATAAGGAAAGATTACACTCAAGTCTAGCTGCCAAAGAATGTGACAAATGTTTCTTGTGTCCCCATTATACTTGGTGAAACAATGATTCTGATTGTCATAGTTGTGCCTTGCCAGTCCCCCAGCAGCTACACCAAATGCATAAAACATAAGCCCTCCTCCTCTCTCTCTCTCTCTCTCTCTTTGTGTTCAGGGCGACTCTGGTGGCCCTCTGAACTGTAAGAACACAGAGGGATCCTGGGAGGTTCATGGCATTGCCAGCTTTGTCTCTGGCCTTGGCTGCAACTATAAAAAGAAACCCACTGTCTTCACCAGAGTATCAGCTTTCAACGACTGGATCGACCAGGTAAGAGAGACACACAAATGGATGTTAATTATTTTGTGGAGAAGCACCTCCTCTTGGCAGGCTGTTTCGCTGTTTAAATGTTTCTCTAATGAATAAATATTTGTTTTTTCAGGTTATGATGAACAACTAAAAAGGATGAAGTGGCAATAAAAGATACCTAGCAAACTGTATTTGTCTTGTCTATTTGGATACCCACCAGATCTAGCAGACTCTCACATCTAATAAACCCCCATCCAGATGAATAGTGAATGAATCCTTAATGTTATAAAGCCAAATTTGCCAATACTGTGCCATGTGTGGCTGGCTAGAAAAATAAACAATGTCAATAAATATCCAGCAGGTGTCCTCACACACTCATTATATGAAATTGGTTCTGACAGCTTTCCAATTTAGGATACTGTGCAAAATGACCAATGTGTCTGACTGCAAATACAGCACCAGCAAATGTGATACACTGAATAGCTTACATCGAACATGCAGGTAATTCAAACGAAATTGTCACATGTCAAATAGCACCAAGTTGCATATTGGATTATTAGAGTAAACGGTGTGCGCTGTTATGAAATAGGCACTTCATATGAAATATGAATCAAATATGCCAGCTGGAAACTTACCTGGTTTGTCCATGTGCCCTCTCAACAGGAGGGCTTGATGAAAATAACCCTCATGATAATATTGCTCTGAAAATAAGGCTAGAATGGAAGAAAAAATAGATGTGTTTCCCCTTCACTGTGATGATGATGAGAGAGTAGAGAGGAAATTAGGAAATAAATTAATCAGACATGACACGCCCTGTGTGTGTGTGTGTGTGTGTGTGTGTGTGTGTGTGTGTGTGTGTGTGTGTGTGTGTGTGTGTCAGAGAGAGCAGACAGAGGGAGACACGGAATTGTCATTGTGTGTCTGTGATTCTCTCTCATGTGAGTGCATTTCTCTGATATGATGAATCACTCTTCTGAAGCATCTGTCTCTGGAGTATCAGCAAGTGATGAGTGATAACTATCCCATCTAAACTCTCATGAAGGCTGCAGCACAAGTGCAGCTCCCTGACTAATTCAGTCTTATTTGGATGGAAATGATGGTATCCGCGGAAATTGCCCGTCTACATTTGAAATGCATCCCAGAAACCCCTACCATTTTGACAAGCACTTTGCATTGTTACATCACAAAGTAATGATGGTGTAGCACTGCATTCTTATGGAATGATTAAATCTGAGAGCTGCAAGTCATCCAAATAAAATAAATTGCTGTGCTAAAAATATTGAATAACAAAAACTTTCTGGATATGTTCCCCTGCAAAACGTTTTCTGAAGGTAGTGGCGAGGGGGGAAATGTGGCCTCAAAAGAATGCTTTGTCTCTTCCTGATCTTTGTAGGTCAGGGTGCCCCACTCCCATCTAACACACACACACACACACACACACACACACACACACACACACACACACACACACACACACACACACACACACAATAGGAGAATCCCCCAGGGGCACTCTGCTGTTGTGCTGAATACCAATAAGCAACAAGTGCTAAGTATATGCAGCTGCTATTCAAGTTTGTGCAACTTGTTTCAAGTGAACTAAGCAGTTAGGTCATTCACTGCAGCTCCATGCGTTCAGGACAAAATACTCTTTATTCTGTGTAGTTTTAAATTGGTCCTTCTGCATCTAGTGCAACCTGCATCTCTTTTTCCCTTGCTTTCATTTTCTTCTTTGTTTTTCCAGGGTTTTGTTGCATTATGTTACCTTTATTTGACTGTACTTGTAATGATGAGTTGTTGCAACGATCGTTGGTGCAAAAGTGTTGACTGTGTAATCTTCACAGAGGCGTGAGAGGAAAAGCCCTTGGTGGGATGTTCCAACAGCGCCTTTGTCTAAATAGCTCAGTAGTGACAGACTCGGAGAGGGAGAGAGGGAGAGAGGGAGAGGGGGAGGAGGGGGAGGGACTTGGGGATGACGAGCAGCCACTCTGACAGCAGCATCTCCGCTCTGTCGCCCCGCGCCTGTCAGCAGTCACTGGGAACCGGTCCGGACTGCGCCAGCTTGCCTGCATTAACAGTCCGGTGCTGCACAGCCATTTCCCCAAACGGTCAGGAAGAGGTCGGTGACGTACTTCGAAGCAAAAGTTCCCGCCTCACAAAACAAGTATTTGAAGACCCGTGTCCATTTTGAACATTTTAAAAGGACGTGTTTGGCAGCAGAGACGCGTGAGGAGGAGAGGACAAAAAAAAGTAGCAACAAACGCGGACACCGGACACCAGAGGGAAGGACTAGGTAGGCTGGGGGGAAGTTGATGTGCTTGAAGCGATACTGCAAGCAGGCTACAAACAAGCAAATGTAAACGAATGATATTTTGTCTTGAATCCACATAAAAGTTTTTTTGTAAATATTTTTGAAAGATTGTCTGTAATAAGAGTAACAACATTTGAGTACATGAATTGCCTTTCTAAAGTTCTGCCTAAAGCTTCTTGAAAGTATTTCAAAATGATATGCAATAATACTATTCAAAACAATAGACCGTTATTGTTTGAATCCTTTAAGCACAACCAATGAATAACTGTTCAAGTATGCCCTTGTCTCCAAATCACCGACTATTTGGCTTTACTTTATGTTATAAACAGTGTTACTGTCAGCACTGAGCATATTCCTATCAAGTTGTAGGCCATGCAGCTGGGGGAGGAAGGAAGGCAGTTCAGTCACATGAGACGGAGGCCATTCAGTCTGATAGTTCACTGTGAGATGATGCATTATGCAAAAGCATTGATCTGTTTTGAATGTGGTCACTGCAAGCACACATTTGTATGTGGTATGCCTGTGTGCAGGTCAGGACCAATTTGGCCACCTCCTTTGGTGGATGTACTATACTTGCATGCATTTAAATTAGATTGTTTGCATTTGTACACAAAAAGGCCTTTATGTCAATCAATGCCACCATTCACAGACAAACGCATGCATCCACAAGCATACACTTGTGCTGTATTTTGCTGTTGCATGACACTAGTATCAACCTAATGCTTAACTACTTCCTTCTACCGATACAAAGCACAGAGCCATTACACAACAGATACAGACTAGTTATCTGTGTATTGATTGTGGCCTCAGGAAGTGTGTGGCTGTGTGTTTTTGCATGTTTGTGTGTCAAATGCTGTTCTGATCTTGGAACCTTTGAATATACCAAAACAAACACATTCGATCAATACATTTTCTGAAACTTATTTATTTATCTTGCAAAAAGGAAAACAAATTATCCTTGTAGTCATTAAAACATGAACCACAATCATGTACTTTGGGAAGTACATGTTATGAAATATAATTGGTGATAATGAATAACTGGTGTAACGGCTGTGTTTTCTTGTTATATGCACCACTGACTGTCTGAAATCAATATGGGCATTCAAACGGCCCTTATTGCTCACACTAATTTCTCTAACACACACACCTACACACACAGAGACTCCTTCCTGTCACATCTCTCTGTCATCTAATAGCCTTCACATTCCTTGCTTTTGCTCTAATTGAAATTGTAAACTTGATACGCTACATTTAGTGTCACTAGACTTCTGCGAAAAAGTTCACCAGGATGTTTTGGAAATATTCTGCAAAGCAGCGAGGGCAGTTTTATTGACAGTAATCCCAGTTGGAGATTATGAGGGTTTGTTCCCTACAGTGATGCCAACAGCATCCTGAGAGGGACCCATCTGGTTCAGACAGAAACCGACTTCTTGCATTGGAGAGCAGATCAAATGCATCATTGCCACCTACTCTGACTTGGAGCTATCCGTCTTTATTTGGCTTGGTCATAAACTGCCTATAAAGGGAAGGATAACTTTGAAATGAGTTCTCTAGCGCAAGCTTGGACTGTTGCAGTATTGCCCTCAGTTGGCGAGAGGAGGAAATATGTGGTCTCATTAGAAATGCATTAGAGGGAAAGGAGGGAGATATAGAAGCAAGGAAATGAGCTTGAGTTGTTATCTGTTAAGCTCTGAGAGGTAAAAATATTCACACTCTCCAACTCATGCTTGAACCGACTTCTCTCTCTCTGTCAGTCTCTCTTTCTTTTACACACACACACACACACACACACACACACACACACACACATGCACACGCGCACACACGAATAGTGCTTACTGGCACCTTCTGGCATCAGTTTAAAAACTTCATCACTCTTGTGTAAAGGAAACACGTCTAAAAAAGGATGTTTCAACACAGCACTGCAGCCGAAAGGCACTTTCTTGTCCTGTAATACTCTCCTATCATCCACAGATTGTTATACGCAACAAATGAATTATTTTCTGCAGTCTTTCTGCTGTAGATAATACACTTACAATGCATTGTGCAGCTTTATTAGACACTCTCAAGGAATCTTGAGAATAAAATCCTTATGCAAAGAAAAGAACAAGCATAGGCAGGTTATTCCATATGTATAGCATCTGCATGGATAAAGCCACTTTGTCCTGGTGACTACCTTGTCAGGGAGAAAGTAATCTTTACTGAGCTGACCTCATAGACTCAGTTGGTCCACGTGACAGGCAGGTTAACTGTTGCCAAGAATACAACTCTCACTCACGTGTGTGTGTGTGTGTGTGTGTGTGTGTGTGTGTGTGTGTGTGTGTGTGTGTGTGTGTGTGTGTGTGTGTGTGTGTGTGTGTGTGTGTGTGTCTGTATGTCTGTCTGTGAGGGAAAGATCAATCTGAAACATGACGTAAAGCTTCTGAAAAACTAAGGATGGAGAAACTGATGGACAAAGTAGTTTCCAGTCTGTGTGTGTGAAAAACGCTTTTATTTCTTTCCAGGGAGAATCTGCAGAGTTGTGGACCTGGCACCATGTTGTAGAACTCAGACCCAACTCTGAAGTGTGATGTGTCCCCAATGAGTCTGGAGTTCAGTCGACCATGGAGCATGATCTGATGATGGGCCTGTCTGTGTGGGCCATTATAGCTATCGTTTGCAACTCTGTGGTGGGTTTCCTCATCCTCATCCTCTTCGTCATCCTCTACAAGGCCTGCAAGGTGCCTTCACACCAAGAGAAGGTGCCAGATTTCACAGCACTGCCGGAGAAGAAGAAGAAGATGCCTGAACAGAAATACCTGCTGACCACAGCCTGAGCATGAAGGACATAGTCTTGAAATGTAGATATAATTCAACATTGTCCATCTTGCAGAGACCAAAAGTTGAGCTACAGAGTGTTTGGAGACTAGCTGGATTCTGAACTTTGAGTAATCTTCTACATTTTTTCTTGGCTTCAACTACTCACCACTTATATTCACTCATACTACTCGTTATTTTTATTCAGTTTTACATGAACATGCATGTTCACATTTCTCCATCAGCCTCTCATCTATGCCATTCAGTGGAGCTCAGAGTGAGTTAACTGCATTAAGAGTTGTGGCAAGTCCAACAACAACAACAAGCAGGCCCAATCCTCTTATCTCTGCTCGGCGTCACAGGGACTGTCCATCTGTCAGTTTGCTTTGCTCTACGCAGAGAGACCATGAGCTCCTCGTCTACGTCAGCCTTTTTCATACCTCCATATCACACAACTGAGATGATGATGAGGAGGAGAAACTGCAAAGACGCAATGGATTTTATGGGGATATTTAGGGTTGATGGCGTTGGTTGAGAGTGAAAATAACATGTTAGAGGTAAAGAGAAGAAGTAGATGTATCGCACAAGTGGCTTAGTTTTTGCCAGCTGCATCTCTAATAACGGCAACGACAGATCTGCCAAAACCCTAAAAGTCAGGATGGAGAGAGATGCTGCTGGAGAAAGTGTGTGAGAGTCACAACAGGACAGAGAGGGAGACAGATGGAGATAAAGGACAGATTTTCTGTGGGAATGATGAAGTTCAAGTGAAGAATCAAAGAGGGGATGCTTTGATGTGTTGTTTCCAGAGAGGGAGCTCGAGGCCCGTTTGACAGACTCCCTATTTGACACACAAGCTATCACCGATCCAACTCCCATGGGATTAAAAGCAGCAGCAAAAAATGTTACTTGTGTCCCCGAGTGCCTCTTTCATTTTATGATCTGCTAAAGACTGAATAAGATATTTATATACAGCCTTAGCCAGAAATGACAGACTTCCTGTGAACACTCATTAAAGTGAATATTCTATTGGTTGGAGGGAATGTAGTGGAGCTAACACACTAACTACGTGATATCAATATTCTCTAAGGATGAAAGAGAGACAATGTGACAAGGCAGTCTTATGTATCTCTGCTCCATCAGAATAAAAAGCGCTGCATACCTCTATGTTTTTTTCTTGAATAGTAATGGGCTCATCACAGAGATCAGCTTTTGTTTTGTGCTTGAGAAACAAATATCTAATCTCAGGTATGCGTTAACTTGCTAAAATAATAATGTGCCGATTACATGTAGGCCTAATGATGAACAGTAATTTGCACTGAGATTATTCTTTTGGTATTTGAAAAATAATTTAAATCACAATTGAGTTGCAGCTTCTTGTGTGAACCTTTACCTTCATACCTGACAACAAAATAAATAGAACTTTGATCAATCAAAGACTAATTAACAAGAATAACTACAATAATGTATTGCAGCCCTACACTTTCAGAATCGCTATTGTTTCACTTTGGTAATTGTCATCGAGCTCTTTGCCTTGTGGTACGGATGAGTTTCTTTAACTGACATAATGAAATAGACTGTTTATACTTATTGTGTTCCACAATCAATGTTTATATGCCCCTTCTATGTGTATTAGCAATAATAGCCCTCCAAATTTGGGAAACAAAAATATGAGCTTGAATAAAAATAATAATTGAGTTCAGCTTCCTGCAATGAAGTTATCAATGAGGAACATATTGACTTCAACAGCAACCAACATCCTGTTGTTGGTCAACAACAAGTATCCTTATCTGGTAACCACGATCCAGCATTATTATAACAGAAGGAACTTCTGAGCGTTAACCGATAACCAGCATCTTGATTATACAGAGTTTAATTCATTTCAGTCATTATTTCTCTCTATTTTCAGCATAAAAAAGGCAGTAGTGGAACGTAACTTCGTACCTTTACTTAACTACTGTACTTAGATTAAGGAGGAATTTACGTATACTAAACTTTAATTTTACTGCATTACATTTCAGATTAATTAATTTGACAGCTATATATCTCATAAAATACAATACACTGTGGTAGATTAAACTATAGCAAAATGAATAATACGAGGATACATTTAAAAAAAATGCATCAATAAGGATTTGTTGTAATGATAATACAAAAAGAAGAAGAAGGGACAATTCAGGATGCATAATGTGTACTTTTACTTTTGATACTTTAATTTGCTAATTGTATTTTGTATTTGATCATTTGAATGCAGAATGCTCACTTGCAATGGAATATTTGTAATTCAGGGTACTGTTATATATACGTGAAGCATTTGAAAACCTTTTTCACCACTTAAGAAAGGAAGGAGATTGTTTTTTACTGATTCAATTTATTTTAGGTTGGCATAAGGGAACTACTAAGATTTACAGACGACATGTGATGAAGAACAATGTAATGTTATTTGTTTATTTGTTTTAGTACGTCCATGTGTAAAACAGTTTTTTTCAGCAACTATGAGACAGATGGTTGGGGCTTTTGATTTGAAGCTGATCATTAGAAAGTCAGCTCTACAACTGTCTAGTGTTTATCTGCTTCCCTTCCATTGATCTGCCTGCCAGTTCCTTTCTCTTGCTCTTTGGCTCTCTTCCTCCCATCGAACCAGACTGGTGCCAGACCCATGCAGGCTGCCCAGCGCAGATCCAGTGATCTACTCCACAGTGAGCTGAATGTTAAGGTCAGCATGTTCTGACACACTGTTTTTGAACCACTGCACTCCTCCCCTCCCTTGTTTTTCAAATCAGATCTTCTCAAGAAAGGAGTTCATAAAGTGATCATGTGTGATACTAGTGAGAGAAAACAATTTAATAAGCATCCATCTAGTCATCCATCTGTTCTCCTGCCCATCACACTTCCATTGATCCTTCCACCGCAGGTTTAATGCTCAGACATGGCGACTGAACTCTGCATCAGTCACTCCATCCTTCAATTTCTGGGAATGCATTTTACAGCACCAACACAATATCCCAGATCTTCCAATGGCAGTTGAGATTGAGTGTCGCTGAACTCAGCATGGTGTTATAAAATGATCAAGACAAATATTACAGAAAAAGAGATTACTAATAAACATATGAGCTAGGGCCAGTAATCTGCACCTCCATCTGCGCGCGGCTGGAGGGGTTGCGTAACCCACATCAGCAAAGACTGAGTCATGGGCAGTATTTGTATATGTGTGTGTGTGTGTGTGTGTGTGTGTGTGTGTGTGTGTGTGTGTGTGTGTGTGTGTGTGTGTGTGTGTGTGTGTGTGTGTGTGTGTAATTACAAAGGGATCAAATGTTTCTGTTTTGGAGCACTACATGCCCAAAAACTGTGTGTGTGTTTTGTTTTTTTACCATTTTAATCTTATGTAATCTGTAATTGTATTTAGTGTGTTCAAATAAAACATGTTGCATGTGTGTGTGTGTGTGTGTGTGTGTGTGTGTGTGTGTGTGTGTGTGTGTGTGTGTGTGTGTGTGTGTGTGTGTGTGTGTGTGTGTGTGTGTTAGGAAGAGACAGAGAGTGAATAAATAACTGTTGCTTTGAGGCCATCTATGTTTGAATATGATATAAAGTATTTCTTAAAGACCAATGCAAAGCAGGGATGAATACACGTGTATGTGTGCTGGTATCTTACTGTTCTGATGTATGAATAATTAATGAGAACATTCTAATCATACTTAATAAGATCTTCATAGCAGGACTCCTATGGAGTCATGAACACAAATCATAATTACATTCACAGAGACTCGCAGTAATTTAATCGATTTTGACAACAACGCAGCTCTGATATCGAAATCATTATCACCCAGCAATTTTGTTAATATATGTTTATTCTGTCAGCAGAGGTTAAATCATGGCATGAAAGCTGAAATTATGGCCAACATTGTGAATGTGCATGAGATGTAAGGAACAGGAGAGTGAGAGAAATGTATTATTTATTTCTCACAAAAAACTGCATCTGACCTTTCCCCAAGTGCAACAAACTGACCACCAGACAGTCGTATCGAATTAATATGCATGAGCAGAAGTGTGGACCTCAAACTGTTTGCACTTAGCAGACTAAAACACTTTGACCTACTTGACCCTCCACACACCTTATTGTCATTCATCCTCCGTCCATCTTGTGCAGCTCCGCTCCTGTAGAATTAGACTGCCACCTGCTGGTGAAACATCTAATGTGTGCTGCCTCAACCTGTAACCACCTGCTGTTGGCTGCAGCAGTGGTTGATTGCTGCCAATAACCTCTCCATTATTGTGCAGCAGAGCGTGCTATTGCTGCTCTCTGCTGGCATTTCCAGGTAAGGACAATGTGCAATCACGTGTGTCAGTCATTTTCAATGGAACGAATCTCAACGTTCCGGATGTTCTGCTTGCAGGCCATCATTAGCCAGAGGTTATGTTATTGTTCCCAGAATTTATAATAATGTGCTCCATGGTTGTTGTTTGATTCAATGTTTGTGATTGGAGCAAGCTGTTCATATCGAGGGCAATTGTTAGCAACCCTACGGGAACACAGACGGAATATTGCAATAGTCCTGGAATAAATCCTATTTTTCTGAAGTTTATAATGTTGTTTTTTTTCAATGTACACCTCTATAGAGGTGCCGAATCAACTCTGTTTATTTTTGCAAGCAGTACTTGCTGCGGTTCAGTGATGGAAGAACTATTACCACAGTGTATAAAATATTTCAATAAATATAATATACAACATTTACTTGAACAAATGTTGTACAGTCAAGTATATTGTACTTGATAATTGATTGTACAAAATTTGCTCGAGTATATATCTTCGGCCACTACTGCTTCTAGCAAACAGGTTCAGGCAGAAAGCCGTCATGGCTGTGCTGCAGTTTCTAGAATGATGACATAAGTTGATCAAAGTTGTTTCAACTAAGTGATTCTAAATGTTCATTACCAAAGATATTCAACCTCAATAATATACTATCATTTTGAATTAATTGAATATTACACAACACTGATAATTTGACCTATATTCACTGTCACAGACCACAGGTTATGATTCAATTCCTGAGGTTTTTCATTGGACATATTACGTATAATTAATTGGTTCCAAGCTGTTCATTTAATTGAGTCATTTATTCGGTTTCTATTAAAATCCCTGAATCAAGCCGGTTGTCTATTGACTTTCAGCATAATGGGTTGTTGAGCTGCCTGCCTCTAATTTTTCTAGTATTTTTGTAATAAATAAATGTCTTGAGTGTTCACTGGTCTGCAGGATTTCAATTGGCGTATAAACACTGCCTTTCAAGACTGACAGAACAGAGACTCCTTTTAAAGAACATTTATTTTGCTTTTGAGGATGTAAAAATGGAAATTGTAAATCTCATCCTTTGACTATATATTTACTTAACTTTAGATGTATGCCTATCTGTTACCCTCCAGATGTGCAAAAAAAGGAGAAACAAAAAGAGAGTAAGCAATTCTCTCACGTCATATCTTAAAATTACAAATCACACTAACAATAATCTATGTCCATGGTGGAAGGAGTATAGACCTTTTGTTTAATATATACAATGCCAAAGGGTATTAATACTCTGTTAACTGTCCAGTGCAGTAATTGCATGTGGGTTTTGGGAGTTCGCTACTTGAAACTTGTTCTGTGGTCCCCACCTGGAGAGAGCAATCCACCAATAATATTATAATGAGTCAGCTGAGGTAGTTTGGACGGAGTGCTTTCCGCAAGCAAAGGTGTTTAAGTTTGGGTTTTGTTCACGAGTGAGGGTAAGATGAGTTTCCTCCGTAGGGTGTCCGGGCTCAGCCTTAGAGATAGGGTAAGGAGCTCGGACATCAGGAGGGGAGTGCTTGGAGCTTGGAGGTGAGGCGCTACTCCTTCGTGGCGAAAGGAGTCAGCTGAGGTGGTTCGGTCATCTAATCAGGGGAAGACCCAGAAGGGATTATATCTCCCAGCAAAAATCTATTGTATAGTTATAGTAAACAATGCTAATGTAAGAAATGTGTGACTGAATGTTGCAATACAGTAACTAGGTTGGAGGACAAATGTATGAAATGCAGTGAAGGAGGGAAGTTCTACTTTGACCTATAGTTCGGCTGAATAGTGATTTGCCAGGACTTAAGGATATAGGGGAGTCCTTTTAATTCATGTTAGGAAGGTAATCGGCAGTGGGTATGAGTGGGATGGGGCTGCACGTGAAACGTAGGTCATTGCAAATTGGTCAGTAGTCATACACACACCTGATCTCACAGAAGAGGGGCAATACAGCAGAGCTGTTTAGTCTGCAGGTCAATAGCTGTAGGAGAGGTGCAAGTGAACAGTCCGAAGGGGTGAAATATAAAATCTGTGATTCAATTAATTAGACTGGCCTCTTGAGGAAATCTCAGACAGATACATTTACTTTTTTTAAATGTCATGTCAGTCTAATTACACTGAATTTAAAAAAAATACACTCAAAACATGCATAGCTGTTTGCAAAATGTCAAAGTGATGGAGCGCACAGCAGGCGGGTGGAGTAACGTGACAGTGAGCTATTTAGATGTGTGTTTGGATTGTCACAGGGTGGGCTGTAGTAAGCATCCAGTATTATAATATCCATCTCGTTCTCAGTTACACCCGGTCAACGTGGGACAGAAACTGAACAGACGAACTAAAGAGGAAACACGAAAATCAGGTACAGTTATGTGACAGTTTATATTAAATAAAATATGTGGGGTGTGTGGCCATAACAACAAACAGCAATATAAAGCAAACAATGTTCAGAGTTTTGTTAAGACTGTGTCAAAGGGGGCCTCCGGTTAGAGGATGTAGTGTGAGATGCACGCAGAGGCTCCCAACTACCTTTTACCTTTAAGACCTGCTTTGTGCTAGAGCAGGTTATCAAACGTGCTAGGAAGACAAACTGGGTTAAGAAAGGACATTGAAACATAACCAGCAAGTGGTTTTCATAATCATTTACAATACAAAATGATTCAAAATGTAATAGGGATTGAATAGTTATAACTCTGAGCAGGTTACATGATAACAGTTAATTTACATTTCACAGAAACAATTGAGTGCAACTGACTTAAAAGTTGTATTGCATGTTTCATATTGACAAAATTAAATATTTAATGTATGCGTCGTACAGGCTTCAATTTCAAATACCCTTGGATTCTGGATCTTGATTTGATTATCTTTGGATTTGATTCTCTCCCTGACAAGACTGGGGTATGGCAATCTACTGATTGAGGAGTATTTTCAATTCTTCATCTGGCCTGCTATCAGCATGGTACAAGAGAAAACTCAGGGAAAACTGTCAAAGAACCAATTAACTAACATTTGTTGAACGTGTCAGGAAAGGAGGCACAAGAAAATCAGAATAAGGGCTGACTGGAGCAGACACCTGCTGCACTACAATGAGACGTTTTCTAAAAGGAATCTGGTGCTCAGAAACACAACTGCTTTTGTTCACAGGGACCCAGAACAGTGACACAAAATGAAAGTTCCTTGCAGTAACTTAAAGATGCACCTATCTTAAAAGATGAATTACTAAATGCGTGTCCATACAATTATTTTGCTTTCAACTTGAAGTTTTAACTGTTCCGTTTACTCATTGGTGTCAGATAAATGCTCATTACCCCTCCCTATACATTTAGATTATACAGTGTTCACGTACTTCTCAGGTGGATGACACATCCATTGTCTACGTGCGCTTAGATAGTTTGTCTAATAATTTTACAGTTCAGCTTCCCTTCTCTCCTGCCAATCGATATCTCTCACTCACATAATCAGCTCATTCAGTGCACCTGGTAGTCACACCCACCTCATCAGTTTATTCTGTACACCTGGTAGTCACACCCACCTCATCAGTTTATTCTGTACACCTGGTAGTCACACCCACCTCATCATCTTGTTCTGTACACCTGGTAGTCTTGGACTGGTTTCCCGTTGCCAACTCTGCCTGTCTGGACTTCTCTGCCTTGCCTCTGCCCCGGTAAACCACCATAGCCTTCTGGCCCTGACCACTAGATTAGCCTCAGCTCCCTCCAATCTTTGTCTGCATGTTCCCTGATTGCTTGGTCTTTCCCCGAGAGGCTCGGATATCCGAGACTGTTTTTATGTTGAGATCTCTGCCTCTAATAAAACCTTGCTCAATGATTCTGTGTTCGTCATACTGTGTCTGCGTACTCACCACCCTGTTACAAATAACCTATCAAAGTGTACGTACACACACCGTACAGCCTCGGTTAGTGGCACAAACACAAAGATGGACGTAAACTATAGGCTTGCTCCACATGTAGTGATTATAAGGTAGGGATATTTTGACCAATTCTCAGGGTTACAGCAATTTGGTTGAATTATGCATATTCTTGCTCTGCTGTGAGTCAGGAATCTTTTAAAAACTGATAACTGTAAATTTAGACTGTATGGACTCCCATGTCTTTGGAGCTCTTACATATTGGAACTGTTTAAAGAAGTACAAATATTCATTATGTAGAATGGTCCAATTCAGAATAATATGTGATTATTTTATTATAATTGTTGATGCACTAATGTGTTAGTATTATTGTAATGCTTATACCATTGGGGATATTTTTGATTATTTACTTATAGGGTAGCTTGTGAATTTCTCCCAGGGGTTCGATAACATACAATCTTATTACATTATTAATTATTTCTTAATTGCATGTATCATTAATCGGAATCAACAAAGTAGCTTAACTTAAACTAATGTCATTAATTTAATAAATGTAATTCAATATTTGCCTCTGAAATATATTGACGTAGAAATAGCCTTCAGTATTTGAGTAAATGTACTTTCCACCACTGTCTCACTTAGCTGGAGACCGCGTTGGTCCTCTTCAAAAGACCGTTTCTGGATCAACGGACCCGAGCTTGCAATTCCCTACCCGGAAGTGGGTGGTAGAGTCACCGTCACCCAACTGGTCACACCACCGTCGACATAGCCTACTGCCTGCTGGGATGAAGCTCGCCACCGGGGAACTAAAGAGATTGTTACAAATCTGAAATCACTGAACTCACAATCTCGGCGATAACTCGTCGAAACGACCAGTTCCCAATAATTAGTTTTTAGAAGAAGGGAGGAAAATGATGGAAGAAATAGATAGATTTCAAGTGCCGAGTGCCGTGCAGGAGGCGGAGATGCAGGCAGAGATGCAGCCGCTGGTAAGTTATATTTGTAGGCTGTTGTTGGAGACAATCTATCAATGCTGTATTGTATTATGATTTAATGTCACTGTTATTCTAGGATGTTTAGGGTATGAGGCCTTCCATTCGTAATGTTATGCTTTGGGATCCCGACAGATCCATCACCTAGCTGCCATGCGTAATGCTGACCGTTGTGACCGTTTGGCATATTCTTCAAGTTTTGTCTACTACATTAAAATATTGAAATGCCAGTGTAACGTGTCAGAGGATAATTGATTTGCTCATAGACAGACGTTTTTGTTTCACTGTGTAATACAAGCAGCGTCCGGTCTGCTGCGTAGTGAGCTGCATCCGTCATGTCTGGCGAAAACAAGCATCCCATCCCAACGCTGCTGCTAGATCATCAGCATCCATGCAGCAAGTTGTTTCGGCTAAACGCTGCTTGTGTCGCCTTGACGTTATTTCTGAGCGGTCTTTAATTGCAAGTATGTGCTTGCATGAAACGTTAAAGCACTGTATTTTGATTCAAAATCAGTGTAAACGATTTGGCAGTGCGCTCCGTGGGCCGTAGCGGGGCCCTGGGTTACTGCAGCCTGCAGGACGGCCTCTTCAGCCCACGGTCGGGTCCACTAGAGAACTAGACAAGACCCAAAGTAGCCTGACCTGCAGTCTCCAGGCGTCGCCATACATCCATTCATTCCCGTGCGTAATGTGGCCACTCATTGATAGTATTTTTTTTGTCCATATCTTGGCCCTGTGGATATAAGATGTGACTGTTTAGGAATGTTTTCCAAACTTGGATCCAGGGACTTCTAGTCCTCCAAATTGTCCTAAAGCAACTTGAACAAATCAAGGATCACTTTGTAGGTTCAGTATTTTTCATTCACTTAAAATAAGTTCAAATGAGAAAGTGTAATATCTATTTTAAATCACCATTTCAATCTAAGTTGGAAGTAGCTATGGAAAAGCCTAGTTTACCAATAAAGGTTCATAGTGTCTATTTCTTGAGAAGTATGTGTTTGTAGGACTTACTAGGTTTGAAACAAGCTGTCCTTATAACACTACACATTGTAACATTGTATATATTGATGAACTGTTTTATTCACATTGTCTAGTCATAGACAGTGTTATGCATTACAAAAAACATTAATTATTCATCATTAATCGTCAATGCATCAGTAATGCACATTTCTGCTCATCTTTCTGTCCATACTATTGTCTCGTTTGTCTCCAGGACCCGGCCTCTTCCACAGCCTCAGAGGCGGACTCGGACACCAGAGAGGGGGAACCTGTCACGATCAACTACAAGCCCTCACCCCTGCAGATGAAAATAGGTGAGTAAGAGCTACAGTATTTGTAGGCTTAGTGTCTGCCTGTGGGAATAACCATATCCTGTAATCAACTGTAGGTCCTGGAAAGCGTAACATACTAGTATGTGCAGATGTGGCCTCATCCCCTGACAAGAAAGAAACACTGTTTCAGCATTTTAGCATTGGGTGATGGCATCTGAACAATGTGATAGGAAAGTTCCCTAAAAAAATAATTCACAAAGTAAACTAAGAATGTGGTGATATGTTATGTTTTATTTATCCTTATTATCCTGCTAAACTAGAAGTAAAAAGTGCTATATTCATTCATTCTAGGATGAAAAATGCCCGTTGCTAATTTTCTAACTGGAGCTATCAAAGGGTTGGCTTTTCTTCTCTTCTTTTTTTTGCCTAAAAAGTAACTTAAATAATGAATAGATTACCACTGTTCTCTAATCAATTAATAATACAAATGTTTCAGCTCTCATCTATTTTATTGTTTGCCATATGATTAGATACCGATGGCAAAAAATATATTAGCTAGTCTGGCCTGTTTTTACATTTGGTCATTTTAGTCTCTAGTGTTTATGAAAAGCCACAGTCCTTGAAGGCTCTTTTCAGCACCTTGGACAGAGTCCAGTGGTGAGCAGCAGTGCATCTTTTTAACTTCTACTGTAATACTTTCTTTGCCAAAGCCTTGAAGAACAAATAATATTCAGTAGGAGTAAACTAATCAGTGACACAAATGTACGAAAAAAAGTATCCTTTTTGAGAACCCACATGTGAAGTACGTCAGCCGCTGAAGAAGTTTAATTCTTTTAATTTAATTCTACATCTATCCTACATGTTGAAAGTCAGTCCACAATTATGGATACAAGTCGTATCTTTGTTATTCTGCTTAAACATATTTGTGTGTATAGAGTCTTTTTATGTAAACACCGTCATAAAATATCCTGTCTATGAAATACAAGCTGAGCAACAAGTAACCTTGAAATAGAAAATCCTCTAATCTACATTTGATAGACTTTTAAAACTTCTTGATTGAAAGTGTAATGCCATTGAGTGGCGGCACAATTTGAATTAGATCGAACATTTTCTAGTGTCACTGATGTATTATACTTTAGTTCATCGCTGTCTTAGAGTAGACTGATGGCATTAGTTTAGTTATTTGTTATCTGGTCTGTGACAAGGATCAAAAAAGGGGAGAAATGGGGAGAAAAGGAGCGGCGAGAGAGACAGTTGTTTCTGAATGTATTATCTCATGCTTTGTGAATTTTGTATTGTATTACATTAAACAACCCCCTCAGTCATAACAGCAGTGATCATTACTTCCTGGTCAGCAGATCACTGAAGAAACTGATCTGCCATGATGTCACATCTTCTCCTGTGTGTAGTTTGTCATCATGTTCAGGAAGAAGAGATTTCACAGTCAAGAAGAATTCAAGCTAATTCCTTTTCCTGATAATCAGACTTCCTGATGACTTTAAAGTATATTTCACAACCTGATCAGATTTCCATAGAGTTATTCAATGCAAAGGTTAACATCAGCAAATTACAATTGTAATAAGTAAATTACAACATGTCATTGGAGTTGTCCTGGAAATGTACATTTAGGTGCCACTAACGTTAGCTCAAACTAAATGCATGACCTATTTTGTTTGTCATTTGGAGTTAAACTGGTGTTTGTGTGTTCTTGTGCAGAGAAACAGAGAGAGCTGGCTAGGAAGGGATCATTGAAGAACAGCAACACTGTCGGTAGTCCAGTCAACCAGCAGCCCAAGAAGAACAACAATGTCATGGCCAGAACACGGTAAGAAGTGAGCGCTGTGAATTTTGGGTAGTGTCTTTCTTAGCTAATACAGTCATTCAAATATATCTATAAACTCAACTTAAGTCATTATTATATTGTAGTATTGCACTGTCCTATTTTTCTACGAACAGCTGACCACATGTATGTACTGTTTGTGCAAGATCAGAAACAAGTTATCATGGGCAAGACCAGATGGATTTTATTCTCATGTCTGTCTGTAGACATAACAAAACTATACTCTTTATAAGCAAGAGTATAGTTTTATTGATTTAGGGTTTGTAAGATGTCAGTTACAAATTAGACCTCTTTCATGCTTCTGTTATTACTGTAGTAACAGCTGTAACTGTATTTTAATTGTGATTTTCTTTCAGCATCTTTACCATCTTACTCAGCTCTTCCTGTTTGTGAATCCATGTAACCTCCTCCAAATGTTCCTGTCGTGTTCTAGTTCAAGCCTTATTATTATTTCTGCTCTGATCATTTATCCTCTCCGTCTTTCTCTCGCTCCTCCCCCCACCCTCCTCTCGGCCACTCTCTCTCACTCTCTTTCTCTGTTCCCTCCCGGCAGGTTGGTAGTGCCCAATAAAGGTTATTCCTCTTTAGACCAGAGCCCAGATGAGAAGCCCTTGGTGGCCCTAGACACAGACAGGTAAACACATGCACAAGCACACACATTAATACACTTATTGTCACATTAACACCGTAAACACAGAAATTATAAGCTAATTTGTGTTGTTTGTTTGTTTCAGTGATGACGATTTTGATATGTCTAGATACTCATCGTCGGGGTACTCCTCTGCTGAGGTGAGACATGTGATACAGCAAATCTCTGTTTCAATTCACTCCCTCCCCCACTTTCTTTCTTCTATGTCCCATGTTGTTCACGAGGCCAAGAGCCAGGCATTTGTAAGCCAGTCTCAAAGCAAACCCATTTATATCCACCCTGCTCATCCATGGTAATTCTGTCAGCGTGCCACTTGCTACAAGCGCATCATTATATTGCGGATGCACCTGCACATAAATGTGCATGAGACACAAAGCGGTAAACACATTAAATGTCATCACTGGGTGTCTGCTCCTGCAAATCCTGCACATCATATTTATTCCCCAGGAATCCTCGTTCTCACCCTGTACATACATTGTCTGGCTCTGACACGTTCAGGCGTTTGATATATATTGTATGTTATATGAAAAAGCCTAGAAATGTTGTTTGAAATAACAATAATAATTAGGGCTGGGCGGTATGGCCAAAAATCCATATCACGGTATTTTGTAGAATTAATGTGTTTATTCGTGATATATATCACGAATAAACACATTAATTTATTGACGCTGAAAAGGACCGCCCGCCATCGTTATTCACCACTCGCTCGCAACTGGCCAGCAGCTGTTCGTAGGTTGGTACATAGGTTGTGTTAGGAAGCTAATCATGGAGGGATTTAGGACCCAGGGGAATGTAGTTATTTCATATCCCTTCATACTAGTGGCGCATGCGCAACAACTATTGTCATTCTTCGGCAGGCAGCAACATTTAAAGTTTACAGTCACAGCTGCGCGTACAGCGGTCTGAGCTACTTATGTCTCACGGATAGAGGTTGACTCACGGTTTCAAAGAAATGACATCGACAAAATGCAATCTGGGTAAAGCCCGCCCACTCAGCCGCACCGAGTGCTTCTTCCTGCACATGAAGAGTCTTCCTGTGTGGGCGGGCATTTTGGCGAAGTAATTTACCCAGCATGCATCTTCCGATGTCATTCCCTTCAAACCATAAGTCAACTGAGTCTCCATGAGAGCTAAGTAGCTCCGTCCGCTGCTCCTTCAGCTTCAACCTGTGAATGTTAAATGTTATTGCCTGCCAAAGCACGGCGACCGGTATGACAGTATATGAAAAATGCATACCGTATGGAAAGCTGAATACTGCACAGCCCTAATAATAATATACAGTATATGCTGAACCCCAATTTAGCCATTGTCTCCTCTTCCTTAGTACAAGCTAACACAAGCAAGTTCTGAGCAAGCAATACGCCATGGCAACAGTATGATTGTACTATAGCTAACAAAGTAAGGAAACATGGTTGCTGTTTATGCAGCACAGTAGGCCTCAGTGTAGTCGTACTGAAGATTAGTCTTAAGTTTTGAAGGTCTGGTTTTTGTCTCCGCATTGACTGTATTTTTGCTGTGCGTTGTTTGATTTATGTGTAATATCATTACTGTAATTGCTCATAGGTGACAGGAAAATCCCACACACAAAAATCACCCCTGCAAGGCTTTTTGATTACTTTATCAAGGCATTTCTCATGAAAAATGTGAATGAGGATAAATCTTTTCTGTCTGTGTTTTTATGGGAATGTGGAATTTTCAAATCAATGTGAGAGGTGCCTATGGTTTGCATGTTGTACATGTTATAGTGTGTCATGCATGTGACTCACTCTGGTCTGGTCTGGTTTGGTCTGGTCTGGTCTTGACTTAGTCTCACCATGCTTTGGTCTTGGTCTTGACTTGGTCTCTAACCCTCAAAGTCCTAGTGTTGTCTTGGTCTCGATACACCGGTCTTGGTGTAGTGGTTCTTGACTAAAACACCGGTAGGCCTACAGTATGCAGGTTATCTATCTACGGTGGACTAAACCGTTAATACATAAAAAGGTAAATGCTGGGATTTTTAACAAAGACATTTCTTCAGTTTTGCATGCAAACAATGGCATTATTTTACGAAATAGAAAATCCGAGCAGGGCAGTAGTAGTCAACACATTCATGACAAAACTCCAAGTGATTATCCTTACAGCCATCTGTGAAAGTGCCCTAATTCAGTTTGCCATGGTTACCACTGTAAATTTTACCCAGCCTACAAGCTAAAAAAAACTGAAGATTTGTAAATTGCGTATTTTCAAGATCTGATGAAGCCGGAGGAAGATGCGTTTTGTTGGCCCAAAACCCCTTCAATTAGTGACTTTTTGAAGTGTTCGTAGGCAGGTGTTGTTGCCTTTGGACAGACCCAGGCCTTTTTCAGTCTTTGTACTAAGCTAATCTACTGGTTGTAGCTTCTGAGACCCGAATTTGAACCGAAACCCCAAGTTTTATTATTGATATATTTCACTCACTCACCTTTGCTACACTCTGTCCCCTCCTTTGCTCTTCCCACTAGGCAGTGTGTATCTTCTTGCGCCGCTAGTACATGTGGATGCCTCCTTGGACAAGACACTTAACCACAAAATTGCTCCTGAATGCTGTGCATTTGTATATGTATATTGGGTATGTTTGGGTACGAATGTTTAGATATTTCTGATGGGCCGGTGGCACTTTGCATGGTAGGCCCTGCCATCAATGTATGAATGGATGTGAATGGGTGAATGACATGTAGTGTAAAAGTGCTTTGAGTGGTCGGAAGACTAGAAAAGCGCTATAGAAACCAATACCCTACTTTAGTTTCAAATCAGTTGTGGGAGATTCAGGGAGTGGCCCATGAGCAAAGTATGCTCTGTGACCTGGTTTTGGTCCGCGTCTCTGTACCCATGAACCTCCTCTGTCTATCTTCCCTTCTTCAGCAAATCAATCAGGATCTGAACATACAGTTGCTGAAAGATGGTTACCGCCTAGACGAGATCCCGGACGACGAGGACCTGGATCTGATCCCGCCCAAATCAGTCAACCCCACCTGCATGTGCTGCCAGGCAACCTCCTCCACCACCTGTCAAATACAGTAACCTCACCCCTCTGACCTTCTGCCCCGTCCCGTTTCCACACAATATAACCCCCAATCTTCATCTGCTGTGAGTTTACTTCGCCGCCACAGTGATTACAGAGAAGCATTGGTAGAGTATTGTAATGACAGTTAAGTGCTATGATAATAATGGAGATGAGAAATAATCAAATTAACATATATAGTGTTTGGTTTAAAATCTATGAGAAGGTACACATTTGAAAATATTAAATATGTATTTAAACTATGAGTAAAAGTGGTGGTTTCCTCCTATGGTAGGACGTGCACTTGTGTTTGAGAGCCCTTCTTGCGGTGATCATGATGTAACACACTGATATTAGAGGACATGAAACAGACGGTCAATTGATGCTATAAAGTGAACTCCATTTCCCTGAACAATAAGAACCATCATAACTGCTGACTCAACTGTTCTGCTTACCTTATTGCATTTTTTAATTTTTTTAATTTGTAAATTTTTATTGAAATGCTTACTTTTTTTGAATTAAGGGATAAGTATGATTGCATTGACATGGGGATATTTTAGAAGTGTGGACTGCGGTCTTGGTATCCCTAAATAGAGAATATCTGGTCCCGTATTCATTGTACTGTACAGGGTTGTTAAGTTGCACAGGCCAAGTTGTTGCACTGAATACTTTTGCTGGCTCTCCAATACAGAGTATAGGGATGAATGTATGAACATGAATGGCTGGGGATTGCATGAGGAGCACTGGACTGAATAATAGAAAGGAAAATAATAACAAATTGGCTCGTTGCACACTTGATTTCTGCCCCATTTGTATTGTGCAATCACATGCAACTGTTGTGGCACTAGCTTGACTTGTATTGTTTTGAATTTGCACATTTTTGTTTTTTTATTTGGGCCCATATCTGTTTACTCTTTCCTGCATAGCAATGACAGGGTCTTATCTGATATGAACTGTGTCGAAAAAAGGAAGATTATATATTGTTGCAACAACCCTCTAACACATGATGCTCACATGATTGATATATTATCAAGGCCAAAAGAACGGTGGGGGCCTCTAGATAGATTTTTCAGCACACTCTGCTGTGTTACCCGCCCACTAAATCATTTATTGATTGCTGGACACTCCTTCCTTCTCATTTCTGTTTTTTTCACACAAAGACAAACACACACGTATGCATATGCAGACGTATAATGCCAACATAAAGAGTGAGACCATCGTTTAATCTTATTTGACTAATGATTTGGGAATAGTTTTGTAATTGTAACATCGAGGATCATTAACATGGAGCACTAATGTCCTTAATTTATGACTGATCCCTCCCTTAAACCAGCTGATAATTTGCAATTAGATTATGCCTTAAGTACAGAGAGATTTGAAATATGTGTGTATTTATTGCCATCTTGATAATTTAGTTTACTTAGCTTACCATGTTCTGTCTATGACGTTATGCTTTTTTTATTATGTAGACACGGGTGATACTTTTTTTTTCTTTGCTTTTCCTTTTTTAAATGAATTTATTGTAATGTAAACACTTCCATTACAGTATTTAACAATGTTATTAAGTGCAGTGTATGAAAACAATAAATAAACACAGCTAATGGATCACTCCCAGTTCTAACTTTATAGTTTGATACACCTTTTTTTGCAATTCATCATCAGCATTAAAGAAGGCCACTTATTCATTGGGAAACGGTGTGAAGTACAGTGTGTGATGAGAGACGGAATTAAAGAGGAAATGTTTAGAAAGGAAAAATATTTTAATGTTAAAACTTTTGAGCATTAATCATTACACAGCTATATGTCTATTGCAATAACATGGGGTCTGCATTGACAGTCCCTGATTACAGTGCAGTAGCATCAGGAGTGAGGGCTCAACCTGAAAGGCACCAACATCTAATCACAGTTGTCATACTGCCAGAAAAGAATTGTAACTTTATAAACATATGTAGTTGTAGCCTATGGGCTTACTCTATCTGGACATTTTAATGCATCATATGTTAAGTATAAAAAGAAAAGTAATGACATCAACAATGTTTCTAGCTCCTATAGTGGATGAATAAGACTCATACCAACTCTCATAACTCTCATACCATTAGTAATTTTCTAAAAGATGAACAGACAAATAAAAAATACATTGTACCAAACAAATACACACAAACATGGAATTAATCAAACAAATCAACAGAGTCTGTTTCAAACAGGACATAAATTAAAATTCAAAGTTTTTGTTGACTATTTGTTGTGAGAAACGTTGTGCTTCCATATTACCACTAGGGGGTGTAATAGTGGCTGAAATTACCACGCATCACATTATTCCCTGATTAAATGCAGTCCAGATACAGAGTAAACAAAAGTAGGTTTCAATGTATAGCAACTGGCACTGTTGGCATCAAAGACAGTCGTTGATATTCAAAACATTAATGAATATCAACATAAAGAATCTGTCTATGTTCATTCAGGTAGTATTTCCAAAGGTTGAAAATGTAGAAATTCCTCTGCTGCACAACCCTTCAAAAGGCACAGACCTCCTTGTTAACAGTTTACAAACTTTAACTAAACATGAGTCATTATGGTCTTAAGATCGAAAAGTCTTTCCACTGCAAGTAAAAGGTTATCTTTTAAAAGGCTTTACCCTGTTTTATTTACCCCTGCTCTATTGACATAATTCAAGTCTGAAAAAGCAACGATGGGGGGGTTAAATGTATTAAACTGCGGTTTACTTATGGCTTCTGGTCAATTATTTGCAACTTTATCATGAGGTGACACTGTTTCAACACAGGAAACAACTGTACAAACTATACCTACGAGTTCACAGCATACCTCATTTTCTAAGTCCATAGCCGAATATACAAAATTAAATACCCAAGCTCTGTAATTCTCTATAATATAGCTTTGTCTTATAACTCTAATACCTACAGTATACAGAGTATATTATCCATCTGAAAGTTAATCTGTTAAATCTATTTACATGATGACACTGCTATACTGTACATTTGCGTTGTCCTGGAGTGGCGAGTAACTGTTACCAGTATGTGTAAAATACTATTTACTAAAAGACTATTCCCAAAATGTGTTTACCAACTAGGAATATCTAAGTAATGATTTGTTTTCTTGTTGTTGTCTTTACCTGCAAATGAAGTCTGCGAGGGAAAGTGAACTCATGTAGTGTTAATGAAAACGGTATAATGTACGTCCACAAATGCCTCTTGGAGGTCAGATTCTTCCAGGGGGGGAAAACGCACACAACACAAAGTAAAATAATTGCAAATTGCAAAGCAACTAGAACCTGTGTTAGACAATGAAAACCCCTAATAAATACCAACGACGTCAGGGAATAAGAGAGGTCTTGTTCCAGGTTCTAGGTGGATTACAGGCAGGTTCAAATGTACATTTCTTTTTTATGTTGCACATTGTTACATGCATAGGAACACTTTTGAAATAGTGGTCTGGCTGGTTGGGTTGATAAAGGTGCAAACACCACACATACCATGGGTGTGTCTATGTTTATGTCTAGCCGGTAAGTATAGTAGTGAGTGTGTCTCACACCCCAACAGGGCTTTGGTCTCCAGAGTCAGATGAGGAAAGGGACACAGAGAAGCGGCATCTCTTGGCTGCACTGGAGCCCTGAAGCATGCTGGGATGGAAGCCTGCATGTCGCCGGGCATGTTTAGTCAGGTGGTCGCTCCTGATGAAGCACTTGTCACACATGGGACAATTGAAGCGCTTCTCACCGGTGTGTGTGCGGTAGTGACGCGTCAGCTCGTCTGATCTGGAGAACTTCTTTCCACAGTTTGACCAGGTACACTCGAAGGGGCGCTCACCTGGGGAAAAAGCATATTGCAAAATCAATTATTTGTTTTCTTTAAATGATAATCCATTGAATTTACACGTTTAGAGCAGATTCTCTGAGACCCAAAACTGACGTGATGTTTTTTTCCCCTGAAAATCTGAATGAAAATGTGTTTGAATTATTTCAAAAGTATCAAGGTGATAAAACAAAATGTTGGGGTTAACTTGTATTTGTGCACACAGAACCTGTAGCCTCTGAACTAATCCTATTTAAAGTATTATTCGAAAATCATGATTTTGATTCTAAGCCATTAAAAGAGGGAGGAGGGCTGGTCGTAGATTAAAAAAAAAAAAAAAAGGCCACACACTACATACATTATAGATCAAGTGAGAAGAAGGGGAATTGCAAGACCTGAAATAACATTTTCTAGCAACTATATACTAGATTTTGAAATGGTGAGTCATTATAAAAATGAAAAAAAAAACTGCTGGCCCCTCCTCCTTCTCCAACATGTGCTCCGTTGAACCACATGTCTACCCTTGTTTACAACCCGACATGAGGGGAGTGGAGGAAGATGACGTATAAGGAAATGGTGGTGTAGGGAGGGTTATCTCCGGACAAGAAGAACATGCGGAGGCAACAGTGTCGCAGTGACCTGTATGCGAATCATAGGCCAAGATGTAGACAGCTACTGTTACGCGCTACCATTACAATACGCGTGATGCCCCAAAACAGATGTAAATAACATGTAACAATGAACATTTGAGCCATTATTTAGAAACCATAATCATTGTGTACCAGGATGATTTATCACGCTTGAACAATCACAAATATAGTCGGCGGCACGTGGTGTTCCCAGATCGCATTCGTGATCCTCCCACCAGCCCCCCTAGCCCGCCATGGGCCGGTCCGTCACACCTCCAGCAGTGGCAAATTCATGGCACCACCTTCCCTATAATGGGTTACACATTGCAGGAACATGTGGTCTCTCACTTACACTCCTCATGTCACATTACACACACACACAGCATAGACTGCGGGTGTACGTCGTCTATAACATTAGACCCCCATTCGTAGCTACATGATAATATTATGTTTTATCTTGCAGTAATTCTAAATTGTTCACATACTGTTCTGTAACTCTTCTTTTCCTGCAAACGTGGTGTGCTAGAAATAGCAAATGGAGATGTAAAAGTGATGTCAATATGCGTCTGAAATATAATTTTTTTAAAATGATGGCAGAAGTGACGCAGAGCGGTTTTCGCAGTCGTCAACAGAATCGAGCGCATTAGTTTCATTGTCAGCCTCCAGTCGAGCCTTCGCTTACCGGTATGGACCCTTAGGTGGGCTTTGAGGTGGGACGACTTGCCGTACATCTTCCCACAGCCAGTAAAAGGACAGCAGTGTCTCTTCTCTGGAAACTCCTGTCTCACCACCGCCTTCTTGCTCCGGGACCGTTTGGGTGCAACCGATCCCCGGCTGTCCCCGGCGTTGGACCGGCAACTTCCCCGCTCCACCTTCTCCAGCGCACCCGCGTCGTTGCCCCCAGGGCCGATAGCGTTTGGGTTACATTTATTCAAGTCCAATAAAATCATTGCCACCATCATTAAAGTCCTGTTCTCCTGGTTCTCTTTCAAAGTGTCCTCTGTCCGCCCCCGTGGTCGGCTGAGGTCACAGTCTGCAGAGACATCAACCTCTGACATCACTACAGCAGGTCAGGGTGGAGAAAAAGAACAGCGTAGGCTCTTATACAGTAGCTGTATAGGCTATTCAGGAAGAAAAAAATCTGACAATATGGATGCTATTAAGTAATCAGACCGCAGTCATCCAAGGGTACATGCGGTTAAGCATCCACACGTGTCGTCTTCAATGGGACTATTCCGCAAAGGCTGCGTTTTCTTGTGGAGGTTGCAGGGCGGATAAATAAACACCCCGACCGCAAATATATCAGTTTGACTTTCTTCCTCTCTCTTTCTCCATCTAGATCCCTTTTTCCAAATGCCAGATCGATAAAACACGCCGTTAATCGACTAAGTCACAGTGCCTGCGTTTATTCCGTCCTTCTCTGCGCACCCACACATGCGTCAAGTTGTCCTATTTTACTGTGGGCTGTGATTCTCTCAACTCCAAGAAACAATTTCGCGGAATCCCACGGCGTCATCACAGTACGGGGCTGTGATTGGCTGAGAGCAAACATGACTCGCTTTGTGGAGTTGTTTATTCACAGGAGTGAGTGATGAAAAACTGGATCAATCACAGGCTGGGATTGCTGAAAAGAGGGCAGGACCGGACTGAAGTTGCGTTCAGGTCCGGCTGGTTACTGGTGGATATGGTTCGTCTGCCATTCACCAAAATTGAATATGAAGTCTCAGCTAAAATGGCTATGAAGTAGAAATAGGAATACGTCTATCTAAAACAGAAATATTATATATTTACAGAAAATACTCATATCTATATTGACAGTCATAGATATATTGTGTGAATAGTTGAAAATATACAGCATCAGCTTATTTTTTATGTTTACTACTTGTGTTTACTTGTTTCCTATTCATTACCCTATAGCAACTCAAACATACAGTATATGTTTGATGACTCATTGAAACTCCTGTAAATTTGACCATTTCCAATACAACTCATAAGACTTGCTTTGAAGAGGCACTCAAATGCAACATCACAAGTGGGTACAAAACTTTCTCATGGCAGGCCCCCAGAGAGCATGTTACTGCAAAACTCTTGTGTATTTTTTATTTATACAAGTACGCCACTGTCATATTTGTAAAGCTACTCGCCGGTGGATTCATTAATAGATTCACATATATTAATCTTTATGCAACATAGGCCAGGTAACACTGATTTGCTCGAAATGGACAATGCTAGAAAACGAGAAAAGAGACACAGACTTTAAGATCGCTAAAGAGCAGGTCAACGCATGAAGGCCGTGCACCCTTTGCCACTTTATCATTTTTTTTTCAGGAGAAGAAATTAGATGCACTGCAACATCACATTACAGGCCACACTGACCTTGGGAAGTAGCTAATTGTTGCTTCGTATTTTGAGACAGCACTTCGGAGTTGTTGGATGGCCCGCCTACAGCTGCAAAGCTAATTGCTCTGCTGTTATCAATCAGTGAAGGTCAAACCATGTAAGCAGTTTAGATAGGAGACATACGGAAATACAGCTGTTACACCATGTCGGTCTGTTTGTAAGAAATTGAATAAGTTGATCTGCGGTCCACACATTTATAGTGACTTAATTGTGATTTGTCCGTTGTCTCTAGCACTTGTGTGAATCCATATAGTTTGGGCATCATAACATCCCCAGGTCTATTGTTAGATTAACAGAGGCTACTGTGTCAAGAAATACAGAAGATACAGTTGATTATGCCTGTCTATTTGGAAAAAAGGGAACAGTGTAAGGTTGAAAATGTATTATCCTTGGTTAACATCATGTTTGCAGCTGCACTGGCATCCAACCAGAGCTCAGTATATAAATGTGTGTCATAAAGAGAGATGTAATCCAACCCTAATAATGGTATAACTGTGGACTATGTGTCCCAGTTACACAACCATGGTCTGATTCTAAATAAATGCAGTCCTCAACTGCCCTCAAAGTCTTACACTTGAACTATTCAATGCCATGAACTCACTTGACTCTGTGCACATGGCCGCACATGGTCACACATGGTCGTCAGTGTGTAATAGAGTCTTGCAAGAGATAAGAGAAACAGATGTAAGAAGATTTCATGTAAAATTAGATACGCTGTGTAACCTGTAACAGTCAGCTGATATTGTAATGAATGCATCCCCTTCATTTCTCTCATAGACACTTTCAATTTGTTGTTGTGTGAAGTCGCCCAAGTCAAACTATCAACTTTTTAAATGAAAAATAAATATTAGTAGCACTTAGCACTGTGTAGTGATACCTGCATAAAACACTAACACTTCCTCATTGTATCGGTTCTTTGTTAATGCATTATTGTGTTTAATATCAACAGTCATAGACAAGCATGCATGTAACAACAGATAACTGTATAATGACATCCATCCATTCATTTTCATCTGCTTATCTGGGGTCGGGTCACGGCGGCAGCAGGCCCAGCAGGGTGACCCAGACTTCCCTCTCACCCGCAACATTATCCAGCTCTTTCTGGGGCATCCCGAGGCGTGTTCTGTGTCTTCCCCGAGGTCTCCTCCCAGTTTATAATGACATATATCATGATTACTAACAGTTGCTCTACCTATTCCACATGAAAGGTTATCAGGTTTTATAAGTATAGTAGATTCTGTACTGGTTGGGAACGTGGTCACAGCCTGCCATAACGCCTACTGTTCTGTGTCTGCGTCACAGTCTGCACTTTGTTCCTCAGCACTTCCAGTCTGTTTTGTTGTATACATCCATCCATCCATCCATCCATCCATCCACAGACAGACAGACAGACAGGTATGTATGTATGTATGTATTTATGTAGATACACTATAATATATGTACGTACATTCTATAGTGTATATATACTCTGCAAGAGAGTAATGTACACAGTCCGCTCGAAAGTGTAACAAGACTTAGCTTCAAAAGAAGAAAACAGTGCATCCAGTGCAGTGGGTGCACTCATTCATGAGTAAAGTTCCTAGAAAATCCCACTGAGCCTTTGGGTTTGCTGGCATCAAGAAACACTTTCTCTGAATACTTTTTCCCTGGCATGAGACACTATTTGGATACAGGCTATTCACTGGGGCTTATATCAGAATGGAGTGGCTCAGACTAAGTAGACAAGAGTAATGACCCCAACACTGAGGTGTTTTCCTGCACTTCTGTCCTCATTTGAATGTGTTGGAAGTCTGTTATGTTGTTGATTCTGTACACATCTATTGTACTTCTGTCCATCATGTCATCCTCCTCTGTTGCTCTCCCTCTGGTTTCTTATCTTTTTATCCCCGTTAAAGGTTTTTTTGGGGGGAGTTTTTCCTGTGCTGATGTGAGGTCCTGTGACAGAGGATGTCGTATGTCTACAGATTGTAGAGCCCTCTGAGGCAAATTTGTAATGTGTGATGTTGGGCAATACAAAATAAATGTAATGTATGCCCCTGTAATTCCCTTAAAGATAGATCATGATGTTTGTGGATGTTGCCACGATACTGTCGTAACATTTCGAAACAAGCAGACGAGTGCCACTCTTAAACAAACTGTAAAATAGGCTATCCTCTACAGCCGAGGCTAAATCTAGTCTGTAATGCAGCAGTGACTCGTTGATTAAACACGATGTTATCGTGATATCTTTATCCATATTATGTCCAATGATCGCACGATGTGAGAAACAACATGTACAGATGGAACAGTTCAAGAAGACTGGAGGAGGAATAACACAACGTCACGTTTTGAGCGCAACAGATAAGCCCAAGAACTTCAGCAACGTGTTGCTCTTTTCCCAAATCGCCCCCTTACGGAACTCCGCCTCCACTGAGCTCGACTCGCTGGCACATCCACATTTCCAGGAAAAAAATCTCGTTAAAAAAAAAACATCTTGGCCGGACACGTATAGCCTGCAGCCGTCCTCCAGCTCCTCCTCCAGAAGAGCGGTAAACAACTCCGTAGAAGAGGAGGTGCCTCTGCTGCTCCGCACTTCCCCTCTCACAACAATACAAGAGTGCTACAGTTCAAGAGTGCACGACGTTTCTGGGTCATGCTGATATGTTGACATGATATGGTGGTCGTGTCAAAGCTGAAGTTGTTTTTTGTGTGTCTGTGCTTGCGTGTGATGTAACAGAGAGAAGGAGGGGGCATGTGCTTTATCGAAGTACAGAGTGTTCCCTTCCACGTGCGAAGGCTGACTCACCACCAACGACCTGCTCCAATTATATCTCCCCCTCTTTGTGCGGCACTCCCCCCACGAGCTCACATGCCGGACTGAAAGTCCCAGTTTAGTTTCCTTCTCTGTCAGGGGTCTGTCACGTTACAGTGTGCGTGTGTGTGTGTGTGTGTGTGTGTGTGTGTGTGTGTGTGTGTGTGTGTGTGTGTGTGTGTGCGTGTGCGTGTGCGTGCACAAAGGTAATTTAAGAGATTACAATAATAACAATACAAACTATTAGAATGGAAAATAAATAAAATGAAATCCAATGCATTCCAAATATAGGAACTTTAAAAAAAAGAGGGTTAAAAAAAGCAGTCCACAAACTAATGGGTGAGCGATGACTACGTCCACTTCTAATATACAGTCTATCTATGGTTGATGGTATATTGACCAAGACAGACAGGAAGTGATCCATAAATGTGCAACAGTAATTTTACATGTTTAAATGGATACACAAATGTGTATCACTTTCCATGTGAACCCCCAACAATTGAATGTGAAATTTAAATACGTATTTTCAGAGTACATTGTGTATAAATCGCTTTATATTTTTGGGGATATAAATCTACACCAATGGAAAAAAAGACACGTTTGTGGATATTTCAATATTTGTTGATCGTATACATATTTATGGGTTATTTTGTATAGCCCCAAACCCCAAAATTACAATCTGTACATACGACATCCTCGCTGCTCTCCCGAAGAAACCTTCGGGAGAGCAGCAGAGGAGGATCTCCGGATGGACAGAAGTACAATATATGTCATGTGTACAGAATGAACAACACAACCGAGTCACAACACATTCAATGCATATGACATAATGATTAATATAATGAGAGAAGTATGCGTAATGAAAAAGTTACAACCAAGTTACTAACAAAAATAACAGCAACAGCGGATATAGTAAAATAACAATGATAATCTAAGCAGTAATGGTATTGGCAATACTAATGGCAATGCAACTAAAAATAATATTAATGATAATATCAGTAGGTGTCGGGCAGGACCACGGTCCAGATAAAACCACGATCCATGTAAACCTGTGAGGCGAAAAAGCACAAAGACTCCGGAGAAGGAGCAAAGTTAGTAATGTTCATTGATATCATTTATATAGTCTTTTTTAAAGCCAATCAGTCATCAACTTGACCTCTCACCTTTTCTGTAACTGTCTGGACTGTGTGTGTATTTTAAACTTAAAAATGAAAAGATTTGAAGATGTTTTGTAGTTATTTGTTTTGCATATATTTGTCTATTTGTTTAAGGCTGTTCTGACCTGACATTGTTAAGATTGAGATCTTTGATGTTTGTTCCACTCTACTGGACATTTAAGTCAAAACCTTTAATATTTACTTTTTGACATGTGTATAAACAATCATTTCCAAAGGATATAGTATACAAAAGTTGCAATTGTTTGGATAAAATGTTATATATAAATATATATATCACAGTGTGCTTTTGATGTTTTTTCGAAATTCTACAACAATGATTCTACAACAAGCATAATTAGACTTTTTCTATCTCCCTCTTCCTCTTGGGTTGTGTGTATGAGAAACACCTCTCTGCTTGTCTCTTTGTCAATACCGTAACCTGCTAAAATTGACATGATTGCACTAGACATCTGACCTACACATAAAGCATCAGTCTTTTTGTCATCTGAGAGGTTAAAGGTGAAGTAAAAACAGGCAAGACACGGAGTACCAATCTATTTAATTTTTTATTTAACAATGCATGCCAGACATGATCCTATTCACATTGAAGAATACAGATTTGTATTTGCTTCCAAATACGTACTACTTTGATTTCATATTATAATCTCTCTCTATCGTTCTATCGGTCATCTTTACAGGTTGTCTCTGTACAATCTGAGTGGAAGAACTGCATGCATTTGAAGGACATTAAAGAAAGTGTGACTAGTAGGGGCATAAGTCCCTATCAATTGTAGAAGCACATCAGCAATTATTGCAGAAAAAACGTGCGTGAAACTCTCTTTAGCTTTCGAGTCACAGGTCGTCATAGGAGGGAAGCAGATCTGTTGATTACCATCATATGCTCATGAGATACAGTATAGGAAAATATTTAAAAAATACTGTACACTGAGATTATGTTGGGTTGTGTTGTGTTGGCATGCCTCCCTGTTATTGGTGTAATTTATATGTCTGGGTTCACACGCAGTTAATGTACACGCACGCACGCACGCACACGCACACACACACACACACACACACACACACACCTCCTATCAACCTCCCAGCCATGTCAACATACCACAAAATGATTAACAGTATCATGTGCACACAAGTTTAGTAGTGCCATGGACATGTTGTTATCTCGTATTCCTTACTGCAAGGATAAAGATATTTAAAAATTATATTTTGATTCCCGATCACAGTAGGTCAAATAGGAGGGCCTAAACGTTTCAGTCTGACACGGTCTGTTTTCACCTTTAGCCATGTATAACTGAGTTGAGCTGTACGACCGTTTCTTAATTCACCTGTCTGCCACAGATGTGGAGACAACAGGTCAGTAGAGCACGACTCGGCTCGTTTCCATTTGGTTTGGCAAAGTTTGGTTGTGTTCAGCTTGTGAGGGACCAAAGCCCTCTCTAGCAATACGCAATTCTCGTTTGGAGTTTTAGGAACTGAAACTCCTGTGAGTGAACAAAGTTAGTTGATCAAGTATGAAGGCATTCCTTCATGTTGTATTGCCATTTCTCAAGACATAAGACACCAAAAAATATTGATGTCCCGAAGAAGTAAAGCACAGTGATTATATAAGAAACTTTCTGCTGCAGACAAATCAAAATCTCTTTTTATCTCTTTTTGTTTCCATATTTCATTCCAGCATGGTACTCTTGTGACCTTGCATCCCTGGGGTAATGTTGTCCCTGAGCATTGACTTCTTAAACATACTGCATACTACATATTTGTTGAGGAAGTTGCTAATCTTATCCTTTGTATGTACCGGCAGACTACAACATCCCATTTGCCATCTTACAGGTATTTCAAGTGTGTTACTCCCCGATCTGTTCAACCCGCATGAATGTAATTTGTGTGGGTGTTGTAATTGCTGGGTAAAAGGGGCACTCCACCAATTTTACAAACAAAGGTCAGTTTACTGGTCATGGAGGTTTACCGTTCAGCCTATGAACACAGTGTCTTTTGTAGCTCTGGAGGGAGCTTTCTAAAGTCTAAGAAAATAAACCTGATGATGTCATCAGGGTTATGTTCAGTCAAGCTTGACACTTACCAAATATTTCACAGACAACTTGTGTTATTAACTAAGAGCTAGGGGTTTGAAAGATGAGATGACTTAACAGTCGCGCAAGATCTTTCAAAATATGCTATTGAGTTGCACCATGGGAATTGTAGGATTCAGTGTTTTTAAAACTTGATCCATACTGGGGACTACACATCTGTTTCTAAAAAGTCCCCCAACTGTGAGCAGGTGCAGCGCTAAATCACTGGAGTACCCCTTTTAAGGTTTGGTTCAGGGTTAGTCGGCGTATGAACAGTGGGGATCATCAAACTGATTGGGTTATGATACAGAGATGAGTCAAATTATACAAATTCATGCTATATTCTCACCCTTATGTTTCAGATTTATGTGCAAATCGATTTTTTTCTTCAGCAATGAAACTATTATTTTCAATTATATATTTCTATGTTTTTCAGTGGATTTAAATGTCCACACAAGCAATGATACAGTCTACCAATATCAACATTCCCCTAATCTGTACATGAGATGTGTTTGAAGAGAGCAACAAAGGTCTATGAGTGGATTCAAAAGTCACATGTTGAAAATAATCACAGATATTAGGGGCTCCATGATTGGGGAAAAAAATAAAAATAATGAGAAATTTCACAGATTTCTGATTCACTTCAGTCCCCACATAGTTCACCCCTGCCCAAAAGGCACCCTAAGTTTGGTATACTGGCAACTGTGTATTGCCATGTCAACTTTACATTAGAAAAGTCTCGTAAGCTGCTTGATAAAACATACAATAAAACTACTTTAAATACTTTAAATATGATTGAAATGTACAGTATATCAGACAATTCTATATTTAATAAATAATATAATACATCAGCATTTAGTGCATGTCGATGGTCATCTTTTTATTAAATTTAAAAGCTTAATTAGAAAATACTTAAAATTTGACAAAAATATCACTGAGAAGATATAAATATTGATTTTGTAATTCAAACAGGCATTTACTGTAATCATCAATAAGGAGCAAGAAAATGTCAATAGATAGAATCAATCTGAAAATAAATTCAACATGATTGAACTGAATTGTAATAGTGAGGAAATATAAAACAAACCTAAAAAAATCTGTAAGAATTCTATTAATTTCACTTATCTTATCTTAAAAAGGACATCTACCTCCTCCAAGACTTTTTCCATTACAATAAAAAAATGAGAACTTTCTTAAACACTGTTCTGGGTTTCATCTTTTAATAATAATAACCCCAAGTTTTCTCCTCCATGCCACTTAAAATGAACATTTCTTATATTCCAACTAGAATGCATATACTTAACATCTTATTTCAAGCTTCCTCTTTTTTTTTTTTAAGATAAATTCATAAATTAGCTCTTTCTTTAGGAACCTTACTGGACCTGTATATGATTTATAATGGGCTTAATCATTGGGCGATTGCTTTCTATTACAGTCTCCTTTTGCAATGTCTGGCTTTGAATGCAATTAATAAAATAAAGGAGAAAAGCAAATGAATGACAGTTATTGAGAACATGAAGGACGGATCCATTAGGTGTAGGTGGATGTAAAACCATTGCAACATAATGCCACTGAAAACCTGAAGGAGGAGGGCTGGGTTACAAGAGAGCAATGATTTGTTGAGTGTAAGGATTTTTGGTGTCAGGTGCAGGCAAAGAAGGTTCTCATCAGCTTCACCCAGCAAGCATTGCTTCTGAAATAGGCTCATAGCGCTCTCTTGTCCCACTTTTGTTTTTGCAATTGCACTTGTTAAAGCTCTCAGGGATCAGGCCTTAACCAAAGTTTATTTTCTAGTATCATGTAAGATTTCACTGACACTGCGTGTATGTGTCAACATGTAAATATGCTCGTTGCTACCCCCAACAACAGTTGTAAAACACTGGATCTCTTCATGTCACATTCTTTCTCACATTTTGCTGATACTTCTACTTTTTCACTCTTTTCACATGGCTAATAAAACCCAGTTTTTACAGCAGGCACAGACTGCTGACACTTGACAGCCATAGATGAAGACTTGTGATAGGTTCATGACCTTTTGACTGGAGCATGTTCAAACACTGCTTTCTTTTTCTAGCTAGACTGACAAAAAAGAGACAGTTTGGTAGATAGATTATGCTACAAAACGCAAAACAACGAAAGGCAAATTTGATATACCTTTGAAAAAAGAGATAAATATATTGATTATTTGAAAGGTGTATTTGTGTATCTAGAGGTAAGTTGTTGCCATGTTACAGCAATCATTTCCAGTGCAACCAAGAGAAGAAATAGTTCCCGATGGTTACAATACACTTCTCTGATTCGTTTATGAAGCAGCCAGAAATGTTAGCTAGTTTGCTAGTGCTGGGGTGGTACAGAGTGGAGTTAGGATTATATGAAGAGAGAATAATGTATTTAAAGCGAAAGTTTTGCGACTCTGTGCCAAGACAAAATGAGGTGGCTGTTTTTTCTTTCTTTCTCCTCTCTCTTTGTCTCTCAGACTTGACAGTTTCTACCATATAATGCAGCTAGGAGTAACAGTATACTTTAACCTAAGTGGTTGATATGTGATGTAACACAGTGATGTGATGTCTACTTGACGTAAAAGTGGTGGGTTGAAGACATACAGTACAAATACACCTTTCATTGCCATAACACCCCATTGAGAGTTACTTAGCTACAAGAGGAGGTAAAAACTACTCTAGATTCATAGCTCTTTGTTTTTGACTGGTGTACAGTAGGAACCCTACGTCTCCCATCCTGTTCCACCTGACACCTAATCCAGGGTAAAGTTGCCCTCCAGCACTGACTATGATTAAACTTTTACCACCTTTTCTAACCTAAAACGTAAGTGAAAAAAACAGTAGATCTGGTCCAGATCAGCATCTATGGGCAACTTCACCCTGCTTTCACTTTTGCCCTTTCAGCTTTCCTCCCTGGTCTTATCAGTGTGTGATTGTGCCGACCAGTGTTCTTGTCACGTGTAGTTTTGTCTATCAAAGCTGCGGAAAGCTGACGGAGTGGCCAACTTCCTCATTGAGAGGCTGTCAGTCTTGGCTGTGTCAGGCCGTGCGCCAGACTTGCTCCTGAGGAAGGGGTTTCTGGTTCCTGCCAGACCCTGGCCCCCTGGCCCAGGCCCCCTGTCTGCCCCCAGACCCGGTCCCCTCTCCATCCTCTCACTCACCGACAGGCTCTTCCGTTGTGGAGGGGCCAGTGTGAGGGAAGGATGGGAGTCATCTGAGGAGCAGCTGTTTGCTCGCTCCAGCCTGGAGAAGGGTGAGCAGAAAGGGGCCCCACTGGGCCCACCTAGGCCCCCCAGGCGAGGGGTATCAGGGGCTGGAATCAGGTCGTCAGGGTCATCTGGATCAGACTCTGTGTGGCTAAGCTCTGCCTCTCTCTCTGGATGAGAGGAAGCAATGTCTGACGGCTTATCAAAAGGGAATGAGGTGGATCCTCCGGGGGAGTGTGAGCGTTCTGCAGGAGTGTATGGAGCTGAGACACAGCGTGTATCGATGCAGTCAGTGATGCTGGTGTACTCTGCAGCTTTTACCTGGACTCCTGCCCCCAGTCCACTGTAGCAGCCTCTTGGCGTGAACATGAGGCTGTGTGACTTAACCATGGGGGGCTCATCCAGGAATGCTGTGCCTGTTGTAGAGAGGTAGCGGCTGCTCTTAGAGCGCTCAAGCAGCCCTGCAGAGGGAGGTGGGGATGGTTCCATGTCCCAAGGAGGTAAAGTGGTGTCTGGTAAGAGGTGGGCCGAGCACAATGACAAATCAGCTGCCGCACTGTCGTCAAACATGGCTCCAGCTGTTCCACTGCTGCCTAATCCGCCCTCCGAGTGCCTATCGCCCATGCCGCTGGTGGCAGCGCTGCCGAAGTCCCGGCCTCCCGGCAGCACCGTCTCCATAATATCTGACTGCAGCGAGCAGTCTCTGTGGAGCGGTGGGACCATTCGAAGAGGATTCAGAAAGACCTCCGCAGGCCCTACCTCCTCAGAAGTTGAGACATAGATATCAATGCATGATGATGGACGGTGTTGCTGGGAGACCGACAGCGTCGCCAGGGGGAGGGGCTTAGACTCCTTGGGGGCGGCACCTGAGGACACTGATTGTGAGCTGTTGGCTCGATGGAGACTGAGCGAGCGTTCTTTGAAGAAGCTCTCAGCTCGTTCAGCTCCACTTGCACGTTCACCACCACGCCCGACATAAAATGAGTGACTCCTTGTTCTTGCAGCTGTGCCTGTTGGAGAAGGAGGGGACATGGATCCCTCAGCTGCTCCCTCCAGCGCCTCCTGCAGACGGTAGGTATTCCCTTCAGTGCTGTTAAAGCTGCTTTGACGGAGGATGTATGCTGCTTCTGGGCACTCACCCTGGCGGAGTATATATGCAGAGTCTGTGCAGTCAGATGAAGTCCGGGAACGTACTTTGTTGACCTCCCCACGCTCAACACCTGTCACACGCTCCAGTGCTACAGCAATTCGTCCAATCAGCTCCTCCATTTGGGCCAGACGAACGTCAACAGTCTGCAGCGAGGCCTTCATGAAGTGTTCCCTTTCATTGACTTCCTCCAGACGCATTGCCATATTCTCCACCCTGATGGAGTAGAACAGAAAGAAAATAAAAGACATTAAAAGCTTCGGAGAGATTTGTAAATTAATTTGCCTTAGGCTGGCCATTTAAGGTAGAATGCAGAGAGAGGTTTTCTGTGCAGCCATGTATGACCTTTCAGAAGTGACTCTGATCCTCTCATCGTTAGAGGAGTGGAATCGGTCATCTTTCTCTCTGAAGTACTCTTCTATGCATTGCTCCTCAAAGTCGTGGACTTTCTTCAGCTCATCCTCTGTGATGAAAAGTTCTGCGGATGAAGGAGTTTGGGTAAGTGATTATGCTTCAGTATCATATACAGTATAATGTTTTGATTCATAGTATAATAGTATCTCAAGTTCAATCCAAAATATATATATAGTTGCTAGTGTTGCAGCGCTAAAAAAAGTATAAATATTTTTTACATTTTATCAGGCTAGGTAATGTTTATTTGCCACTCACTCAGTCCATAGTCCCTCTCGTCGTCGTCATGCTTGCGCCAGCGACAACACAGATGCTTAAGGACCATAGTTATGTGACTGAAGATGATGAGGGGTGGAGGAAGGACTGGGCGCTCATGGAAGGTCATAATGAGCTGGTAGCGCTGGAATTTCCAAACCTGGTTGGATATGGACTTCACCTCGAAGAATGTATTGCTATGATGACGGACAATGACACACAGAAATGTCACACCAATCAAGAAATATTACATCCACTGAAAGCTAAAATTAACTAAATCAAGTCATCAGTGGCACAACAAAGATCACGACCAGTCCAGATAGTATACAGATTGATTGGTCGACTCCTTCACTGAGCGTGCTGCTGTACTGCAGAGCTAAGTTTCGACACAGAGAGTATATGGTGACAAAAATAAATGCAACAGCCAACACAATAAATGGCTGCCTTAATGTGTCATGAGGTTAAACCTTCAATTTATCAATTGTTTTTTTTGCACTTTTTGGTAATTACCCTGACAAACGTGTCGAAGAGGATGATCATTCTTTCAACATGGATTATTCACAGGCACAATTAGCATGACAATGTCTCTGCAAACGAAGCACCATCCCATTCTGTTAATACAATTTGCAACCAGCCTCAAATGACTGTGGTTAAACAGAAGCCCAAACACAAATGACTGTAAATGTTCTGTTCTCCCTCAAATAAAGTCTAAAATACCTCTGTGTCTATTTTGTTTCAAACAGTATTAGTTAGATACTGCTATGAGTGAAATCCATGTATCAGTGATACTGTTTTTGCACTAATGCTGGAGGAAAGCGGTACATTATTTATATCATCAAGCTGCCAAATTAAGTGTGGAAAAGCTAAAATGATTGTTTACATACTTGAACACAGCTATGAGCAGGTTGACGAGCAGTATGTTGGCCACCAGCAGGTAGCAGGCCATGATGGCTGGGACAATCCAGGCCCCGGTCTTACAGGGAGGCAGGGCCACCACCCCCCCATCCTCTGTGGTGATGTTCTGCCCACAGGGGGCTGCACACCGCCACAAAACAAATACAAGTTAATACAAGGTACACTATGATATTCAGACTTGAAGCCATCATGAACATTTCTGTAGAAATTTGTATATGCACAACAAACTACAAAAACATGCAGACACGCAACATAAACTAAAGACAAAGTATATAGTAAAAAAACAACAACGTAATAAAAAATAAAACTTAATAAAACCTAAGCAAATTAAAACAAAGAAAACATAATACATTCAAGCACATACTACACAATAATTTACAGGACAAAATAATAAAAACAAAGAGACAAGCAGACCCAAAAAATAAACCACATATTTAGCAAAAAACAAAAAACAAACAAGAAGCATAATTTTTCTTTATGCTTCTTATAGAGGGGACTGGAAAGAGTGGACATTTTAATGGTTGAGGCTCATGTTTGAAAATGTGCATCTGAAAACAAAATACACACCAAAAAAAATGCATTAATCATGTCTCATCACAATTTGTGTTCCCAATATATTCAAACATGCAAAAGATGTTTAAAATATATTGGCACATATGTGTGCCATAGCTTCATTCAATAATGATTGATTGATTGCTTTGAATCGTTTGAAATGTATTTAAGGTACACAGTATGTTTTTTCCATCTGTGATGGTTCAGTTGCTGTGGCTTATCTGGGGAACATTCAGCATTTGTTCTTGGTTTGTTTGCCTTTGAGATTCATTCTAGTCATGCTCATCATTGCTTGATGTTCAATTGTTTCACACAATGCAGCCCAAAGACAGAGAACTGAAGTAATTTTTTTCTAGAATTCAAATTTTCACCCTCAAGAATTTAGATAAAAGATTCTGACAACTGAACCACGTGAAAAAACAGATTACAGATGATGAAAGGTGGCTGATATATATATATATCTATATATATATATATTGTGGTGTATGTGTGTGTATGCATGTGTATATTTGTGCATGGTGTGGTATTTAAATGTCAATGCTCTTATTAAATGTTGCCTATATTAGTAGAACTATTTTTGCAATGTTGTAATTGCTCCAGGGAGAAGCTGAGTCAGCGTAAAAAAAGGAGGGTGATATGGTTTACATGACAGACGGCGTTAACATGGCAGGGTCACTTCTTCAAATGAAACTAATTGAAAGTCAAGGAACAAAATGAGTAGAAGAAAGATCAAGGGAATATCATACTTTTACACTTTGATAGTTCCTCTTGATGTAATAACTGACCAAAAACAAAGGTATAAATTATTTGAACACATTTGAAAAGTGCTGTTGCCACGTAACAGTGCCATTTGTCAGCCAGTGCCAAAATTAGGAAGGGTAAAGTTGCTTACAAAGCATAGCCTTAGGTCAAGCTACTAGTTGGTCAATCAAATATTTAGATATGAAAGGCAGCTTCATTCAACCTATACTGTCTTAAACAAGCTTCTGGTATTTAAATAATATGCTGTTTAGAATTAGTAGATGACCCAAGATACCAAACATAAGAGAGCAACTTTAACCTCAGAGCCTGGAGCTGCATGCACACTTTTGTCTCAAGTGGCCTCTAGTGGTAGGAGTGGGCATGACATGGTGGTAACGTGAGGATGATGAAGGAGAGGTGGGTTAGGTAGATGTGATTAAATTGAGGTCTATATTTATTGATTTACTGGGGTTTTGACTGCACTGGGCATTGTGGGATGGACCACTACTACGCCAGGTTCCGTAAGTTCGTAAGTAATTGTCGGCCAGAAGGATCTTTTCATTCAGCCTGTGCTTTAACTTCCTACTATGCATATCTGAAACAAAGAACGAAAACATTATTTCAGATCTCTTCTCTTTGGGCCACTCCTCACATTCTGTACACACCATCATATACACAACCATACAAAAAGACAACAGAACAGCACACAAACGCACTCTCACTCTCAAGACATTTTCTCACAGACACTTTATTGAGTCAAATATTACTGTCTACATGATGTAAATTAAAGTAGCAACTTGACCAAAAATACTGCCGAAGCATAATATGTCAAGAATTGTGTTATGTCCAGTTATACATTTCATGTTATTTGTCTTGTAGTAAGTACAGTGTTTTAATATTTATTTGTTATAAATTACTACTATTATATTATTACTAGTAATATGTTAACGATTTAATGATGAGATAGGTGTGTATTCAGTCACATTGCTTACATCTCTCTTCAGAGTCAGGAACTATTTTCCCCTGAATTAACAAAAATTAAGTTTATTGAAAAGCTCTGACATTCTGGCCCTAAACTTACGGTCAATCTGGTCGGCAAACACCTCTCCGTAGATCATCCAGTAAGGCATGAAGAAGATGTTCCTAGCTAGCATCCAGGATGGGTCTTCATTAGGGTTGAGGATGGCCTGACGCGCCACCCCAAAACTCATCAGCACCACCAACATGATGATCACAAAATACATCATGTCGATCATCTGACAGAGGGAGGGGGGAGTAAAGGAGGACCGTCAAAGAGAGAAGGGAAAGCGTGAGTGGTTTGAGAAGAGACGCACACGAGCAGTTTAGTAAGAATGCTGATAGAAAGAAAGAAGGATAAAAAATGAAGAGAGCAGTCCACTAGCCTCTGTTACATTAGCCTGAGTATAGTTTTTGATTAAATGTGATATGCATTGTCTTAAGGAATAGTCACACTTGGAGGCTAAATTATTACTTTAATCAAATCGAGGCGCACACAAAGTTTGGCAGAATAACAGCATTATGATATTTTCAGAAAAGTATGGTGTTATATATATATATTTTTTACAATTACATTGTTCTCTGAACTGCTCCGACTTAAAATCTGTTTATGCTTTTGTGCTGCAACATCACACATGCCAAATATCTTACAAAGTCATTCAATCCAACCCACACTCCAGTAACAACCCACCCCCCTCATGGATAGCTGATTTTCATATAAAAAAGGCATTATGTTCTGTGGTACACAGCCCATGTCAAAGACAGTTGATCATCAGACAAATTTGAGCCTTTGATCACTCCTCTAGTTGTGTCCTCATGTATGCATCAGAGGCTCTGGTCGTGTGCTCTTTGAGATCAAACAATGAGCTTGAGAGGCACAGAAGCTCTATTAGGACCAAGCCTGCACACCACATACAAATTAAACCCTTGCAATCCTGGGACTTAGTGAACTCTTGTAATCAGTATGGATCATGCAGAGGAGTGATCAGAAAGTAGAACAATCTGACATAAATGAATAAAACATAATGGGTAAAAGAAAAATGAGAGATGTTGTAGATAGAAAAGACACATACAGACACACAATACGCCACCCCTGCCTCCTCTCACCATCTTGCCAATCATCATCACATAGGGACCCAGGTACTTGTTGACCCCAAAGATGTCCAGCAGCCGGATGTACCAATAGATGATGTTGACGCAATAGATGACCCGCCCGTAGCTCATAAGCGGTGGCTCCTGGAGACGCAGAACCATGCCGATAGAGAATATGAGAATGGCCATGAGGTCTGTGATGTTCCAGTACTCTTGAAGCCACACCTTCACTTTCTGTAACAACTTCCCTGGCTCTGACATCAGGATCTGGGAGAGGGTTGGAGGGACATTATTTGAGAAAGGAGAGCAAGATGAGAATGCTCACATGCAGGAATGATGAAAAGATGTGTTCATAAAAGCAGAAATTGAAGGGGGAAATTGTAGTGAGCCCCAAAAGTGATTGGAATAGAAGAATATAAATGCAATACGACATGTCCACCATAGGAGGGCAGTATGAGTTCACCTATCAGGGCGTCTGAGGAGGCATTGTTGTGCAGCTGAGAATGATGTGCCATAATGATTAATGTATTTCATACACTTACAGTACAAACACAGCCACAGAGTGAGGCTGAACTCGTCCCATATGGCCACATACCTGAATTTTCTATTAACTTTTTTGTTTTCCCATCTGTGTGTCTTGCCCCCCCGAAGTTAACCGTAGGCGACATTATGGTGACGAGCTTCGTGTCACTATGCCCATGCATAATTCACTATGCGGTGAAAAACTGACTATGTGTGTTTAAAATAGTGATGTATGCTGGTGCACAGGATCTGTTCTACCTCTCTCATTTTCTCAATGCCGTTGGTGAAGATGTAAGCGATGACAATCCACTCTTGAGGACAGGGCCACAGGTCCATCTTTACCAGGACAATGTAGTTGAACAACATCAGGTAGCCCACGTAGGCCAACTATGTAAAAACAACACAGCAGAGGGAAATCAGCAGGGGCACATTCATGGTTATGCGCTGGTGTTTCTGGCTTTTCCCACAATAGAAAACTGTAAATCAATGAAGTTTTAGACAAATAAACTAGCTTAAAAGGCTTTTGTATGCGACTGTTCAAATTAAACCCTGATTGACCCTCATTACACCTCTCTTTAATGCGTTTTTTCAGCTATGATGGAGATTTGATGTCAAGACACTTGATTGCTATACCTCCAAACTTGGCCTGAAACTGTCCATTATGTGTCTCCTGCGACTATATCTATTTAAATCCATGTCAGCTGTTCACTTAAAAAATTTCCTGCACATATTTGCGCACATAGATAAAACAAATTCAGAAAAAAAAAAAACATACAGTCCTTGACGACCTGACACAAATGAATTAAAAATCCATTTGATATGTTTTCCTCATTCAAAGGTCCTGACATTACTAGATTTCTATCAGATATTTGACATTTTTGATTCAGCGATTGGGGATATCCTCCGAGACCATTTAAACTACATTACTGCATTAAATACATTCAGCAGAGATTTTAACAGCCATGCAAAACTGTTACTACTTTTACATTGGGTACCAGAACAAGGAGGTGTGACATATTTAAATGATGAAGTAACTAAAAACAAACTAGGGATTGTGTCTCCTTCAGGCCATGCCTAAATCAAGTATTCCAGTGAAGTTTGCAGGTAAAGTGGTTTTAATAATTTGTGACCGGGACTGTCAATCCATCCCACATGCACAGTTGGTTTGCGTGATAAGTTTGAGTAGTATTACTTTCAACAGGGCAGCCCTCTATTGCGGAGGACAAGTTTAAACACAAATCTGGTAATGAGGTAAAGACCACATTTCGACCCTGAGAAAACCCAGCATCTGTTCTACGAGTGCAGCTGCAGTGATGACATTCACAGTCAAATATTATTCTTTAACCTGAGGGGCAGGGGGGGAGAAGAGGAGGGGAGTAAATAGCCAGGGAAGAGAAAATGGGATGAAACAAAAGGCAGTCAAAATATTTTCTCAGGATAAATAAACAGTGAAATCCCTGCTGGTGAAGTTAAGAGCTGTTTTCACTGGGCGAGCAAATTGAAAGAGCCCAAGACGGGATATGAGAGACAAAAAATCAGCTTACATCAAACATTACACATGCGCTCACAGGCAGATACTGTATAAAACACAAGCTATACACAGACTTCAAAGACAGCTTACAGAAGCCAGATGAACAGAGTTGTACAGAAAGATGTTAAGACAACCATGCAAACCCTCTAAAACTCAACTTCACATTAAGTAATATTTACTTATTGTAAAACTTTATTTAGTGGCAATATGCCATGACTCAAGATATTTCTGTGTGTTTTCACTGTTAGTATAACATCTCCTTGTTTCATCTTCAATCCCTTTCACTGGCCTGTACCTTTCTTCCCGTGTTACTTCCATCGGTCTCCCCAGCTCTCTCACACTAAACTTTCTCACCCCAGTAAAGCTGTGTAATGACAGGTTGGACGAGGAAGATAATGGAAATAGAGGCACTATGGAAGGACAAGCGAACCAGCAATTGATGCCGTTGCAGCATTACAGTGAGCACTGACACTGCCAACAGGAAGCTGAGCACGTAGGTGGTGTTGTAGAAGCCGACACTGACCGTATGGAACCAGAACTTGACAATTGGAGCATTGTAGAACTCGTAGATCTTGCGTCCCAAGGGGATGAGGCGGTGGCGTTTCTGAACCTCCTCAACATCCTTCTTTCTGGACGTCTCTGTAGTTACCTTACCCAGCATTGCCTGGGGGAATGCAAACCCCACATGGAGCGAGAGAGGAAGGAGTGAAAAGTGTGAGGGATAAAGGGAATCAAAGAGTGGGAAGAGGGACGTGTGATGGATTGGAAAGACAGAGTAGGATGAGTGGGGGAGATGCAGAGAGAGGACGGAGATGAAGACAAGTGTGTGAAAGGGAGGAGGTGGGATGGGAAGAGTCGAACAACAAAGGAAAAAGGAGAAAGGGAAGAGGGTTACATTATGGCTACTGCACAGTTTTAATATAATAATCAAAGAAGCAAGCACAGGCAATGTCATCATTCCAAAATGTGAAATGTGTGTTTGAGGTGGAGTGTTGGGTGAAGACTGGTAACACAGTATGACGCAGACACAGACACTCATGGATTGTGTCTCAGACAACAATTAAGAGACAGAAGAGAGACAAGATAATGACAGAAAGAAGACAGAAAAAGAAAAAGATAAGACGTAGTTATTTCATTTCAATCTGTGACACATTTCCTTATCCATGAGAGAGGGTTCGGAGCCCACTGTTTTTATGGGTCATGGTCTTAATGTCAAAGCAACACCAGACCTCTGAGGGAGTTCATTCAAGGAATTGTATTGTATGTAACAAGGTGGTCTATATATATATATATACACTGCTCTAAAAAGGCAGAATGCAGTAGCTACCTATTTGGTAAAAGTTGAGTGTGTAATTTCTGTGAAAACAGCGTTTTGAGCAGTAACTTCAAAGCGGACCTAAAAACCAAACACACAATATCTGCACTATGGCTGTGTAGTTACTGCCATTGCCTGCGGTTCTATAAATTGTCCATCTTGCAGTTACTGCAGTCTGGATTGGTAATCTGTGCGCTGGTAGAACTCGTCGCAGCATTTACTGCACTCTTTGCCATAGAAAGAGGGCGAACTAGACAGCTTAACTGAAGTACGAGGGCTGGATAAAGTGAAAGCTAGCTCGTGGGCAGCCGCAGCTAGCAAAGCAAAAACTAAGTTTAGTTATGTATTTTCCGCCAAGTTGCTATCTATAAATGAAAATTATAATTTTTTATGAACTGATATTTTGGTTACTCATTATGTTATTGCACATAATTAAGACTGCAGCATAAAAAACAGCTAAACTCCAGCTAAAAGTAGCTAGCTTAGCAGATCTCCATAGATGCCATGTAATGTTTGACAAAAGTGAATATTTAAATCCCATATTTATATCTAATGAATTAATGTATTATATTGATTTAAGTATTAATAATACTCAGACAGATAAAAACTTGGCCAAACACTGAACTATTTTATTATGTGATATATAATAGTGCTGCAGGGATGACATCATTTGGAAGTTAGCGTCTCACAATTTTTTTCTTTTTACGTATTGAATATTTTCTATAGTTTTTTGGGGTAAAGCAATCAACCCAAAAAGCGTAAAATGAAAGCATTACAAACCTTGTATTTGTTTTACAGTTTGCCGTCCAGTCTGAAAACTTTAAACCCTTTCTCAACTTCACTGTGTAGTTATTGCACTCTGCCTTTGTAGGGCAGTCGTAGACCTGGGCAAAGATAAAACGTTTGAAACGCTGTCAAAATATTTGAAATATATGATGAGGAGTTGGTTGAAGTTCCCAGGCCACTGAATAGGTACAATAGTGATACAACCATCACTAGGAAATCACCTTCAATAAGGAATCAATGGATTTCTATTTTTTTCCCCAAATATGTAAAACATATACAGCTTTAATTTTTTGTCAAAGGGCCTTCAGGGTGAAAAGATTTGGATGCCAGTGTGTACCGAACATGCACATCCGATCAGCAAGTGGACAAAAGCTATCACACAAGCTATAGCATTCATCACAATGTGGTTTATTTAAAGCATTTAAGGATAAAAACAATACAATCTCCCTCTGTGGTGTAGCAGTCTGTGTACATCTGTATGAATCTTTGTGTGATTCATAAGTATCTGAAGGTGCATTTGTACAGTCAGAAGCCAGGGCAACAGGAAGGGGCTCATTGCAAATGCATTCCCTGACAGCAGGGTCCTTTGTTTAACACCACTGTGCCTCAAGGACTGCATGTGTAAAATGGCTCATTTGCGCTGGCTTGCTGGCTGTGCTCAATGCAGATGGAGAGTATGTACAGGGGTGTTGAGGGGCGTTCAACTTCAGTTCAATCATTTTATGGAACAACCTTAGATCCAGTTTCTGTCTTAAAATTGTGTTCAAATTCCAGTCTTCCTTTAACACACAAATTGGATCTTGATATCCACTCCAGAATGGATTGTATTGAAATGCAACGCGTCCTAATCCTGCTGTACATCCATGTCTATGCAGATGGACCAACTCTTCCACTGTGAGCCGGGAGAAGGTGCTCAGACTCTGCATGATTTAAGCTCTGCAGCAGCAGGCGGACATGGTTATATAATGCAAAAGCCTGGGCCTCCCATGCTCAGCAGCCGACATGCTGAGTGGTATGCTGCAGCAAGCCATCATCATGATGGGAGAGTGAGGGGCAGCAATCGGCTAACATACAGTACTATACCTCAATCAGAACTGAGCTTGGAGAGAGGGAGAAAGAAAGAAAGAGCTAGAGAGATAGAGAGAGAGCGGAAAGCTAAAGATATAAAGGAGCAAAGAGAGAGCTGGGCAGAGAACAAGAGGGACTGTAGGAAAAGTAGAGAGAAATAGAGGAGATAGATGGAAGAAGGAACATACACGAGGGAACCCACAAGCGGCGACAGACTGAGACGCTACAACTCCACGACCATGTCTCTGAGACGACGAGAAACAGGAAAGGTCTATTTGGCTGGAAGGGTCCAGTTGGCCCAAATAGAGAAACAAGTATGTGTGTGTAGAGAACTGCGTGCCTATTTGTGTGCATATCGACATGTCATTGTGGACAAAAAACAAACCCATGAAACTGGTCCACGAGAAATATTAAAAAAAGGACACAGTATCTGGGCTATGTGTTCAATGATCAGTTTTATAGTCCTCAACAAAGCAAGTGTATATTGTCTAAAGTTTGAATATGTGAATAAATTCTGAGATGCAGGGCTGAGGTGGGTTCTCTCACCACGGAGTTGTACTGCGCCTCACAGTAAGATCTTACTGTGAACTCCATGTCTTCCTCCTCCTTCTCCTTGACTGGTTTCTCAGGCTCCTCCTCCTCCTTCTCCTGCAGGTAAGCCTCCTGATCCTGGGGCATGTAGGACATCTCATCTTTGTTCTTGAACTCCAGACTCAGGATGGATGGCGGCAGAAGCAGCCCTAAGATTACCTGGGTGATGAGGAAGACAGAAAGTGAAGGAGGAGGAAGGAAAGTTGAGATAAAGTTGTACAGTTTCATTAGTTGCGCTGTGGAAATTAGGAAACAGAGAGTCTGGAACAAACCAACCTTCATAGTTGGTCTGCGAGTTTGGTATTTACAACAACCAAGCAAGTGTTCTCATTGTTGAAGTCAATTATAAAAGGAAGCATGAGTGCTTTGCTGCCACAATGTATGAAAGGGACACACACAGCAGATAAAGGAGGCAGGCGTGCTTTAAACACTTTAGATACAAACCAGTCAAAAATGAACAGCAACAGAGAGGATTTTAACACACTGGGAAGGTGAAGAACAGGGAAAGAGAAGTAATGTATTGCAGTGTAATTGAGCGACTTTTTATCACTTGAAGCCGTTGTCTTTGAATAATTTAAGTGAAATTAAGCTGTTTTCATTGCATCGACTACTGGCTCAAACTTGAACGGAAATGTAAGCAATTTAAGTTGACATACATTTCTGAGGTATGAAAATTGAGACAGTTAATGTCATAACTTAATAACATAGCTGTCAGTAAAGTCAGATGACAAAATTATTGAATATATGAAAAGGATAGTTTTGGGGTGAAGGAAGAGGTTTAGTGACAAGGGAGAAATACAATTAAAACCACAGGACAGAAATTGATGTCTCAGCTTCTCCAAAGCAAAGATGTCAGTAATTTGTCATACTTAATGATGTGAGAAGTAATCAATGTACTCATCTTTGCAATTCATAGTCCATCTGTAGTCTTCAGTTATGTTCTGATATGAGTTAGTGTGTTGGAAGCTAGAACATGGCTGTCCTCACAACTATAACAAACTCAGAAATGTGCACACATATTATATTAACAGTTTGACAACGTTATTTGCTGTATATCATGAACTCCTGGGGGCACCGAATCTTGTTTGTTCCACTCGTGGTTTCCTCTGTCTTTCTGCTCCAATGAGCTTGCTTTAGCAGTGCACTCTCTCCCTCCCTGCTGCAAAGGCCAAACCACACTTAAAGCACTGTGTCTGCCCTGCTCTATGAAGCTATCCAGCCAGACCCATCATCCTGTCTCACTCTATGTATGAATGAGTGTGAACCCAGCCTTCCCTTTAGCAACTCCCAGGGCAACTCTTCATTATAAATAACTCTAACCTCTCTGATCTGAGCAGCTGCCTCCTATCAACCTCCCGCCAGACGTCTGGAAGACCCACATGAGCAAGAATTGCTCAAAAGTCAACCACCAGTCTTCACTGAAACCTCTCCCCTCGTCTCAAAGGGATGTTTACCACACAAGCCTCCATATATAATAGATATATTATATATTACAATTTCAAGGTTTTAAAAAAAGTAATTAAAGTCAGTTATTCTGTCCTCTTTGGCTTAAGAAAATACTATTTAGGATTATAAATGAAGTTGTGGTGGAAGTTCAACCAGGAGGGCAACCGTGCCCGACGCACGCTTAATGTTTCTCTTTTCTCTGGCAAATCCCCCTCCTCTTCCCTTATGATACAGTCAAGATAACTTGACTGTATCATAAGACACCTGAGGTTGAACTTATCTTACCTATGTAAATGCACATTCATCCGTTATCAATATTACTTCGTTGGTCTCTTTGATTGAACTAAACTGCGTACCATATATATATATATATATATATATATATATATATATATATATATATATACGATCATATGTCTAATCACCTCTTTTTACCACTTTATTATTTCACTATGATATTGTTATTGATATGCATTGTGATGTTCTGTTCAAATGGTAAATGGACTGTACTTGTAGTGCTTTTCTAGTCTTTCACTCAAAGCGCTTTAACACTACATGACATCATTCACCCCCATTCATACACTGATGACAGGAGCTAAGGTGCCACCTGCCAATCAGGAGTATCTAACATTCATACACCGTAGGCATAGCTATGGGAGCAATTTGGGGTTAAGTGTCTCGTTCAAGGACACATCGACATAGGCTAGCGGACTCGGGGATTGAACCGCCGATCCTCTGATTGAAGGACAGGGATCGAACCGCCGATCCTCTGATTGAAGGATGACCCTGCTCACCACTGAACCACATTTTATTGATTTGCTTTAATTGTCTTGTGAAGCACTTTGTGACATCTGTTTTGAAAAGTGCATTAGCATTACTAGTGTTATGTCTTTTAGGCTTGAAACACCATGAAAGACTTTAGTGACTGAAAAAAACACAGATTCAGATACAGTATTGAACAACTTTCTGATATCAACCAAAATGCAGGATTTCAAATCTATTTTTGGTACAACATCATTTTAAACTGACTGACGCTACTGACCTGTCCAGTTCAGTGCACACAAAATGTGAAGAACATTCTTGGGTATGAGTCATCATGGTCAAACCAGTTATAACCAGCCAGACTGGTGTCTACTGTCATTTTTCCACCTGTACGGTTTGGATCATACATGGCATAATAGGTATTTCATACTGAAATTTCTCTATACTTATCTGCCGACATAAGTACTTACACATTTGTAGTAGCTGATACTGGGTGACCTCTGCTTTAATATAGGCATATTATGTCCAAAGCAATGTACACATTTGCATACATTTTCCACAGAAAGGTAATCATCCATTCTCTAATCTAGCTTCCCATCTGTACATTTCCACACATCACACCTGGTAGTTATCATGTACGATCACGCTCCACTTGTCTGTGAGCACTCAGCAGATCCACAGGACTGATTTAGGCCGCCTATAAAATAATTTCTCAGGGAGGTGAGGGGGTTTCTCATTACTCTCCCTGCCCAACTTCTCTTCCGCAGTCTGAGGGGATTCAAGCATTCTGATACAACGCTGCCTGAAGTTCCTGTGAAGTGCACAGACCATTTACAGTATATCATGTAAACGTGTGTTTCTTTACGCATAGGTTATCCCAAACATCTGGCCCACTTCTATTACCTTCAGTCCTGAGTTCTTGCGCATTCGCAGGCGTCCCATCCACATGTCGGTCAGAAGCATCTGACTGCAGGTGTGAGCGATGAAATCTCTGTGTTTGGCCGCTACCGCCAGCTGCAGGCAGGTGGCGTTGCTCCAGTTCTTCAGCTCATACGTCAGCAGCTTCATAGCCATCTGCTCATCCTGTTTATAGGACTGGTCTAGGAGTTCCACTGCCAGCTGGGCAAACTCTCTGGGAAATTATATGCAGGACATATAAATGCACATTGAGACATGCACAGAGACAATGACACACTTTGTCTAAACATGTAAAAATGTAATGAATCTGGTCAAGGAATCAGTGACCATCTGGCCAAATTCTGAAGGCAATTAGATTATTTGCATACAAATACTTGCACACAGAAACCAATACAACACTTTGCATATCAATACAGCACATGGGCATGGTCAAGGATTTACATGACAAGCATATCTAATTTCTTTAGTAGATGCAGACACATGTATGCAGCAAAGAGGGCCAAAATTCTCCCTGGTAATTATGTCTATCTTTTCCAAGGTGAATGGGTTTGTTAAAATTTATAATGTACTATGTATTGTGCATGCTGAACAAAGGAAGCTGTGTGCAGATTTCAAAGTTACGATTACAGAACTACAGAGCTAATATGACATATTTATTTGGGGAAAAATCTGAATATGGGACTATCACACACATTTACATATAAACAAACTCGTCAAAACTGCAAAGCGCCACACCACCAGCATTTTAATATGTCCACTCCCAGACAATAAAAACCTAAATCAGTGCTTTGAGATCAAGTTTCACCCAAATTGCAGCCTCTAAAAAAGCACAATATTGCACACTACACTGTGAAGCAATCTGTCATGTGTAGTTTAATGTGTATAAAAAGGCACTAACATGGCTGGGGTTTGGAAGATTTACAAAACAAGGGCTCACAATGTCTTGATGCACAGCACATGACACAGACTAAATATATGTTTCTGTGAGGCACTTTTCAAATAACTCATATGATATATTAAGAAATATAAAAGGTGCCTTGGAAAGCAAGACCAACTCCCTACAGCATGTAGGACATACTGTATGTACTTCCACACTTCTTTTTTACACGTTCACACAAATATCCCATGAGTTTATACATACACACAGAAATGCGTTTTTACAAACGCTGCATGTGTAAAGATTACATCAAGATATAAAAATGTATGTAGATAAATGAGATCTGCTAAGGAAGCTAGACAAATTCTGTGTGGAAAGTTAACTCAAAATATGCCAAATGTGTGTAAGTATAAGTGTGCGTGGGGAGTTTTGGTTGGTGTGGCTATGCTTCATTTGCATTATCTAAAAGATGTCGCCCTAATTTCCATAGACAGCATTTTCATCTCTAGGTGATTACCTTCATCTCAAATGCATATCCTAAACTAACGAAGATGCATGTTACCAGATTTTGGTATTTATGCCACTTACATCCCATAGGAGCCTGGAGTAGTCTGAAACAGGTCAGTTTGCAGGGAAGAAGGCATGTTAGTTTGTTTGCGTGTGTGTATCTGCACATAAGTGATGGAGTGTGAAGGTAGACTGTCCTGTCTAGACTCACTACTCAACTTCGCATTTATCATTTAGTACAGACATGTTTTTGTGAAAGAAGTTGTGCTCAGGACGACAAAATCCCACTTAATAGAAATAGTGTGACAGAAGGCTGTATGTGCACATATTTGTTTCACCCACCTGGAGTTGTGGTTTAGTTCCTGGGAGATGTCATCCACCATGTCGTTCTCGGAGGCTTCATGTGCCATGGCTTTACAAAGCTTACATGCTACCAAGGCCTTGGCCATGGCCTCTTCGCCATGCTGCCAAAAGAACAGCGCCATCTTCTGACGTTTCATAAGCACGGCCCACACCATAAGCTCATGGAAGGGGAAAGGGAAGTGGTTGATTTCGGGGTCGTCCAAATCGATGTCTACTTCCTCCTCTCGTTTGCGTGTTGTCTTCTGGCGGCCTCTGCGGATGGGCATGTCATCCTGGTGCAGATCCAGAGCAAGTTAGTAGGGGGGAAAGAGAAGGAGACAGCTATGTAGATATACATATTTTGGAGTGACTTGTTAGGGATGATGTTTATTCCCAGAACAAGATTAAGAGTGTTTTAAATTGATGCTGAACTATTTATGTATGTATTTGTGTAGCCTTGGGTTCTGAATTAGAAACGAAACCCAATCTCTCTCTATTGCTGAAAGCCTGTGTCATATCACCTGGCGAACATTTTTATTGTGTATTTTTTTTAAATGACTCACCCTCCACATGATGAAAGTTAGTTGAATGCAGAAGCAAAATCAGACTTTGGTGGACACAGGTGGAAGGACAAAGTGCTACACACAAAATATACATAACATGCCTGGTCTTACACACTTTTCAATAAAATATTCAACACATGTATTATGTAATCCTCCTAGGTCAGCCATTACCAATTCAGTGTAATGTAACTGGGCTGCTCTGACATGTATTATAAGAATAATATATTTGTATTCTGTCTGGAGCCATGAAGCAGTTATGCATTTATTTATTTTTATTTATCATAATTCTGAGAAAAAAGGAAATGTATTTTTTTTTTTACAAGGTAGTGTGAAATGTATTAATAATGTTATCTGACGATGAGCCTTCAACTGGCTCAAAGGTGTACATACAAATTGGCAACAAAATAAATTAAATATGCCTCAAGGTCTTCCTTTCAAAGACTGTAAGGCACACAGAACACTTAACAACTACTTTTGCTAAAAAGATCCTGCAGACTATAGGATGACTATACAATAAACACGTTATGAGGGAGAAGAGTGTTTTAAACGAGGGAGAGGAATAGTGAAGGAATGACTGAATAACAATCTCCATGAGATCAACACTCACCTCCATCCCCAGCAGTTTCAGGGCTTTGGGCTAGAAAAGCAACAAAGACATAAACAAGCAGAACAAGACCTTGTCTGATGTATTTTATAGAGTAATTTACTCTATAAGCACAACACAACACAGCACAGACTGACAGACAGACTCACTCACATGAGACCAGAAATCACTCACTTTAAGTTTAATGTTTTTCTTTAAAACAGTTTGGTGCTGTTGTGAGTCACAGTATGCTATATATACAGCAACAATCTCTTACAGTTGCATGTTTGCATGTATTAAAAGCAGAGTGTATTTGTGCATTTAATACAGTACTGTGTAGCTGTATTAAAGCAGGGCATGTATGAATTATGCATTCATGAGCCATCATCTGAGTTGGTAAAAATAGCTTAGGTCTCCAGTGGGGATTTTGATATCTGCATCTATTTCAAGGCTTTGTTCTTAGTTAACATGTTTGTATGTGTGTGTGCGTGAAAGTTCATCTACAAAATCACAGTAAATTGGAACTCTCTCTCTCTCTCTCTCTCTCTCTCTTCGCTTTATCTGCGTCTTTCCAGCTGCTTTGTTGCTGCCAAGGCAGACATACAATGTGATAAACACATGAAGACTCACATACACACACTCACAAACACACATACTCAAACATACAACCACAAAGCTGTACAATCGAGCAGAAATATGGTGTTTCAGACACAGCTGTGTATACTTCTATTTTCATCACACCTGTGGCGGTGTGTGAGGTATTGAGGCAGAATGAGAGAATTATACATCAGAACATGAACATAGAGTATATAATGTGCAGTTTGTGTGGTGTAAAACACACAACCACCGAATACTACAGTACATTTCAGTGATCCGTTTATCCACTTTGGTTGAGGACGTGCTTATCAGTGAGATGAATACTGTAGTAATTGATATGAAGTGTGTATATTATTGGGGTTATGATGTCACACGATGAAGAGCCATTGCTATAGATGAATGATTTGTTGCATCGTGTGTCTAATTGATGAGGAAATGGAGAATAAGAGGAGGACGACTTTTATGTTCGACCTTTGCCTTGATTGGAGGTGATCATAATTTGTGTGGCTTTAGTGACAATGAATTCCCGAACAGAACATTTTCAATGTGATCTTTTTTAATGCTGTAATTTTGGGCTATCAGCCTGAGATATGTAGATTACTATTCCATCCTAGTGCTGCATTAGCTAGCAGTTGCACCTTGAAGATAAGCTAACCCAAAAAGTAGTTGTCAGTTGATGTTAATTTTTCCCTAGAGAAAATATTTCTTGCCATTTCAGTCAAAGAGTTTCCTGATATTTATAAAAAACCTAATCTTCTAAACAAAACAAAGCTCTGAATCCACTTGCAGTATAAAAAGAAAATATACTCCTTCAAAACATCAAGTATCACACTTGCTCAGGTCTCCTGCTCGGTCATGTCACAACTAACGTGTACATGCTAATTTACTACTTGCATCAGCAAGGTCTGTCCTTGAGTACACGTCCCTGATAAAACATAATTTGGCCAGACATCAGTGTTGAAATGCATAAATGATGAGATGATTCACTCACCCTCTTGGGGCCAAAGAGGTTGTGGTACAGAGTTCTGAATCTCTTCCTGGTGTAGTTACACCGATATGCCCCGCCCATGAGGTATTCTATGACCAGTCCAATGTCGATGAGGCTGATGCGGTAGTCCGGGGGCAGATTTCCCTAGAAAACCATATAATGTTAACAGGCAAAAACTCAGGCCACCTGATTAATAAAGGAGGGTAAACAAAAGGGATAAAGTGTACACAACATACACACTCACTTCACAAAATCCATATCAAAGTGTTTTTGGCTATGAAAGAAAAAACGTGATTATCTGATTCACCTTGAAGTAGATCCAACTGAACCCTGGATATTCTCGCTTGGAAAGAACACACATTGTCAGTGAGCAAGAGTAAGGGAAATGATACACACAGAAACTCTCAGGCAAGATCTCTCTTCCAGCCTCTTTAATCAATTGTCATCTCAACCAGACTGTGGTTCAGTTTATGTTTTTGTATTTTGTATTCTTTAAAACCATTTGTATTTTGGGTTTGAATCTAGAAATATGGAGTCCACACGACTGGAGAAACCAAAAACTGGTTCCAGAAACGGTTTACAGTCTCAGGTGTGGTATTATTCCTGAAAGCTCTCAGTAAAGCACTAAACTGTAACTTGTTCTCTTACAGGTGCAATTTGATTCATAGAGAAAATATAGACAATTACAAATGGCGTAAAAGAACCCAATGATTGGTTATAATTGCATTTAGGGAAATAATGAGATCTTATCAGTGAGGTTCAATGCAGTCTTGAAGAAAGGAAAAGTAAGAAAGAGTGGTTATGTCTCATTAGCCTGAAAGAGAGGGGCAATAGCATGGGAAGACAGACAGACAGACAGACAGACAGACAGACAGACAGACAGACAGACAGACAACTATTAACGCTGGAGGCTAGAATCATTATTGAAATAGTAGAAGCTCTTTCCCGTGAGGACGATAACTATGTCAACTCTCGCGGCTCATCCTCGTGCCCTCAGCATCAACCCCAGATGTTGCAGTCATTATTCTGACCCCCCACTGTTCTTCTGAGATACATAAATTACCTTACATATCTTTACACCTCTCTCATTACCTCCACTACTCTCCAATCAGATGTGAGATCCTGTCGTCAGATCCAAAGATTCAATTTTTCATCGGTGGTAAAGCCTGCCAAAGCCCTGTAGGGCCACTTCCTTCTAAAGAGAGCCACAGATACTGTGTGTCTTCTCTTACATTCATGGTTCAAAGTGAACACAGAGCTTCACCTCCTCATACTTATATTTATAGTTCAAAAGCAGTCTGCGGTCAGCTGAGCCCTCTTTAATTTCCTGTGGTGGTGAAGCTCAAGCTAATAACTGTTTGTTTACACCTTGTGTGAGTACACACACAGAGCTTAGTGCTGCTGTTTTTAATTCTGCAGTGCAGTTAATTTTAAGTTGCTCTCCTGAAAAGATCTCTACAACATAGCCACTGCATTAACGGACACTAAAGGTGCTCAATACAGAATTCAGAGAATACAATTGCCTCCACATGTCTCTCAACATGGAGACAGCTGAGCTGGCAGCTAGCAGCTAACCGTTCTAACAGTGCAAACAACTGCAACAGTGCTGACAGAGCTAAAAGTGTTTACCTGAGGGGGAACCGGAGGCCGGACGCTACGCTTCGGTGACAACGTTGTGGGTTGTGACTGTGTTATCAGCGGTAACCGCCTTATGAACGCAGGGCAGAGCGACAGCCATTAGCTAACCAGTGGGATACAACAGAAGGTCTTACAAGCACTAAAAGCACACACAAGCATGGCCTGTCTATGTAACTAAAGCACAGAGAAACTTAGATTACAACACACAGAGGGAGAGTGACTTCATTCTTTACTCAGGTAGACAACACTCCACTATATTTTTTACATTGCAAATAGTTGTTTGCTGCTATATCTGAATATCAAATGTAGCACCTTTAAAGATAACCAGTCGCTTTTGCTATGTGTACTTTTTGCCAAATGTAAAGAAGATCACCAGATTATCACAAGAATGTTCTATTCAAATGTATAAGGCAATATAAATGAAGTCTATGTTCCCATGCATTAATCATTCTGGCCCATTTCTACCTTCAATTAGCAAAGAAAACTAAGAAGAAAAAACATCTGTTACATTCAGTTTAACCTGATATCCTGATATCTGAGACACAAAGTGTAGTGCTACCAACATTTGTCCACAAAACTGCATTGTTTTTTTACTCTGTAGGAAAACCAATTTCTGCTTTGGCAGCTTTAGCCAATCTCTGTGATGTTCTGTTTTCTGACTCAGCTTTCATACAATCTAATGAATGAACTAGATAAACCTGAGAGTAGCCTTCACTGGACCTTACAGCTGTTATTAGCGATACATCTGCATTTTAATCAAAATATAACCTGTGAAGAGTATGACCAAACAATCCATCGAGAAGAATGAGAAATAAAATAGCGATGACATGGTGACGCAATCCAAGAGACGGAAGTTCAATCTAAATAGCATCATACTATGAAACAACAACGAGACACAAACACTACACTATGGCAATTATGCACAGCTCTGCAAAAAGATGAGGATGTTATGCCATGCACTATGGGCTGTATGTGTATGTGAGTGTTTTGCCTGTGTGCAAAGTGGCATTGTGGGGGAATATTAACTGCATATTCTCTCTGCACCAACTTGAGATAAGAATTGTGTTTAAAGACAGAAAGGAGGTAAAGGAGTGATTACAACATCAAGCCTCTTCAGCGACTCCCAGAGGAGCATGCAGTGTTACTATAATCAGTACCATTTAATTAATGAACATCTCTCAATGCTAATGGTGGTGTTGCTGACCTCTCAATCATTTCTCAACAGTGGGATCAATCCTAATTGGCATGCAGACATGGGCTGAATTTAAAGTTCTTGGTTGCTGTATTTTATTGCAGTAATCATAAAGGTGTTATCGGAGCTGTGCAGTAAAAAAACCCATTATATAGCGTTAAAGTGTTTTGGCTAAGTGCAGCCAAAACCTATACTGAGAGAGAGGATTCCACCATTTCATCGTCTTAAACATGTAAATAACAGTCCTGATTAAAAATAAAATCTATGTTATGTAAGGAAATGTGAAATATCACTATTAAAAATATCAGATGATACTGCATGCTAAAGCAACACACTTAATACTGTTTTTTATTAATACAAATAAAAACAGAGATTCATAAATTGTGTCTACTGAGTTCTTCCTTCCAGCCTCACAACTGTTCCACTCCGGCCTCAGTTTGCTCAAACTCAAGTTCTGTGGATAAAGCAGTGTTTAATACATGTAGTGTTTGTTTACCATGATATAAGAGTACAGAGTAAATTGCTGAAAAGTCATGAGAGGGATGAGAGTCGTGCATAGCTCTACACAGCCACTGCAGCCTGCAACTCCAGCTGAAAGAGAAATGCCGGCCTCTATTTGAAGTAACAGCAACTAGGGCTACCAAAATGTAGACACACTAATTGATGCAAATAGAGCAACAACACACAACGCAAAAAAAAGCAACTGAAACTATGTAGTCAAATGTATCCTGTTTAATATACACATTCAAGCCAACATTCCCAGCCACAGAGAGGTGATGGTCTTACCTTTTTGACATCTCTGACGAGGTGGTACAGTGTGTTGGACGGTCCATGCCTCTGTGGAAAAACAAAAAAACACAACACATTAGTATATTACCATCACCGACAGAATATACAGTTCCTAAGGACAAAACTGCCCCTGCCCGCTATATTGTTCAAAACAAAAACAAGCACCATGTTTATTTATTTTTTGCATAAGTAATCTTTCAGTCAATATTTTAGTTTGACACTGTTTCCTAGTATTTACAAACCATTTAATGTTCATTTGTTATTACCGTGTTGTAGAGCTCCTCCAGTCTGGAAAGAGTGAGGAAACGATGCATACTGACTCCATTTTCAATCAGCAGCTTGACAAAGTCCACTCTGTCCAGAACTAAGGCATCCAGCATGGCCTGCTCCAGGGAACCGACCTAAGGCACATGGGATGGAGAGTAAATATGCTGACAACACAATACACAGCGCGCGCACACACACACACGGCATACCACTGATACAGGAGTACTGAATGGAAATAAATAAATATTGATCACCATCACTTACTACTACAAAATAATTATTATAAGAGGATTTCACATAACATGTGAGTGGAGCCACACTTCATTATTTTAAAACTTATATTTGGTTCTATAAAACTCGCTTCCATAGACCAAACCTGCAAAATATAGTTGAAAAAAAACCTACAAGGAATGCATACTTCTTAATAATGATCACAGATGACCAGTGAAAAGGATAAAATACAGAAATATGTTATGGATCACGAAAAGGTCAAGTTTGAGCCAGAGTATATATTTTTAGTTTTTAGTGTATAGCATGCCGCATATGAATATATGTGAATGCATACAAATGTCACAAATGAAATGACAAAAATGACTATATGAACATCTGTTTATTGAACTTTAACAAAATTGCAAAGTGCAAATGTAAAACAAATCTTTTTTGTGGCATTTAGTCCAGTGATTCTTTAATGTGTCTTGTCCATATATTGAAGCAATAATGATAACAAATAAAAAATTATAAATACTTTATATAGCCACATATTAAAATAAGAAAATGAAGACACTTTTCAGTCCTCCTCATATACAATATTCTAAATAATAAATAATAAATCCTTAATATGGCTTTACTCGATGAGCTCTCTCCTCTTGCTGCAGTTTTGTGTTTTGCAGAGTGCACGTGAGCTTCCAAATCGCTGCCACCTTTATTTGCCACTGACACGTAAGAGCCTGCTCTGCATGTCATGCACTCAGCTTCCGAAGCATCACGGCCGAGGCGAAAACATGGGTATTTTTTTTTTAGTTCGTCCGTGAACTTACATTTACGTTTCGGCATGGCTGCAGATGTCATGTGCTGTTGTAAACAATGCAACTAGTGGAGGTGGCAAGGTGCTCAGTGTTGCCAGATTGGATATGGCGAAGTATCGTACCAAAGGCTCAAAATGGTCGTATTTGGAGGATAATTATCGTGCATCTGGCAACACTGAGATCGGTCGACCAATGACAGTTCTCTCTACAGTCAGAGCTCGCGCAAGAAGGTGGAACGTAAGGGAGATACCATTTCCAAAACTTGTAAGGGCGTAATAACTAGTTTGTGAAAGACCCAGAGAAACACAAATATCCAACGAGGCAAAATCCCAGACGTTTTTGGAATCCCTGCCGGAAGCATTTTTTAGGTCTCGAAAAGAGGACATGTCCGGGAAAAAGAGGATGTCTGGTCACCCTAGCTAAGCATTCTGAAGCGTACTTCTTGAATGTATGCAATATCAATTGTTATGAATATTATAAGCTGATGAGGACAGTTTCTGGAAACAAATCTCAGGTAGGGTACATTTAAAAACTGAGGTACATTGCCAAAGACCTTTTTTCGGCAAACAAACAGCACCTCTGCTGCAGTATGTTTATTCTCATATATATTGTTTATGGTTCTTTCTTACAGGCCATTGCTGTCCGTAGATGAAGATTTGACTGCGGGCGATGTCCACTCTGTTCCAAGCCAGAGCCAAACTCAGCTGGTCAGGAGCTGAAGCGTTGGCACCTAAGAGAGGATACAAGTGTGTTGAGAGGCAATGTCATGCTTCTGGAAAACAAGGTTGATTAAACACTGATACAAATTCAGAGATTCAAGATCAGAACAATGTACAGTACTAGTATTCATTAGCTGTTGTACTTTGCTATTTTAATGTTGATAAAGACCTCAAGTCTTTTACTCATGTTCCCCTCTGGATGCTATTTCATGTTGTTCACGGTTCATCTGGTAGACAGAATCAATACAGATTCAAGATGGAATACTTTATTGCCAATTCAACATACAATAGCTCATAGGAATTTGGTTTGGTGAACTCACACAAAACAAAATCCTCGCATCACACACAGTAACTTCCTGGGTGAAACCATACTTGGAGAATCTTGAGTCTCTTTTTTCCATAGTCGATGGTGTAGGTTTCAGCATGGAAGGAAAGGAAGCCAAAGTAGATCCTTGTCTGTGATTTTAGATGCTGAACTAGCTTGCAATCAGTAAGTAGCACAGCTAACGTCTAACGCATGCTATGTAGAGTAAATGTCAGTAAATGTTCCTGAATTTGAAGCTTTTGTGTCTTATAAAAAAGCAAGTGGATAAATGAGACTACATAACGTCATCACGCCGACTAGTCTGTCTTTAAAGCCTTGTTGTGTATACTCATGTGACGTTGTGTAGATTGTTGATAGCCCAACTTTAGCTTTTTACTTCTGCCGATTGCATTTATGTTAAAAAAATTAAAGGCGTTAATTTGTGAACAAAACGTGTAAGTATCATGAACTTGTATGTGCCGCAAAGCTTATTTTCTACAATAATCAGAAATCCAAGAGAAAAATCCCATTGGCTTTTTGCCGAGAGAACCAGTGCATTGTTAACTTTTGAGATTGGCCTACAAAAATACGTCATCCCTGCAGCACTCTTTAGCGACATGACTCACAGGAGATTTATCACACTTTTCCCAAGCAGCTAAAAACATCAACAAAACATCTTCTGTTTCGAAACTGGAACAAATCTTCAGCTGGTAATCAAATGATAATTCAGCATGGTAAGAAATATACTCCAGTGGTGCTCTGGAAGTCTCTATTTCTCTCTCTCTCATAAGTGGAACTCCCTATGTGCATCCCTTGGCTCGGCGTCCATGTTCGCCAAATTTGTTCAGGTCCTATGCCCTGATGAACTAACTATTCTGACCCTAACTACTCAAGGTCAATGCTTTACCTTAACCAATCGTCTCTGCCTCAACCAGCTACGCAGGGTGGGTCTTGCGAACAAATGCAGTGGGATTAATAATTACACATCTCTCACCTGTTCTTCTTCTGAAGTAGTGCCAGGGCTACACTTATTAGAATGCCCTCTACTGACCATGAAAAAAACCTAATTAGATGTTAATATAATGTCGGTTACATTTGCATTTATCCATTTTCATTCATTAATGAGCAGGCTGGATAGCGAGGCATTATGTCTTAATTTTATTCTGTGGAAAAGCTTGCACAAAGCTTCTGCAGAACTGCAGAGATGGCTTGCAGAGACTTGCAGGGACGCGCCGTGGACCTCCTAAAAGATTGTGACTAACGCGCCAGGAACACGCAGAGAGGATAGGCACACAGCCGCAGGAGTATGGACCACACCATGATGCAGAATCATTGCGTGATCTAAATTTGTCGAGGGGAGGATGGGAATACCAGAAATTAGCACAGTGATGTGACTAGGAAAATTTAAGACCTATCCAATCTGCATTTAGGACAATTTAATGATTTTTAAGGCCTTTTATTATTAGATGTGTATTCAAGACATGTTAAGGACCCACTTACCAGCCCAATAAGCACACACAAAGAACAAAAGACTGATTTGCTTCATGTAATACTGAATGAAAAAAAGGCAAGAAAAAAATATCAAGATTCAAGGGGACACTGACAAATAAGGATAAAACAAAAGTGTTGGATGGCATTGCTGAAATAAGGCATTATTCATCTTCTCTTATCTTCACTTTTCTCATCAATGAAATAGCTTTGCTGCAAGTCATTGCTGTTTGCTAAAGGACATATTGTAAATCTGCCAACATGCTGACAATGCAGGTGTGTTTTTCTTTAAAATGAGACTTGTTAACCTGTAATAATTTTTGCACACATGTTTAGTTTTATTTAGACACCCTGCAAAATGTAAGAACATTATTAGGATCATTTTAGCCTAAACACACTTGTGAAATACAGCCCTAGTGTTTACAGTAATATATCCTTTAGGTATGTCTTAAACAAGCGTATACAACAGTGATACATTGATACAGTGATGTATTGTATGTGATAAGTCTCAAACACTTCATCCAACAGACAAAACACCTAGAGGCAATATAAAACGAAATGGGGACAGAGGACAGTCAATATAAAACCAAACCTCTCTTTTCAGAACTGGTTAGTGCTGTGTGCTCCAATGTAAAATAGCGTGACTGTATAATGCTATTGAATATGCTGCAATAAAGTACTTTTTTCAATCTCACTGGCACTTGACCAGTGAGATTGAACAAAAGCGCAGTCTGCTATTCACATTAATAATTTACCTGCACACTGGGAGGAGTTAACCAAAATGAGAAAGATTCATCTCGGCCTTTAGGGAAATCCCCTGTTATATAAAGTATGATAATAATCCCTTGTGTTTAGACAAGACTGTGTAATTTTTAATAAGCACAGAAGTATCATCACTTTACACCATGCTCTCTCCGTCTTAAAAGGCTTGTATAGCATTACTGGAGCTTAATGGTGTGAGTTCAGTCAGAGCCCTGCTAATAAGATCCAGAGCCTACTAATAAGAGCTTCAGTGGAGATATGTGTATCTGTAAAGGCAGGGTGGCCTTGTTTTAAGGCCTGTGGTTTCACTCTGTCTGCTTGCAGGGAGGTTGAACTGCAGTCAACTGACTTTATGGACCTAATCGTCAAGATATTGACTACTTTAGACAGCGGACCATCAAATACTCTAAACTCTCTTCTCTCACACCATCTGTCGTTTGCTGGAGAATCCTTCCTGTTGCCACTTCTCTAAATCGCTCTCTCTTACACAGGCTCACACACTCACTCCTTTTATTCATTTTTTTCTTGCTCCTGCTCTGTTCTCCCCTCACCGTGTATTCCTGACTGTGCTGTTCCTTGTTGAGCTGCAGGCAGTAGCTTAGTTCTTCAGCGAAGGAGTCTAATCCAGTGTTTTAAAAAGCTCTTGGGCAGGATGTGACTGATTTCATTTTACACTAAAAGCCTTAACGTGTCTCATTCAAATGCAGAATGAGACTTGCATGTAAAATGACCCTCATGTTTTTTTTTCTCCTATAAAGGACCCCCCCCCCCAGTGTTTCCCTCTCATTATTTCACTTCTATGATCTCCTCCTTTTCTTTTCCTTTTTCCTATTTTGTCTTTTCCTCCTTTGATTTTCAATTCCTCCCTTCACTCATGCATATACATGCCATTCCTATCACAATGTGAAATTAAAATGAATAGAAAGGGGGTACACCAAAGTGAACAGAAATGAAAGATAGAGACAGATGGAGTCGATAAAATACGAGTGACATGTGTACACAGAGAAAGTAATAGGGCTGGAGAGCAAGTGTCTGAGACGAAGATCAGGGAGTGATGCATGGGCTACAGAAATAATAAATCTTGACACCACATAAATTATGTAAAACATGTTTCTCTATCACTGTCTCCCTCTCCAAACTTGTTAAGTATCTGTGGAATGAAATTTTCCTCTGATAGTCAATCATATACATGTGCATGTGTACCTCATGTGTTCACATGTATATGTGTGTGTTTGAGAGAGGGAATGCCTGCAAACTCCAGTGGGCAGCGTGAGGGGCAAGAGCAACTGTGATCAATATAAGCTACTGCAAAACCAATCGGAAGTATTGAATCCTGTGTGTGTGTGTGTGTGTGTGTGTATGTATAGAGGGGTTGGGACATGGGAAACATTGAAGTGGGAAATAGGGTAGAGGATGAGGCGATTTGGTTTAATTGCTATGTTTGCACTTGAGGAATTTTGTAACTCAATTTGGTCCAATTCCTTGCCTTTATATATAACAATTGGTTGCAGTGTAAGAACTGTAGCCGCTGCTAGCTGTATAGCTCTCTCTGTATAGCTCTCTCTATATCTTACTGTGTCATACTTTAGGTCTGTACTGCTGTCACTTTGTTGATTCATTATTATATGTGTTGCAGTGTGATATGTGGAGAGAGGGAAACCAAGCTAGATATACGCCTATAAATCACTATTTGCTTGACTGCAACTATTGTAACGGCTGTGTATAACATTACTTGTCTACTGCATGTATCGATAATAAACTTGAAGTTTGGGACGCCGGCCACACTGGAAGCATTAATGTACTTCTGAGAAATGAGAAGCTGATGTGGTATAATAGAACATAGTTAAGTCAGGTGTCTCATTCAAAAGTGATTCTTGACCTCAAGGGGAATTAATTTGATCAATGCAAATTTAATTAAAAGATATACTGTAAATGAGATTAAAAGACACAATACATTTAATTAATTAATTGCAATGGTAAGTGTTTTACAGTAATTATTTGTCTCTGGCCACACAGTTAATGAGCAGCTCTGTTCATACTCATTGATTATTCTGCAGTTGTTGTTGTGATATTGGGCATATATTTGCATACAATGTAGGAGATCTGAACTCACTGCAAGCTTGTCTGTAATAGCTTTAATAGCTGTTAGGCCACAAGAGCCACAACCTTAAAGGAATAGGTTGATATTTTGTGAAATACACGTTTTGTTAAGTTAGATGAGAAGATGGCTGTACATTAAATATGAAGTTAAAACCATCAAAGTTGTCCAAACAGCTCTTTTTACAGGTTGTTCTATACTCTGTTTCTCCTAAAACTGTCAGAAAGCAATTGTTTGATAAGCTAATGTAATATAAAGACGTAATACTTTGGTTACTTAGTTTGCTTTGGAGTCTTCCTGCCATGCAATGATACAACATTGCTTAATGGAGCTTTAAAAGGGAAAAAATAGGCACAGATGTTTTTTCCCTGAGCAAAGAACTGCAAAAGTAAAAACATACTTCGAACATGCACCCAAACTGGGATAGTGAGAGGAAGGCTTTCTGAACCGCTATCATCCTCCATTTAAGTACAGAAGCTTCCAAATAACATCACAGGAGGGAGACAGTGAAATGGAAGCCTTTTACAGTACTGTACATTCTTGCTCCAGCACACGCACATGAATGCACACACCCACCTTTTAGTAATGCTGTGAGGATGGCAAGGTCAATGTCCTGATGACCCTCCGACCCCATCCGGAAAACTGTTATCTGAGAGACAACGAGAGAAAGAGACAGACGCAGAGAGAACGAGTGAGAAAAAGGTGCACTACACCAATCCAAATAGTTTGAAAGCTAACTCTTTTACTTCTTTTGTTGTTTAATTTAATGTATCAAGGCTTATAGCATAAAAAAACAAGTCACTTCTTGAGAAAGAGCGCTCTTATTTGCTGGATTAAACGACTACACTAAAAATGCTGAGGTGCAGGAGAAGAGAGGTATTGTATAGCTCTGATGTAATGTACTGTATCTCCTCTCCAGCCTCTCTTCTCTTCTAGTCAGGAGGAGATGAAGGGATTCACTGAGAAGGCAACTGAGGGGAACAAGAGTAAAAACATAACAAAGAGAGAGATCAAATTAAAATTTGACCTAGTAATGCTCTCCGTTTTTTTTTGCTGTGTAAAACATTTTACACTATGGCCACTTTCAGTCTTTGTTTGTGTAGTCTGGCTTGTCTTTTAAGCTGCATTTTTAATAACCTGCGTGAGATGAACTAATGGTGCAATGGATGAAAGCCAAAGTCTGCTGAGAGGGAAGTCTGGGAAATGGGTCAGCTTTTCTGGATTTTTTGGTTTCTGTAAAATATAGCATGCACGTATACACACGTGTTAACATGTGTGTGGGCATACATGCTCCTATGTGTGCATGCATGAAGGGCACCTTGTGGATGTCGTCTACGAGAAAATGCGTGTTCTGAATGCCTGACGAGCTATTCCTCTAATCCCTCCCTCCACCCATCCATCCATCTCCCTACCACCTCACTCTCTTCCCTGCAGCCCATCTCCCTTCCCATCTCCCCCTCTAAATGGCTTCATTTCGTGGAGCTCTGGGAATCTGCGGGCTTTGCTGCTGCAGCTGCTTTCTCTTGAGCAATGCTGCAATGTTGTGGGCTAACCATCCTCTTTCTATCTCCCTCTCTATTCACACAATCTAAATGTGCAAAAGTAATTCAATTTACATTGATGATTTAAAGGAACTTTTACGTTTGCTCATTCATCATTTGTACACCATATGCTGATGACATTTTGGCTCCTCCCTGAGAGAGAAATGAGTGTGGCATTGTGAAATGCAGGGGTAGATAACCTTGGGCACAAGCTAGCTTGACCAATGGCACACCACAAAACAGTGTGCAAGAGTGCCCTCTCATCTGCATGCCAAATTACTTCCTAAACAGCCATTGGCAGTTGCACTGCCTGTTATTTACAGGCAGTTTGGTTGATTTTTTTTCTCCCCACCTGCATTCTACAAAGAACCGCTCCACTCTGCCTCTGATTGGCTCGTACTTGTTGCCTTATTCGCAGGATTTGTTAAACTGATGAACAAGATTGGAGGACATTTCAATCACTAATAAGAGGAGCATCTAAGTGTGTGTACGCGTATGTGTGTGTGTGTGACGGTCACTATCAGTGATCACAGGGTCTTTCTTCAGGTGAAATTCAAGTGCAATGCGATGTGAAGGTATCGATTGAGAACTTCATGAGTGGGGACACCAATAAGGTGCTGATGCAGTGTGAAATGTGTTCATCTGCTTCTTTGAGTTAACTTATAGTGTGTGTGTGTGTGTGCAGTTGTGTTTGTGTGTTTGAACTGTGCAGCCAGTGGCTGAATTATTATTTGCTAGAATGCATCTTTGCCTTGACTCTAATGGATGTTAACAACACAGTTAGGGAGCCATCTGCCGAACACACATGCAATACTGTGATCTAACCAAGTGTGTGTGTCTTTAAAACAGTGTGTTTAAGACTGATTTGTGTGCTCTTACGCAGTGACTGTAAAATGATTGCAAAGCTGTGATTTCAAACACTATCAGTGTAAGAAACAACCATTTATCGTTTTTGATGGCGTGCTCATGAGTGAGCCTAATTTCACCTAATCAGTACAGAATCCTGTCTTGGCCAGTTGTTCATTATACCCTGTAGTTATCGTTATAGCAGAAAGGAGAGTTCACACACACACACACACACACACACACACACACACACACGGCTCGTGGCTGCCTTCAGGACAAAAGATGGATGACAGTGTGATAGAAGAAAGATGATGATTATTGAAGACGTTCGCCATTGTTTCTATTCTCCCCTCTCTCCAGGCTTTATCTCCACTCCCTTTCATCCACCCATCATTCCCCCCCGCCCCCGACTACCACCTTTGCCTGCTTCCTCCTTCCTCCCTTTTCCCTTCCTCCAATCACACCTCCAAGGTGACCCTGTTGATATATGCTACCTGTTATCACAAAGGCTCTACAAAGCTGAGGCTAAGCAACACAACCGCTATGACAACGCAAGGTTGCGAATTTAATCTCAACAATCACCCAGGGTCATCAATAAGTGTGTGCACAAGGTAAACAGACGGCCTCTCCCTCATCTGTTTTCATCCACTTGTACAAGCTAAGGTGCTCCTCAAGTACTTACTGTGAGCAAACAAGTATATTAAAAGGGTAGACACAGCTTCGTCGTATTTTTGTACTAACGGCATAAACTCACCCATCCATTGTACATTACATTTTTGATATGTTTCAATACTGTATCCTAACATAACTTAACATTCTGAATGTATTTTGGCTTCAACACTGACAATCATCACCTCAAGGGTCAACATGCAAGGGACTGGGCACTGACTCGCGTCTGTCACACTCCATCTCTCTGTTAACAAGAATAGAGGAGAGAGGAAAAGACCGGGAAGGATAACGAGAGGGAGAAAAGTGGAGGCAGGGATCAGGAAGAAAGACGTAAGACAGCATGAAAGAGGAAGCATGTGTAACGCAAAGAAAGACAGGAGGAGGGAGATTTGATGTTGACAAATTCCAGACGGATAATATAAATGAACAAAGAAGAGGCAGTGCAATCTTTCTCAGTGTGACTAGAATCTGTTTGAGGATTCCCACATCTTCAGAGACGCTAAGCTACGAGCTTAGAAGAGGATGAGAAAACTGCTCTTCACGCTGCAGTGAGCCAAGCTGATTGGAAAACATTCATCTTCATTTACCAGGCAAAGACCCTGCTCATGCTGCTACATGTACATAATGTACAAGGACCCCCCCAACCCCCCCACACACACTCATATAATCCAGAGGTTTCCTAAGCATCTTCTGTAGTCCATACATTTACAATGGTTAGCAGTTCAGATCTGTCAAAGCTCTAATAGTTTCGTCTGTGCGACTTTGAGCATAACATATTTAGATGAATATTTATTACCTTCTGGAATAAACCATAAACCAACAGGGTTAAGCAGGACAGCAGAAGCAGAAGAAAGAGTGACATATGTTTCTCTATTCATTACATTTTAAACTGATAAACTGCCCTGCTGATAATTATCCAAATAATTGTCTCTCTTCTCGAATATTCTTCTGTCCATAGCTCAAACTCATTAATGTACCTAATGTACCTGTGCTCTCCACCCAAACCATTTGTTTTCCTTGTCTCATGCCTTGCACACTTTACCCTCTCTCCCTAAATCTGTCCCTCCATCTCTCTCATGGTCCATTGAAGTCACTCTTTTCCTCTCCTCATCATCCACCCACTCGTTCTTAGTTTCTCTTGTCAGGAAAGAGGAGGAACATTGCGGGTGGGTGGTTCCTCCTCAATATTTAATCCAAATTAAACATATAAGGAATATTCTACACTCAATTATTCATACCAAGCAATCATCCCACCCCCCATCACAGATGAAGAGCGAGGGGCTGAGAGTGAGAGATGGGGAGGTAGAATGAGGCACTTCTCTGTAACCCGCTGATATATTGGCTTGTTGCAGCAAGAATTACTATAGGCCAATCCCAGACCGTCGATGCAATAAATATACGAGTCAAGGCAGGTCACTTCCTGTATTATTGATGTTCCATCTGGACGGCAGGCTATACATGAGCGGCTGTTTCCCGTAAAATCCTCTGCAGGCGCCGGTCAGGTTTTTGTTTCATCCGGTGGACCATGCTTACTAAAAAATACATTGGATGACGAGATACAACTGAAGAAAGATAACCAAGACCCCCCTTCTTGCCACAAGTGGTGTGGTAGAAGTATGAACTTTTGTATCCCTGCACATGAACTAAAACCCCATGAACTAAACTCCATGAACTGAACTCTGCTACTCCCCCTTTGATGTGTATGACTCCAAAGGGTCTACACGACATCCACAACGTTTGCTTATTGTTATTAGTTTGATCAATGTATATTTTTGTGTGTATGCATGGATTTGTGTTCTAGGAATTTAACACAGTAAAAACTGCTTGATTGAAAATGTATCTTGCTTGGTGTTTTTCACAACAATTGGGCTCCGTAGCCGAACCTACTCGTACCTAGTCCATTAATATGATTTAAAATACAGCCACAGGTTACATCTCTCATAGACCTAGAATTGGATTCACACAATTCTAGAAAAAAAGAAAAATAACTACATGACAACAGGCCTTGCTGATAATTAAAGGCACTGGTTCACACGCAGCCTGTACTCTTTTCAGTGTGCTGGTTTGACATTTATACGAAATGGTTTCATCTTTATGTTGAAGGGATAAAAGAAACAAGATAAGTGACGCGAATACACAAGATAATTACCCTTATCATCCAGGCAAATTGATACAAATGTGGCCTATGCTTTCTTTTAGTATTCTCTTTCAATGCAATTGTATAACACACCATCTATACATCTTACATATGTTACCTCCATGTAAAACTCAAGAGCGTGCACGTTATTCATTAATTAGCTTCACAACTCTTTCCCACATCCCCTCCCCGTCCGACTTGGAACCTAAAAATCTATCATCTATCAGAACAGATGTTTTTCTTTGGTAGATGATCCAACTCACTTCTAGATTAGACCAAATGAAAGCATACAGCAGGTAGTATTGTTTTTATCTGCAAAGAGCCCTTCTCAATTGTATAATTTACTGCCTAACTGACTTCACAGCAACATATTAATGATACAAATTCATCATCTGGCATTTTAAAATGACAATATTGAACCAAAAAATGACAATGAGGCTTGAATATAACTCCCTGTTCCACTTTTGGTAAAAACATGGATAAAAGCATAAAACACAGAGGTACATTGTGTACTTACAACGGATCATAAGTTTATTGCCTCTTGATATAAAGCATAAACAGCCCTCAGTATAATAAACAAAGCCGAGGCAACAGGGAAATAACTGAAGCCCAAAATGTGTACATGAATGAACCAACATGCTGAAAGACATCCTTTCTTTAGTCATCCTCCTTCTCCTTTCTGGTTCCTGTTTGGTGCTGGAGAAAGTGCACCTATTGATTGTTGACGATGTTCATATGGATGTGCTATGGAACTTATGATACAATAAAACATGTAGGATTTCATCAGAAGGTCAAGAAGAGAAAAATACAGATTTAAGACGATTCAAGTTGTATGACCACCTTACAACAAATGATTGAGATCCCTGGAGCGTGCCACAACGCTCAAAATGTGTCCGCAACAGTAAAATCTCATGAAAAGTCATTTGGTGTAAGGTTTGCATTAAGCAAACACACTCTCCCTCTCCCAGACATGATCACAGCCAGTCACCTTTAGTATTTCTCTTTTCCTCCTATTCTTTGGCTTTCCTGCTGCAGAGCCAGAAAAATGAAACCGCAGGCGAGCTGGCACACAGACAAACACACACTTGCATTGTCTCTCTCCCTCTCACACACTTGGCCCTTTCAGCCTGCAGCACTGACCCAGGATAAACCCACATTTGCTGCCAGTGTAAATAAATCAACGCAATGTTTTTGTGATCCTGCTCCTAATCTGTGTGTTAACATGGGTTTGACACTACTTGGCTTTGGTATACAAGGTAAACACAGGTGTCTATAATGATGATGGGGATTATGGATTGTAGTATTATAGAACTAATGTGATTTCACTGTATCCCTATAGTAGGTATTGAGTGCAAAGTCTAGACATCTCAAGTCTTATGTTACACCCTTACACACATACTCGTACACTCAGATTATATCTGACCCCTCTAACCCTGGGCGCAAACTCTGGGAGTCCCTCCCCTCTGTCAGAAGGCTGCGGTCCATCAGGACCAACACCTCACACCACAAAAACAGTTTATGTCTGTTTGTTATTTTAGTCTCCAGATTAAATATTGCAAACTCATCAATCCTGCACATACTGCCAGAACAATAACTGTATATAATATTTTGAAGGTTTGATGCTTCATTCATAACGTTGACATTTCTAAATCAACATTTGAATGCTGCCGCACTTCTTTTAATTTTTTGCATGTCTATCCATTCTGTTTAAACACAGTATTTCTGCACAGTTGCAGAAAGGCAAGACTAATATTATGAGTAGTTATACTAGAATGAGATTATAATGGTGGCTGCATAGGATGGTTTCTGATTATTGTGATACAAACATTACCTTTACAAAGTTAGGGCAATAACGAATGTTCGTGAGTTTTTTTGTCCAGTGGGAAAGGGGCTACATGTATTCAGTTATATTCTGCTATTAGATGGAGAGGGGGATGACAGGTCTGGCAGCTTACAAGGGAGATGCATTTCGGTCATATCTCACAAGAGGGATGGCATTCCCCCTCATATCATCTACTGGTGATAGTCATGAACTATGACAACTGACATTCAAAGCTTCATTCAAAAATATCTAAGGAAGATTGCAGTGCAGCCTTACTACTTTTATTAAGTTGTCCTGTAGTTTTTTATATTTGAAAAGGGATTTAGTCTGATCAGGGGTCAAGTGGGTGACTTTAACACAGGTTGTATGATGATGGTGAACCAGCAGCTTGAAAGCCCCCCAGAGCAAAATGAAACATATGCTTCGCCGTGAAATATGAGATAGGCCAAGCCATAGATGTTTTGGTTTCATGAATGAAATCAGTTGACCACACATGGTCCATTTTGTTTGGGTCTTGAGCCGAGCCATGACAAGAGTGTTTCTGGCTTTGCATGAGACAATGGGAACCCTCTCTTTCGCTCAGTCTCTTTTATTCCTTTCTCCCATATAGTTGCCCCCCTCCTATCACACCTGCAGAAACACTAAACACTGGCTTTCTGAGTGGGATCAGGAGGGAACCCAGATCAGCCTAACAAATAGCAGGCTGGTGAAATTACTTCAGTGAGACAGAGAGAGAGAGAGAGAGAGAGAGAGAGAGAAAGAGAGAGAGAGAAAGAGAAAGAGAAAGAGAAGAGAGAGAGAGAGAGAGAGAGAGAGAGAGAGAGAGAGAGAGAGAGACCAGACACCAGATAGTTCCATCTATCTCTCTCTTTCTCCCACTATAAAGTTGGCTTTTTGAGACATGGTGACGTGATGATTGAAGCATGTGTTCATTGAGAAAAGCCTGAGTTAATATGGAAGATATACGAGGAAGATGATTGCTATCCCTGAACACATTACCATATGTTATCAAAGTTGTATGTCATTGGTAAATGTGTCAGTACAGTTGAAGTCTAAACTTGCACATCTCACTCAGACAGCCATGAAGATCATGTGGAAAGAAGAACATTACTATCTTCAGTTCTTATATGACAATTCTGTGCTCAGGGAGCAACTCAACAGACATTCTGAACACTGAGTTCCAGCTGTTGCCTTGAGGCAGACTGATTAATTCCATCCTCCATAAAATTATTAAATAGCAACAAGTAGTATTACATGATATGATTTTACTGGAGGAAAATATATTGTGACTTGATTATTTATCAGGTGTGTTGATCACACCTGGTTTTAATATTTATTATTCGTAACTATTGTCGGCATGTGTAACTAAGCAGGTTTATGCATGAGTGTATGTATGATCTATGTTCCATGTGTGTGGATTGTGATGCTGGCAGGTGTATTGTGTGATGCAGCGGCTTGGAGGCCAAGACAAATGTACCTGCGGGACAATAAAGTATATATTATCTTATCTGTGATATACAGATCTATTAATTAAACAAGTTTACACACTGGCTGTATAGCCCTTCTTCTTTGTCACCTCAAATGTCTGCATTTTAACTGTGGTTAGCAATTCTTCCTGGTAGTAAATTAATTATCAGACAAATACCTAATTGTCCTGTAAAATACAGGAAAATAAATACAAGGGTGAAACAGTTTGTGGACTTAACATTTTGCCAAAATACACCTCCAGTGTTCCGTTTCAGTATGGCAGCTGTTACAGTTTTTTAAGTTCAGAGAGAGGCAGCATCCGATTATCTGGCCTGTACAGCTGCTCCTGCTGAATGATTCACACATTGTTCTGCTCTGGTGTATTGTATTCAGAAGAAGCATCAGTGTGAGCATCAGTCAGCCACTGGAACCCCACTGGCACCACAATCAATCCACTTACACGCTGCACAACCATGACCAATGCTGGGCTGCTTGCAAAATACTAAATAATATGTTTTTGTGAGTGTACTTTGTGTATGCAGATGCTTTGGATTTTTTGTGTCTGACACATTTTCCTACCATTGCTATATTAACTAAAACAAAGAATAAAATGATTAAACTCCTCTACTTTTTGGGGCGGCAGAATATTGGAAAAAACATTGTTTTCTGCGATATAGTGTGATATGAAAAAATACAGGAATATTCACCCTAAATGTTGTACAACTTAAAGTTAAATGTATCAATCTGTTGCACTTTGAGAACAAAATGAATAGGCTAGATAAACAATGTTGTGCTCTTGTAAACGTGTGTGCTTTAGTAAACTCACGTTTACTAAAGGACAGTCTGCTCAGTTGACAGTCGCGCGGCAGGGAGCGGGCACTACACTAAAAGTCCATGGCCGCGTGGCGAGGTCCGGTCGAGGGGCAGACTGCGTGGACCCAACTCATTGAGAAGTTTTAAAATATAAGGTGCATTATGAAACCGTGACAGGTCAAACTAAACTTTAGGTAATTAATGGGAACACTGGATGAATCATGGAAAATGAGAAGCGTGGGAGTTTTTCTTACATTCTTACATGAGTTGCTTGAGTTAATGTGCTAACATTGTACATCCTGTGATGTGACTAGAGTGCATGTGCTGATGCTTAAACAATACATCGTGCAGCCCAGGTATTTTTTGAAACTGGGAAGATTATCGCATGGTAAATATCTGGTTGAGTTATTTTAAACATCCCGGCCTTTGTGTTTCAAGATGCTAAACTGAATTCTAGCTCAGCGCCTTTAGTTAATAAAATAAGGCTTAGGTGCATGTATGATACTAATTACACATGTACTAGCAAAATGCCACTGGCAGTCAGCAGTACCAACAGTCACTGATCTGGCAAATATTCCCTTCCCCTATAAAAGACGTTGTACACTACATTCAAAGTGAGTTGAGGCGAGAGCAACCAACTGGTACATACGTTAGTGCACAACTAAGAGACAGTAAAAGCTGCTCGCTGTTTGTTTGCATCATATATAGAGGATGTATTACACCATCATATTGTGAATGACTGTAAGATTGTGTGTGGGTGTTTGCATACACTGCTTGGGGGCACACTTTGAGTCACAATGTGTGTGCCATATAGAGCAATGTGGCAAGAGAGCCACATGCCCACTGCTACTGTGATCAAATATACCATAATGAAAACATATCCACACGCAGACATAATTGACACCCCTACACTTACAGCACTATCAAGAGGTCGGTTTCATGTGACTGACAGTGCTCTTAAGGGACTGGGAATTAAACACTGCCAAAGCGGAAAGACTCTCAAGGTGGAGGCCATTTGGTCCCAAACGTCATCAGAATATATTTACATCCACTTAACATTACATGTCATGCATAAAAGATGAGTTAATACTTGATTCAATACAAGTTTCATGATGAGCAAGCTTCAATTGACAAATCAATTTGTTTCTCCTTCACATATTTTTTATTTATTTTTGGGTTTCTTTTTACAGCAGAGACATCAAAGCTTGATTTAATGGTGATATTACTGTTATTGGTGGTTTCCTTGTATATGTGTGTTGCCGTTATTTACCCATTTTTTGGGGACAATTCTGTTTAGATATTCACATTGTGGGGATTTTCCTTCCTTATGTGGACGAAATGCACGTCCGATAATGTAAACTGTAACATTTTAGGGTGAAGACTTGGTTTACGGTTAGGATTAGGATTAGGATTAGGCTGGAAGAGGTTTATGGAAAGACATTAAGGTTATACTTTACTCCAGTAATTAGAATTGTGGAGAACCGTGGAGCTACTTTGATAAAATAATGCTCTCCTTGTGTGCTCTTCAGTTGTTCATGTACTGCTCATACGCCTATTTTATCTGCATCTGCAAATATAGTCATAGTGCAAACATGTGTATGTGTACACACTGGCATGTGTATGTGAACATTTATGAAAGTGACACTCACCAGCTCCTTCTTCTTCATGCATTCCATGAGAATGATGAACAGATGTTGGGCCTGTGTGCGGCTGTAGGTGAAAGTCTTCTGGATGGTCACCAGCAACTGGTCTCTTAGAGACTCATTAATTATGCTGCAGAGGGGCAGAGAAAAAAAGAGTGTCAGGAAAAGGGTCAGATAGAGGAAGGAGAATAAAACAGTGAGGGGGAGGCAGGCAAATTAGATTTTCTTGTCAGTAAGTGAAACCAAGGTTGACAGGAGATCTCAGTACTACTGTCTCATAGTCCTTGATGAGATGTGATTCTGCAGGTTCACTTTAATCTGTAACTTGATATATGAAGCTGTAAAATCTAATTTTCATAAAAATCTATTCTAAATTCATGGTGTGTCTTATGATGAATATAACCAAAAAAGTCCACTGTGTGTTTTTTAAAGAAACGCATCAGCACATTTTGCAAAATGTATACATTTTTGCAAGTTCAAGTTTAACATATATTTCCCCCCAAAAAGCTAATCTGATTTGTTGCTGCCATGAGTATACATGGAATTGTATGCGTGTTTGATCAAAGGCACTTTGTTTAATAAAAACATAAAACATTCTGATTACCAACAATCTTTTCCACATTGGATAAACATTGTATTAGTAAGTGTTTGTCCTTGGATGACAGCATAATGTGAGTGCATACCCTCCATCCTCAGAGTATTTGTGTCCGAAGGCCAAGATGTCTGAGGCCCTGCCGCTGCCGTCACATACCACCACTGGGACGGGAGGTGTGTCCCTGAGGTACTCCAGCACAATGGAAATCACATTAGGGCCTCCCTCTACGATCAGAGCCACCACCGGGACACCTTGACCAATACCTGCACATGAAAACAAGCAAGGTGGTGGTGGAGAAGAGTTATTGTGGAAAGGAAAACAAGGATGAACAACACAGAACAGGGGACAGACATGTGAGGAAAGTTAAGAATAGAAAAAACCCAGAACAAATAACTTGCATGACATCAGCAAGACTTGATCTCTAAATAGAAAAAAATATGTCCAAATGTGTTGCCAAGGTGCAAATTGAACACCTGTGATGTCTCATAACCGTATTGTCAAGACACTCTACGCTTTCTAATTATGGTAGAGAGGTTTCTAAAAAAGCACCGGTACCAAAAATAACCAGCACACTTTATGCATTTTTTTTGTGGTTCTGCGGATGCATGTGTGTGTGTGTGTGTGTGTGTGTGTGGGTGGGAGAGAGATATTCAGTGATAAACCCCCTGCTGTTTTACATAAAAAAGGTTCCTTGTCATAGTCTATTTAGGGTAACTATGCATAATTAGTCGGTTGGTTTTTCGGCACATGGTGAGACTATGTACAGAAGGTACTGTAGATATGAAATTTATTGCCAAACTCTCAATGGAATTTCCTGCTTCCTGCTTGTGTTGCTCCCTTTCCTGCTTCGGGTTTCGTTTCCGTACTGTATTTCTCATCATACCACTGAACATTGCCTTTAAGCCACAATAAACCCCAGAGTCTCATTCTCTCTTACCCCTCTATGTTCTTTCCCTTTTTACTGGTCTCAGTCTAATCCATTTCCTAAACCCTCCTTCCCTCATCCTGCCCTTTCCTGCTCTCTGTCTCACTTCTTTCCAGTTGAGCTCTCTATAGACACTCCGCTCTTCTCCTCTCCCTCCCATTCTGCATCACGAGGTTGTGTTTTCAGACGGGTGTTTTGAATCTTCTAATTCAAAAGCTGTGTAGCTGCTGGATCTTCCCCGCCCTGCACCCTCATCCTGGTCTGCATAATTCACACAGGAGAAAGCATGGTGTGTCTCTCAAGCACGCAGGCAAACACGCGCATACAGATGTGTGCTTACATACTGTATGCGCACATGCACACACAAGCATAAGCACATGCACACGCACCCATTCAGAAGCATGCCCACCACCATTACGCTTTGCCTCACACAGCCTTGTGCGGCCTTGGAACAGGGACAGTTACATAAGGAGAATATTTTAAGGGCCTTGCCTACTTCAAAGAGGGAAAACGTCAGTGTGCCACAACACATCACACGACCACACATCAACAGAGATGAATGTGAGAGAAGCAGACTAATAACTTGGATGGATGTCTATTTTTGATGTTACCTGCATATGTGTGAGCTTGCAGTTGTGTCGGATCAAGCATTGATATTGATGACTAGTGAGCTTTGGAGGCAGCGTGGCAGTATCAAAAGCAGATTATTGTTCAACTAAGGAGCAGATGAGGAGGGGAAAGCACAGCTGTGTCATGGCTATAATTGGTAGCCCGAAAACACACACACACATAAATACAGAGAGGCACATACAAGTAAACAAACCACAAATTAAATAAAATTCTCTTCTGCCTAACTAACCCTCCTCCCCCCAAAAACAAGCACATTACATGATGGCTTTTGACTTCCCATTTACAGTTCTTTTTTCTTTCTTTTTAAATTAAGAGCTTTACCTACTATATTTATTCCTGAGGGAATTCCGATATATCAACATTGCAGCCCGTTAATTCAAATTTAAGCTGTCCACCTAGCGCAAACGCTGACACATTTTCTCCTGTTTACTCCTGTGAGTGGCCTTTAATGCACATAAATGGCACCCAAAAAATATTTCGGACCTAATGGTTATAATTGTGATAATTCAATGAGCAATTGATCCGTAAGAGAAACACTCTTTAGTTTTCCACTTGTTTTACATTTGTAGTGTAATGTATTTCTTAAAAGTTTTTCTGATTCATGGACATGACGTGACCTGAATTTCAATCGGAACTGCCACTAAAAAACATCCACGGTCCAGTAAAGTTCCTGGAAGCTTGCCTGGGAATTGAAACCCTAAACATAGAAACGTTAACACTCGGCAAACTGCTGCTTCTACTGAACTTTACATTTGCTACTTTTTTAAGTTAAATCCTCAGATTGTTAGAAAGCTGAGAGTCCTTTGAATAATTTTATCTGTGGAGACGGATTTTGTGGTCTTAAGTTTCCTTTTATATCAATAAAAAAGATGAACACATGCAGGGTGGTTGCATGAGTTGGCACTTTCAGAAGAATACCTATTGTTCTAGATGGAAATGTAAACCCATAGCTGGAGAGCTATGGGTTTACATCAGTTTTTTTGTGAAGATGCAGTCCTTCTTACTGGAGTTCACCAAGTCTCCTCTGCCAAAGTATAACACTCTGTTTTTTTATTCTCCTCGCTTTTTATTCTCCTCATTACTCGCAATACTTCTAAATTCCATCATATTGCTAATCCAGAAATTAGGTGGGACTCCAGAAATGGAGGAAAATATAGTCTAGTGATGAATTGAACTTTTATAAATTAATTAAAGTGGAAACAATCTTCTACAAACAGTTGCAGAGGTGTACTCTGGGTGTGTCAGTACACAAATACATCACTTTTGGGTGTTGTACAGCTGCAACAGAGTTCACTTCTGCCCACATCCAACTACACCAAGTTGTGATGCTGACGGAAAGTTTTAAACAGATACATATACAATATATATGCCTAACTGACGAGAAGGATACAAATATAATATTAATATATATATATATATATATATATATATATATATATATATATATGTATATATATATATACTATTCTAAAAACAATGTATTTTAAGTATCTCTTTCAAGGGTGGAAGTCGGGATGCGGCTGGGTTGGAGACACTGGTATTTGTACCCTATCCAAAATGTAAATATATACCATGGAAAATTGGTTGCTAGTGTAACTACCTGGAAGGTATTGAATAATTCAAACTAAATATTTCAAACTAAATCACTGCTGCAACCTTGCAACACCGGTTCCTGACCTTGAAAATCCCGTCTGTGTTATATTGGTCCTCAGCGCAAAGTAAAAGTGAGCGCAGACAGGTGGGAGGTTCATTCAAATGAGGCCGTGCAAAATGAGTTGTAGATATTTTGGTGGAAATGAATATTAGACCTGGCGCTGAGAATACAAGTTTGTTAATCTGTTGCTACTTGGGTGATAGCAGCAACTTACAACAAAATAAATAAAAACAGCAGGATGAAAGATAAAAGATATATACAATAATAATAAAAATAATAATAATAATAATAAAATATATATTATACTATGTTTTTAGATCTTTAACTGTTTTTGTTGTTAATCAAACAATGACAAATACACCCATTTATACCGTGGCATATTATATATGTGGGATATATTCTGAGGATACTTGATTTCATAAAATACACACTCTACACAATATACCCTATACACTCAGTTCTGTATCCCTCAACACATTCAGCCTTTCCAACCCTATTCTTGTAATGACTGTCCATGCACCATTCACACACTCCGACGCATCAGATAACACAATTGGCAAACCCCTACTCTCTCCCTTGTCTCTGTATCGCATACATAGTTTTAACCCAGTGCCGCAGCCCACACCTCATCTCCCAGGAAGGAAATTACTGTGAAACCGTGTGAAAAAGCAGATGCAGAAACAAAGGAGAGAGGTGGTCGATGAGACTTCGGGGTCACAACTTTCAATATTATCCCGCCTGGGAGACCAGGAAGTAACGAGGAAAAGAAGGAACGAGGGAGGGAAAGGGGAGCGTGTAAGCAAGACACACATAACATGCTTAAATGGTCCTAATTAAGGATCCAGCAATGACTCATCCTCTGCGTGTGTGTCTCTGTGTGCGTGGGTGTGTGCGAGTGTCTGCGAGTTTGTCCTTGTATGTGTTCAATTTGTATCAGCATGACTGGAGGAGGTGTGCTACAGTATGTGGGTCGTTATCTTCGCACCCCCACCCTTGCCAACACACACAAACACCAAAAATAAAAAAAACGTAAAACACTCTCTCTCACACACACACAAACATCATTATCCCAGCGAGAACCAAAGCAGACGGGAAGCATCAGATCTGTGAAGGGGCCATGACTCGACAGGCAACAGACCAAAAGGTCAGGCGGAACATTAAAAAGGCAAAGTTTCTCTCAAACTTTATTTTTTTCAGTTGTGTTGTGACATCAACATATGTTGTATTTTTTTTTTACATACTCAGAGGAATTACGAATAAATCAGATGATCTTCTTACCAGCCAGAGAGAATTAATCACGAATGGTGTTATTGATCAGAAAAATATATTTACAACTGGGGAATGGGGTTTAAATGATTGATTTGTTAGTTAGCTCCTCTACATATATTTGGGGGTTGAAACAATTGAACTTAAGGCAATGTATCATTCCACAAAATCAAATAAAGAGTAAATAAAGTGAAAGTGTATTAAATGTCATCTGGATTTTATTCTGATGCAAGACACTTGAAATGACAAGTATAAATGGGGTCTTAGTTTACTTGACCATGCCAAAACACTGTTGGATTCAGCTCACAAGATACAGTATATATTTCTTCTCTGCACTGACTTCAAATGATCCATAAAAGGTACAATAAACATGTCACCATGTCACAAGCGCTACAGTCAGCCTCTGAGTCGTAGTAAATATGTCACCCTGTTTGGACTCTGTGAACCATTTGAAATGCAGAAAGTCAGGTTTATTGTATAGCCCATAATCACAGTTAAAATGGTGCTTGTCACAAATATGAAGAAACAGTTGTTAAAAAAGAAAAAGAAAAGAAAGAACTGTTCAAATAAAAATAGAGGAAAAAAAATGTGTTTTTTGTCGATACTTACTTAATTGTTAAATAGTTTGCACAAGTCATCTACAGGGACATCACTGACCTTCTCACCACTAAGGGTTCCCTTTTCATCCAAAGTACCCTTGGGGTTCTAGTTAGCGCCTTCATATTTCAGAGTGTACCTGGCTCTGTTATCTCTCCAGCACAGGGTTGAACACTCTGGCAGTTCATGTTTGTCTTTTTTTTTGTCCATTTGTGCAGGAACACACCTTATCCCTGATTACTTTTTCTGTCCCCATGCTGTACGCTTGTTCTCACATGCCCGCAAATGTTTCATCTTCTGAGCCACTCCCACTCAGTCAGTTCAGCCCCACTGATTTAAACAGTCATCGGTGCACCGACCAGGGGACTCATGAAAAATGTATATCAGTTTTTATGACTCATAGTCATAAAGATCTTAATCAACTTGTAAACATCTTAAATGGCTTTTTTTCACAGCACAATTTTCAAACTTTACTAAGCTTTTCCTGCTATTTGTGCTCTTTTGGATACATCTCCGAGTCAGATTCAAACTGAAAATGCAACTTTTGGATGTGTCAAAGATTAAGAGCCACCAAGTAATCCAGTTGGTTACACAGTTGGATAGCACAAGGAAGGGGAGATATTAGCTATATCTGAAAATCACGAGTTTGTCCAGGCATTTATAGTGGTTGAAAGAAAGAGTATTAGTACCCTATTGGCTTCCCATGTACCAATAATAATAATACAATCTCTTTCGTATGGGCTGCTCCACAGTGGAGGTCAGCGTGTCATGGCTAATCTGCAACACAAGGGCTTATGGCTTCTGGATTCAATCACTAGAGATACTTCATCTTTTACCTCTGCTGTGATTAATGAAAACACTGCTCTTGGAGGGTCAGTGAAGGTGACACAGTAGACACAGAGTTGAAATGCACACAAGCCTACACCTACTCACACATGCAATATACAAAGCACTTTTTCACACATTTTAATATTCCATGTAATTTAAAGGGAACTGGCCGAGGGCACACTCAAGGTGCCTCATTCATTCTTGCAGACTTTATCTAAACTTGCACAAATAAATAACTTGTTTTCCTCTTTGGGCCCAGCATGTAAATCCAATTTAAGATTTTCACATGAGCAACAAATACAGGAATACTGTGTGCGTGAATAAGATGCAGGGGATTCTATTTATTTCTTGTTCAATTTTAAGAGAGAAAATAAATAGATGTCCTTATTCTTGCAGCCTTTTCAATGTTTCATCCTGGTGTTTCAGTGGAGACACCTCAAGGTAAAATGTTGTCTCACTGCCTGCATCCTCCACAGCTGCATCACACTTCATGTGCGCTTTATATTCTTCTCTTCTCCCTCGGCTCACACTCAATCTCTTTTCTGTCTTCATTTTCTCACTCTCCTTTCTTCCTCTTTTACTTGTCATTTCTCTGAGGCAGGTGTGTGATTAAACAGCTTTATAGCCACATGGAGACATGTCAAAAGAGCTGTGCAGGGGCTGAGTGAGCTGTGTTGAATGGTGCCAATCATTTTATTGATTTTTTGACTTGGATAATATCTGCTAGCTTCAGAAGATGGTAAGGTAAGGTTAAATAGGAGATATCTCTGTATGTATGTGCCCTCATACACTATAAAAGAGTGTCTTGGGATGAGCAACCATATTTTAAATTGACAATTTGTATATGATTATGCAATGTTAATGATCACTGGTCATAAGCTCTGTCCCTCTGTTTCCATGTGAAGTGTGCTGTGCTGAATCCTTGTCACGGTTATCCAGGCTCATTTGCATCTGCATCTCTGACCACGTCTGGCTGAACAAGTCACGAGAGAGCCATGCATGTACAACAGGGCACAGCACTGAGAATTTACTCTAGCGTGTGAATGTGCTGGCTCCAGTCCATCCACCACATTTAGCTTCCCAACCACAGTTTCCTGACTGAAGCCATTTAATTTGTTTACCACCAACCAGGGCTGTCCCTTTAATAGTCCTGTCCACTTTCCACTGAAGAGGGCACAAAACCCATGAGGTGACACCTTATACAACATGAAATATACAGTAGAGACTGGAGGTGCGCAGAGGGAATACAGCTCTTATCACCAAAGGTGGTGTTAAGAGGTTTAGGAAACGCCCAACTGTGCTCCAATGATGAGATTTGACAGGTGCCAATGGTGCTGCCATATAACTTGACATGGAAATGTTCAATGTGAAAAATAACCCCAAACATCTTTTGGCAAAAGGAAATCATAAAGTGGTAAGGGATCAGGAAAAGTATCATGACCTAGAATATTTGAAAATACATAGTTTGCTATATCAAAGCTATATCTAGAGCGTAGTCAGACCAATATACAACTGACTCCCACATTTAAAAACTGTGTTATATTGTGCAGCCAATTTGATTGCTACAGCATTTCCGGCACTCACATGGTAATAGCCGTTGCAAGGAAAATTGCACACAGGCATAGTAGGATTAGCTACAGGATTGCCCAGACATCACAAAAATACCACAGGGGGAGATTACACATATCTATCCACCACACTTCTTTCATCTTGTGTTTGTGTGCAGTGTGTGTGACTGTGTGTTAAGATAAAAATTAAAGAGAAGAAAAAAAAGCTTGTGGTTACGTGTGGTCTGCAACCCACATGTTAGGCCATTCAAACTAAACTGTTTTTTTCCCTTTTTACTTTATTTATCCTTCTTTCCTTGACAGGACCTCAGGCTACTCTTGGATCCCACAGGAGCCCTGCTGTGAGGAAAATTGATGCACTCTTTGATTGACCGTGGACAGGTAATCAAATTAAGAAATGTTCCTTGACTGCCAACCCCTCAGAGGTGAATGAGAAGTGAAAGATAAATGTGTGTAATGTACTGTACCTTATGTGCGTACACAGACACATAGAGTAATCCCACAATGAGGCTGCACATTTCCATGAAAATCAGTGCATTAAAATTGTTGCAACATTGATACCACAGGAAAATGGATACGTGGCTGGTTTGTCAATAGTGTTTAACTCCTTTAACCTCTTTTGGGAGTAAAACGGTCTCTTTGTTGATAGGAAGAACTTCAGAGTTGCAGCTGTGCTAGTGGACTTGATGTATTATACATGTGTATATGTGCAGCTGCGACACATTTTACACACTTCTCAAACAATTTGCTTTGGTCACTCAACAAGTGGTTATAAACAGTGTGATGATCTTTAAATAGGGTTTAGATAAATTTACCAACTAAAAAGGTGATGAAAGTCCTAAAAACAATAGCTAGATTCAACAAATGCTCAATATAATTTTAAAACAGTTCCAAGAGAAAATAAGTTAGTAAACTTGCTTTGATTCAGGTCACAGATACAAAATTGCATCATACAATATAAGAAAAGTTAATAGAACAATTCTGATCAGTACTATGGATCCATTTTGGCACAGGACTTCATCTCAAGAGGCAACTGTTGTCAACCTGACTGACAGGTTATACAGTTGCAGCTGGTTATCAGTGTAAGCTCTGATGGTCAACAGTAGATAAACAACACACACAGTAACCTATCAGCTTGTTTAATGAATCAGACGATGGATAAAGCAGGGATGGCGCAATACATTCCCATCATATGGATGGTTAGCTGCTTGTATGACGACTGGGCGTCCCTTTGCCTTCCCAGCCCCTTTTTTATGAGTCCAGGCATAGGATGACAAAGGGAAGCCCATAGGTCACATGACTGGATGATGAACAAGGAGAAAATACCCCAGGGACATTTCCTAAATACCCAGCGGCAATGGGTCAGGAGGAATACGGCAGTGGTTGGTGGAGGGGAAAAAAAGCCCAGTTTTATCCTGAGTGACATATAACATACTCTTACGAAGTCTGGATCAGTGCACATCAGTTATAGGTCTGTCAGGTGAAAAGAAATGGTGATGACAAAGATATGATTTGAGTCATGATATTGCTCTCGACACTTGTAACCGTTTATCTCCTGACACCCTCAGTTTTCAAATAAGCATTGATGTTAAAATGTCTGCATTCATGTCACCCAAACCCTGAGGAAATTGTTATAAAATGTCTTTATGTTGACAACAAAAGACGGTAATAACAAATCATGGCCCCAAACAAAATGTATCTGACTCAGGTTTGTTCCCGACACGTTCTACACAATGAGAGGCTATTGAGAAATGTATTTAAAGGGTTTCAGGGAGGTTTGTGTGTGCTTGTGTTGTTGTTTGTGACCGTGTGAGAGATAGAGAGAGAGAGAGAGAGAATGAGAGAGAAAAAGACAGAGAAATGCATTTGTATTCATTCAAATCCATTTGGTTTCTAGCTAAGGTATAATGTGGAAATTGAAAACTGAGAAATACAATGTGACAGGGACTCAACGGTGCATGAACACGCCACACAAAGGCAATACTGTGTGTATGCAGACAGAAATGCACATACATATACAGTACATGCAATACCTAAACAACTGTGCCTTGCACAAACAATAATTCAAACATACTCTTGCTGCCCTTTTATGAGCATAATATGCCTTTGGTGCAATACGTTTTAAAATTAAGACTTGGAGAGCTGCACAAAAACACATCGTAGAGTGAGATTCTTTTGAGTTTCAACACTAGTGTGTAATAATGTCTGTCAACATAGAAAATACATACAAAATTAGGTCGTCCTGATATATGTGATGTCGACCCAGTGGTTTTAAAATCCTCCAGTGTACCATGTTCTGATTTGTACTATCAAGTATCAAATACAAACATCTGATGCAACTTTCATTCCTTTAGGTGTGTTTACATATTACAACTTGTTGTGTCTGCAGTACAGTATGTGTGTAAATATACATGTGCAGCTGTCGACCGTGTGCTGATCAATACCACTGTGCTTGTTACATTTATTAGCTTTATGCAGCACCCCAGAACAAGAGGCAAGGAATATCAAGAGGTTCATTTGAGGAAAGAGTTCATCTGAGCTGTCAGGACGCTTTGAAATAAAAAAAATAAACCCCTCCTGAAGGGAGGGACGGTTTCAAAGGCTCATCGAGTTATATCACAGCTGGCTAAAAATACGCTGTCTGACAGCATGTGTTCATTATAAAGCAGGTAATGATAATTGGTCATAATAATTGTAGTCCAGTTGCAGCTATAAAATAGAGTTTGAACACAAATTACCCACAGTGGTGCCATCAATAAAAACAAGGATTACAGTTTCATTATGCTATTATCACGCACCGTGACGAAAAGCCCTTCCTTTAATTTAAGTAGGTCAGCAGCCATTACAGATTGGAACCGAAACCTGATATTAAACGGGCACCGGTGCTAAATTATTAAAGACCGGAGTATTGATAAGCAATCAGCAAACAGCAGAAAATAAACCAGTTGACTGGAAGACAAGTCAAAGTTTACTCGAGTTTTAAACCTTTGCGAGTAAAAAGGATATTATTAATTTTCACACATAGTTGTGTGTGTGTACTAAATTGTTTTTTGGGTGCCCAGTTGTGGCTTCATGCTTAAGGACCTCTTGAGGTTGCTGTGACTTTCTCAAAACACCTTATTTTAACTGTTTTATACTACCATTGACTGCCTGCTTACTCCTCCCTCACTTCTCTTAACCGGCACCCCGGCCAGCAGGGGCCGCTAGTGATAACACAGCTGAAGGCATCGGGACCCTAAGACGATACTCTGGGGCCAGAGGCACAGTGGGGTGACAGTTTGCACATTGTTAATGTTTTGGTTGGTGTGTTTGGCTACAGCTAATGGAACTACCAGTACACACACTGATGTACTTAGCTGCCACTCAACAACTACGAAGCAAGCAGACAGCTTGGTGAGTTTGTGTTTTGGCACTATTGTATGAAGTGTATTATACATCGACTTCAAGTCCATTGCTTGTATAACGGTACGTTCCACTCACGTGTGTTGATCTTTTGCAGAGAGATGTGTTTCTCCAGCTGACGTCGTAGCTTGACCTCAGCGCCGTACTTTCCCGTGGTGCCATTGTCTGCCAGGATGAAGTGGGAGTGGAGACTGTTTAGAACCGTCAACTTGCTCATGGGGTTGGACATGGTCTGGTATGGACGCACCACCTGTCCGGGAAACGATGAAATTGAACAGTTACACAAACATCTATGAAGGGGTATGTGACAACTTTACAAAGGAAAAGAGAAGAGACGCTACTGGTTGGACAATGGGAGATATAGGATCTGCCCTTTCAGGGCTTGACCCATTCTTAGGACTAAAAGTCAGGATATATCACCCTTTGTGTTTAAAATCAGACATCAACATTTAAGGAGAGACATTTTGTCAGTATAATGAAATATGTGTGTTTGGTTCTTAACAGGCCAATGTATTTGCAATAGCTACTGCACATTTATTGTACTGTTACACTACAAACTGAACATTTATACAACATTGTTCATATTCTCTAAAGCTTGGATTTGGTCAAGTGGAGAATCCCCTGACAATCTGGTCATTAGGCGTACAGTTGAGATCAATCAAGCACGGAAAAAGAGCATCTAATTTCAGCTACCAACATTAATCTGCTCTGCTTGACTTGTTCAGGAGGACATTCTGATACAATTTTAACTATAACATAATATTGATTCCAGAGATTTCAATGAGTTAGCACGTGTTCTGCAGTCTTCTGCCAGCGGTCCAACTCACTTTAAAGGAGTGTTTATGACAGATTGGATTGGCTTACTCAGCATCTCAGTTAATAAACCGTTAACTGCAATCTACAGGATGTGGCAACTGTGGGCTGCACGTGATGTTTTTTCACATATAGATTCAAGCAAACCAGCATGCAAGCACCCGCTCTGAAACCTAACATATCATATTGTTCTGTTTATTTATTCTCAGACTTACATCTTTGCCAACAAGATCCTCTTGATTTTCTACGATGCCCCACGGAGCAATGCCAATGGTGCAGATCTTCCCCCTTGACTTGGAGGCGTGGTCTTTCAATGCATCACCAACATGGCGAATCACTCCTGTGTGTGTGCATAAATGTTTCAGAGTGTTAGTGAGAAGAACGGAGACAGAGATAACAAAATCTGTTTTTGTCAAAAATCAATACACAGTGTAAACTTAGATAATGTTCCAATCTGCTGTGAAAGATAAACAAGATCTATGAGGTGCAGGTTGAGGGCAGCAGAGGTTGGCGTGGCAGGCAATTTTAATATACACACACACACACACACACACACACACACACACACACACACACACACACACACACACACACACACACACACACACACACACACACACACACACGGGTCGTAGCTTCAGGCCTATAGTTGTTGTCCTCAGGGAAGCAGCAGTCAGACCTGGAGGATATATTGTACCATCTTTCCTGCTGACATTCATTCTTTCTCTACCTCCACTATTCAGGTCTCCCTTTTTCTTTCCTCAGAACCCATTGTGTCACAAAATTTGACTTTTTATATATTTTTGTATTCAAGTGTGAGCTCTCTACTGCATCAAACGGTGTATCAATTATTTCCATCTGTCTCATCTCTCCTCCCATCGTTGTTCTTATTTAAAGCATGCTATATTTAATTTAAGTAACCAGGAAATAATACAAGAACAATACAAACAGTGAACAAACAAAGTGCCAAAGCATTGAAAAGAAGTACAATTTTTGTACACTGCACAGAAATTACCATTCCCAGTAATATAAAAGCATGTACATTTTGCAACATGGCCATATATTTTAATATCCATGCATTGACATCATTCATACCTTCCAAGATACTACACTTGCAGTAATATGTGCAACAGGAGCAGCAAATCATCCATAGTTTATCAAGCTCTGAAACATAGTATCACTCAGGTAGACTACTTTTCATATGCATGATAAAGCCAGATCTATGCATAAGCCATGTGCTTTCAATCTGTCAGCTGACTTGTCACTATATTAATTTCTACCAATCATATGTTTTGTCTTAAACACTGTTACACAATCATCTGGTTGCTGTTTCTGTTTCTTTCTGGACTTTACACTTTCAGCCCTCCACCTATTATGCTCAAGATCCAGTCCACTGAGCTCCTCATACAGTAAATCCTGCTCCAGGCCAAATTCATCCAGCTACTCAGTATTTCTGAAAAGAGAGCTCCTCAGGCCAAAGATCCTTAAGCTGATCTTCTTCGCAACCTCGATTCTTCAATGCTCTTAACAGGGAAATTCATATGTTGCTTTAAATGGAATACCACTCCTTGAAAAGTATACTGTACATTCATAATAGGCTCTCTTCTGTTATTTCTGTCACACAACTAATTCAATTATAACTCGTTTAGCATTTTGTTCAAATAGTCTTCCCTAATTTAAATGCAGTTTGTGTAATAAGATGTACCTTTTAGTCTAAATGTGACCTTTTTCATTGGCTTCATGCCATAAAATAAGCAGTCTAGACTCCCTGAGAGTTATCCTTCACCTGTCTGGTCTAACTATTAGTGTCTGTAAGTATAATTGAGTGCACTTAATATACATAAAATAACCCCTTGGCAGTGATCCGGTGGTTCAAAATCTTTACAGCCCTGAGGGGCTTTACAAATGGTTATTCAATAGTTGATAACTTATGAAGAATATTTTAATATACTCAATATACTCCTAGCCCAATTACATAGCCACTTATTTTGTATAAAAAGTGAGGCTGCACATTGCTGATAAAATATCATAATTAAATATTTTGTACACTGCACAGAAATATTTACACAAACATGCAAACAGATGTAGCACACTTTTTCACTATAGTACAGATTGTTTTCCAGTAGTTCTCAAAACAAGCTGCGTGTGAGTCCGGTACTTCACCTGTGTTGACTCCGCCGGTGAAGATCCAGGCCCCTGTTGTCATGGCAGCCTTGATGAGCCCTTTGCCAAAGACCTGTTTGAGTTTGGGCTGTAATTCAAAGTTCTGCAGGCCCCCGTGGACTGAGATGAGCAGCTTGGGCAGATCCAGCTGCCACTCCTTGGTCATCAGGTGTAGCAGCAGGTCAGGCTTTGTGTCATAAGACACCCGCACGTACTGAAAACAGTGGGGCATGTGTCAGTGAGTACAGAGTAGCCACCCTCGGGCGTCACCCTCGGGCACATGGTGACTTGAAGTCTGCATGTGCCTGAGACATGAACACAAACAGGGACACATGCATACACATACACTACATGTTATAAAAACATTCAATGTGAAACAAATCTGTGAAGGCAAAATTATGAAATGGAGAAATATCACATGAATCAGCAGACATGCCCGAGTGTGTGGCTTTAATTTTTTTAGGCGGTATTGACAACAGTATTGAACAGATGTTTGCTGTGATTGGAGAACCATATGCATTATAGAGCATCTGTTTATCTATCTAATCCACCCCCAGACACCCAACCTGACATGTGTCTGGATGAATTATTTAACACTGGGAATATATCAGACATAATTCAGCAGCCTCAATCATCTGAATCCACTGAATGTTATATAGCATGTGTGATTCTGTCACCGTGGTTATCATAGATAGCGTAAGTGTGAATAACATGTACAATCAGACTAAAGTATTTTTAGAATGGATCGATTAATCAGGCACAATTTTATCTGCCACAGTCTTTAGGCGCGGCATTTAAATAAATGATTATATATAATTACAAAATAATTACACTCATTAGATTGATGTGTTCAGTCATGATATGATGCATTGTATTGCACATGTGTGATGCCTTTAAATTTGAGTGTTACAGTGTAAAGGGAAGAGAAGCTGGATCAGAACGCTACACAAAGACTCATGAGGAGTCTTCATTACAAGTCATTTTCATTTTCATTTGGACTATGTATGAAATGTGTTAATTGCCGGAAAACCTTGCCAATCATAAACATATTCAATCATTTTCACAATGCTGGTATAGCTGTGATCAAGAGCTGAATTCATCTCAGTCAGCCAAGCGTCTCACACTCTCTGAACCTGTGTGCTGTCAAACTGCATCAGTTTACTGCAGCTGAGGACAGTTTTTAGAATCCCACTCTCACAGAATACTCAGCGAGGACCACTCAGCCTACTCTATCTTTGATAACTGATACATCTCACTAATACACTGTACCATTTTCAAAACCACACCTTCACGTTAACCAAAGGGAGACAACTGGTTGTTTGGATGTGTATTTTTGTGTAAAACTGTCAGGTTGTTCTGTTCTTATTTGCCCTGGGAGTATCTCAAGAAGCAAGGTTTGAACAGGGACTCTGACAAAATGCAACACAGAAGATTTGTTGTGAGAGTCACCATGGCTTTGTTGGAGTGTCCTCCTCCCTGGAACTCAATGGTGCCAAAAGCATCAGTGGGGCTGAGCTGTGTGTGTTTGCAGATCGACCACTTCTCCGACAGGCTGTCATTCTTAGCCAACCGGTCTGCCTTATCATTCTGACTAGTTGATATGCCCGGAGGCAAGCCCACATGCTGACCTATCAGACGACCACAACAGCACCTGAGAGGAGAAAGTAAAAGTGCATGTCAGGCTACATTCAAATTACAAGCAAATGTAGCAAAATCCAATGTATTTGCACCGAAATATTTTTCCCCCAATCATGTGCCGAAGACATAAACACAAACAGGAACACACGCATACACATACACTGCATGTTATAAAAGCATTCAATGTGAGTTATCAAATCAGATACACGTCTGGTCACTGCATGCAGCCGCTGTGAGAACGGTCATATCGTGATTCATGTGTGTTTTTCCACGTTATCCTTCACACAACTATATGGCAGTGCATCATTGGTTATCAGAAACTAATTATGTTTTTTACCCGACAAAAAAAAGTTTAACTGATGCATTGGCCGTCATATTTCACTCAGTCTAACTGTGATTAAATAAATTAGCACTCACCAAATTAGTGTTTGTTTACGAGTCGTAAGAAATAATTTTAGATGTTTTGGAGATGTTTTAACAATATATTTTACTCCGCAGTAGGAAACATTTACCTCGTCATCAGTCATTTAAAATTGAAATCTAACTCATCAAACAGACTTTTCAGAGTTCACTCACTTCATCTGATAAATTACATTTTTCCAAAACTCAGTTCACAGGAGAGCAGTTCAAGTTAAATATCAGCCGAAATGAAGAATCTGCTTTAAGAGTCAAACAAAGTCATGAACCCAGATCTGTTAAATTGAAAAATATGTTAACAGAGTCTGGCAGTCACGGTGTGTATTGTTGGACCAATGGGCAGTCCCCCATGTGTGTGATATTAATTGGGTGCATGTGAGGCATTTCAGGGCAGAGATCCGTTCACATTGATATCAGATATGGGTCACTTCAACCATTACTGTGAATAGTCGAGGCAGAAAGATCAGATCTGGGGGGGGGGAATTTAACTGAGCATTAAGACCTGTCATGTCAGATTGGTAAATAAACACAGTCCTTTACAGAAAATAGATGAAATCTAGAAAAGCCAGAGCCCCAAGAGAAGCTACTGTAGTATCAAGAAAGAAAAGGAGGGAGAGAGAGGTAGAGAGAGGTTGTGTATGACCGAGAGATGGTGAGAAAAAGCTTGAGAGCTGCCATAGTCATGTGCTTAACAGTAAGAGGTGGGCAAGGACGAAATGACAGCTTGTCATCGGACTTTCATCTCCTGATTGGGAGGAGAGGAGGCGAAGGATCTGTAGGCCCCTGCAATCTTTTATTGGTTCTGTCTCTTTGTGTTTTCTGTTCCCTGATGTTCTCCTCTCCCTCTCCCTTTCAGCAACTAGAGGAGTTAGCAGAATGACAGTTATATAAATTGTAGTATTCCTACCCGAGAACATGCTTATTCAGATGTACTGAATGCAGCTTTCATATTTTGTGTTTTAACCTTAAAGGATGGAGTGGGAGCCCTGGGAGGAAAGGAAGTCAGGAGGCTTTGATCGTCATTTCATGTTACCGTCATCTCTTACCAAAGATACGTGTGTGTGTGTGTGTGTGTGTGTGTGTGTGTGTGGTGTGTGTGTGTGTGTGTGTGGGGGGGGGGGGGGGGGGGGGGGGGGGGGGGGGTTGTCACCCAAAGCAACAACATCAGCTGTGGTAAAGATTTCGATAACGTCAGTGTGACAGTGACTTTGCGGAGCAGAATGAGAGGAGATGCTTGAGATAATAATGAGTGCAGAAGTGTCCCTCTCAAAACTACATCACATTTTGTAGAAGTGCTCTTATCATTACAATCATGTTTAAGTACTATTATACACCCTAAGTACTTTCACAGTTACACATTGCTTTACTGCTAAGCAGAATACACCTGTGGGCTCGATCTTGAGCGTTGCTTGAATTATTAACCTTTTAAAATGATGAAAGAATGAACTGGCCTGGCCCTGAGTTTCCCATTTGTGGTTCTAAAATGTGTAATCTCAGTATTTGAGCTCATTAGTGTAGAGCATCTAACTGTGATGCAAATAGAGGCCAGCGTGATTCTACTCTGAGGCATGTTTAAAAGGTCAGTAGTGAAATAGGGCTCTTAATATGCGATATGGGAGGTTACAGTGGCTAACTCACTCATTAAGGTCTTGGAGCTTTTATAGCAAATAATGAAGCAGCTTAATCCTAAATATACAATTTATTTTAGCTATAAATTACTCCCTTTAGCCTCAAAACAAAAATGACTATCTGTAACTAAGAACAATGTAATTTACAGGTATACATACTAAGTAATTTCCTTCCCATTATTACTTACCTATGGGGGTCTTTGGCGCTCACTATGATATGAACACATTCTCTCTTGCTGAATACTCTTTCTATCCACGATTTCTGTGCCTGCAGAAAGGAAGACAGAAGAAATCAGTGAGTCTTTGACAGATAATGGAGCTGTGATCTGAGCCTGCAGGAGTGGCAACAGATAGGCAGAAAGAAACAGGCTGGAATTATGAGCGGGTTTGTGTTTGACTCAAGAGTTCACCTGAAAAAGAACGTTTTTTTTTTTGTTTGTTTGTCCTTTGGTCATTGTCTGAGGTTTGTAATACAAAGACGTTTCTCCCACGGTCTATTTCAGGTTTGAGGGATGGCAAACCGAGCATGCACTATGAAATGTTGGACCTAATGTCTTTTTTTAAGTACTACTTAAAAAATGGAAAGCAAAATCAGCAATTTTACATTCAAGCCTGGTTTAAAGAACAGAAAGCACAGCACAGCACTGCAATGGCACACACGCACACACACACACACACACACACACACACACACACACACACACAGTCCCTCACGTATAATTCAAATGCTGAAGACACTCTGACAGAAATGGTTTATGTTATTCAGTGACTGCAGCCCAAACTGGATGAGATGAAGAGCTGGCAAGGAGAAAGCGGATGTTAAATGCGGTCAGGCAGTAAATTATGTCAGAGTTCCAGTCCTTAGATACTCTTATGCGCAGCCGCCTGAGTGTATGTGTGTATATATGAGCACATGTGTGCATGTGTTTCTATATTGTAAGCGTTTCTTTTGGTTCTTATATTCTGTACAGTAGAGAGACTTTCAAGGAATAATGCAGATGGTGTATTTGTGAAACCGTGATGCTCTGGCAGTCGCACGTGCTGCCGGTCTGAGTGACAGAGAGCCTGACTGGAGCAAATTATCCTGCATCAGACATGACAACAGACACAGAGTGAGCCTAAGCTATAGCACAAGATTCAATACTAATACACATCTGCATCGGCGTCTCCACAGATACACGCATGAACACTTGTTAAATATCAACAAGGATCAATGTTTGCCAAGAGGCAATATGTTACATGTACTGTAGAAAACCCTTCTTAGAGCTAATAAGAAAGGAAACTATCCAGAGCTTTCTGATGGCAAGACCACATACTAAATGACTAAGTAAATGAAAAGACAACACACTGAGGATTGGTAGACTATGATTAGAATTGCTTCGATTGGAAACCACTGAAATCCTGAGCCCACAAATTCTAACATGTTAATATCCCAAAATAAAAACGGATTAATCAAAAAGAGAGTTTGCTCGTGTCATTCATACTGAAATCATTGCTTATAAGCTTAAAAAACACAGAAGATATTCTAAATTCAGAATGGATGGTGGCTGGAGCTGACATCGTATCTCCCTCATGCCAATAGACCCAGACTGGAACAGACTTGGTCCGACTTGACCCATCAGTCATCTCGCCAAGATCAAATGGTTATGTGTCACTGCATAACAGAACAATATCGTTCAGTTTTTTTCCCACCACTCTATATTGCATGCCTTTTCCTGTTGTTGTAGGTTCATTAACTGTGGAAAATTCAGTTCATCCAAAACAGCTGAGTATTACATAAAATATGATGTACATTTTCTGTTTCTGTAATTAGGAGAATGTTACTCTCTGCCATTTTCAACTTTCTGGTCAGCGCTTTGTGGTTCAAAGGTTACACTTCCTGGGATGACACCACCATTCCAGGAAGTGGACTATGTCTGTGGCAGATTTTGTCGCGACAGAGCACAACACAAGGGTCTAGAATAGGACCGAATGTTTCAACGGGACAGTCACAGACAACAAGGAGGACACACAGATCGGACTCCCAAACCCACAGCAGAGGGAACCCAACAGACATGAAAACAAAAAGGACAGAGCTTTTTTTTTTTGCTTTTGATTCTGGGAGAGCTGCCCCGGCTTTTCTCCCCGCCAGCAGAGCTGAGAGCTGCTTGTACTAGGCTTTCCCCACCGCCACGGCTACAACAACACACGCCGCATCCGCCTGACTGGCCCTGTCACACCACGGCAAAACCCACCGCAACTGGCCACAAACAGGCTCGGCCTATGCAGGCACACTTACCCTAACACCAGACTTCCCACGATTAACCATTACTCTGGGGGCCTGGGGGGCTGCTTTTAGAGCTCACCCTGGCCACTATGACAAGCGGGCCACAGAAACGCCCCCAGCCCCATTCTTTCCCCGACATGCTAGAACTGTGTATTCATCCGCCAGTTCATCCTGGGACAAAACTAGATCCACTCAATGGTGGCATTGAGTAGTACAGTTTTTTGGGGGTATTTGATTAGTATCGACAGGGCTGATGGCAAAAAAAGAAAAGAGACAGTCACGCAACACAAAAAGCCTTTAGTGTTCTTGAATCAAACCATTAAAAAGGGATCACAGGAGCTTCACCCAAGGAAAAATATTTACTTCCCTTTACAATCAATCTTTTGTGCTGCCTCAATTCTGCTTTTCCTTATTTTCTGTATCGATATGACGTGCACATTTTTTCACTCACTCTTCCTCTCACACTCTCGAGTGCTGCTCATGAGATTTGTCATGGTATGATGAGATGGCACATGGCCTGCACTCCATTGTGTAATTAAGATTCATCACCGGGACACACTCACTCACACACACCAGCCGCGTATTTCTGTGCGTCTAAGGAGGGAGCAGCATCTGACAGCTGGTTCGGGGTCTTGACTCCATAACAATCAAACTCCTCCACCTCCTCCTTGTCCTCTCTTCCCCCTTCTTTACTGTTGTATGTCCTCCTCCTTATTGGCACTCGCAGGGAGCTGAATTGGGAACCATATCCAATCAACAGCCTAATCCCTTTGCACTCTCCTTTTTTCTCTCCCTTTTTTCGCTATTCCTTTTTACAAAATATGATTGACTCTTATAAAGACATAAAGGTCGCATGTAGCACTTTTACACAAGCATTTTTTCCCATTTAAATAATAATTTATTCAAAACTGACATCTAACAATGTCAAGATACCCGGAAAATCTCCATTTCATCTTCCGGTACATCTCTTCCAAAAGTGAATCAATCTAAATCATCACCTTTTATATTTCCCTCTGTACAACTCTTCAAATGCATTACATTGCATTTTGTTTTACTGCCATCTCAGTAATAAGAGACAGAACTGCTTCCCTTTCTGAAGTGCATCTTCACTTAAATGTCACACATCAAGAATGAAAGTTATTCAATGTTTTAACAATCAATGTCAGTAGACTCCAGAATGAGGAAACTATTTTGGGGGAAGTAAAAAAAAAAACTTTCATATGACAAAAAAACAACAACCTTTCATTTGTGGTACAATTAGACGGTATTTAATTTCAAATCATTCATCTTAAAATGAACACATGAAATAAGAAAAACATAAAGACCAGAGATAGTTTTTCAGATGCAGCACTCGCATAGGTCAGAATGTACTACCACAAGAGACTCTGAAGAAATTCCTTTATCTCAAACATAAAACACTGCATGACATTAAAAATATATCAATAGCCGTGGCAAATGAAAAGTGGAAAAAACTGAGATTGATTTCCACAAATGGACTAAAATTGAAATACAAATTAAATCTGCTGTGGTGAAAAATCTTGACGTCGTTAAAAGATTTATCAAACCAAAACTGTGACAGAAGTCTGTTTTTTATGACTCACCTGTATTATGTGATGGGCTGCATTGTTGTGGCCTTTCCTTCAAAATTGTTGAATGTAGTGTTAACGGCTTGAAATTAAGATCACTTAACGAAACTGATCAGAGCTACCTTGATCAAGCCACCTCTCAGTCAACTGGCAACTGGTCTTCTCTGGGACTATTAGCACTGCTGGTATGTGTGTGCATGAGTGTGTGCGTGTGTGTGTGTGTGTGCGCGTGTGCGTGTGTGTGTGTTCATGGTGCTGAACATACACAGCAAGAAAACCCTGAAACAGCAACAAATAGTCTTTACCTATGTCTGTGTGTACACGCGCTAAGAAATTAATTAAAAACACTGTTGGTTAACTATCTTTAAGTAATGCAACGGTATCATCTGTGCCTTCAAAAATACTGAAAGGTCAGTCGCTTCTTCTAGAAACAGTGTGCGAGAATTACTTGATGTCCTCCAATTTTCACAAGCACCTCACCTGATTTAGATTAAAATTAAAGGTGGACTGTCAGGATCTGAGGTGGACTGTGTGTGAGAGACAGAACAAAAGCAATGGAGCAAGGGAGGCAGAGAGAGAGAGTGCTTCGTCTCCTTCAGCCACATTTCTATCAGAGATCAAGAGCGAAGAGGGAGTCTGAATGGTAAGAGAGCCTATTAGGTGGAGCAACATGACATTCACATAGCCTGCTCACCGTCCTTATTTTGTCCTACAAGACACACACACACATTTTTGTACGTGAGTTTTTGCTGTTGCATTTGCAGTTTTCCCGCTGTTTTTTTTACAGCACAAAGGCAGTTTCCTATCTGTGTTCATCAAAGGGATCAACAGACCTGTTCATAATACAGACCAGGTTTAATTAGGAGCAGTGGGAGAAACTGGCACATAAGACGGAAATCTGAACTATATGAAGTCTAACAATACACAAGCTGGAAAACCACAGTAAGGAAAGAGAATGTACTTTCCAAAAACTGTAATCCTTCTTAATTTAAAACTCACATACACCAACAACAAAATGTAAATGAAAGCAAATGCAAGCTAATTTATTTAGAGTAATGAAAGACTCAGAGGTGCTTAAATGAGTGCACCTGAGTCCAGACAGTCCAGATGCTACAAGGCACCAGAGCCAGGTGTGTGTGTGTGCACATATTATAAACTACACACACACACACACACACACACACACACACACACACACACACACACACACACACACACACACACACACACACACACACACACACAGACAGACACACACAGTGAGGACAGTACGGTCATAAATTCAACTTTCTCTGCTTTGTGCAACAAATCAGTCACTTCCCATATGCAATGGCAGAGTCTGGTTGTGTACAGTGAGGTTACATCGTTAAAGTTTGCGTTGAGACAGAAACATCTGGAACTGGTAGTAGACAAGTTAATGACGCACATACAAACCACACTTATCGTAATAGCATTTGGATGAGCGACAGATAAACACAATATATTTAGGTACAGTTTTCAGTGTAAAAGCGTCTCTTTTCTGGTGCATGCTTGTGTCAGTATGACAATTTTACACATAAAGATACCGTCTGTCTCGATGTGTGTGCTCTCTCCTTTATAACAGGATTATTAAACATCAGCGGGTTAATTGCTGTGAACTGTTGCAATTTGTAAAATGAGTATGAACTCTGACGCATATTACATTTTGTGTAAATGATGTTCCTTGACACAAATAAACACATGATGTACCCTCTAATGGATGGGATGAGCATCTCAGCAGAGGTCATTTGGTCTGTCCTCTCCCATCGCAGAGGAAGTGATCGTGATGGTTTTATGCAATGAAGAACTCCAGATGTAATAGTTTGGGATGTGTGAGCTGGTTAAAATATGGAAATGGAAAAAGGAGTACAAGGTACTCTATCAGTTCAGACTTGAGCAAATCTGAAGCCTTACAAATGCCATTACTGACTGATCAGTCTACAACCCAGTCAAAGTGTTTCTAAGATTAGTATGCAAAAAATAGTTTCGTAGTTGGGTTTTTGTTTTCGCCTGGCTCTTGGCCAGAGCAGACTTGACCTGAATTGCACTAAAATTAAAATGCATTCAGGACAGCCATTTCCCCTTCTATCTCTATTACACTCATCTTCTCTTAATGTCACTCTGAGTGCCTTGGTCCATCTCTGTTTATCCCTTCTCTCTTATGTGTCTTTCTCCTCCATCAAGTCCATTTGTAACCCCATACAACAGCAGCCAGAAGCAAACCATGCACACCATGCAGGTAATCCAAGAGATTGACAATATTACATTCAATGACCTTCACAAGGTAGCCATCATGGCTAAATCAATGCATTGGAAAACAACACAAGATTGTGACTCAATGCTTATTCCAGACTTGCAAAGGCCAATGCCGGCACCTTGCATTAAGGATGAGGTCATTGCCTTTAAATGCAATCTTGTCAAGGAGAAGAACCATTTATGCAAAGTGAAATAGCCCTCACTGACTTGAACACACGCAAACATTGATCTCTCTCTCTCTCTCTCTCTCTCTCTCTCTCTCTCTCTCTCTCTCTCTCTCTCTCTCTCTCTCTCTCTCTCTCTCTCTCTCTCTCTCTCTCTCTCTCTCTCTCTCTCTCTCTCTCTCTCTCTCTCTCTCTCTCTCTCTCTCTCTCTCTCTCTCTCTCTCTCTCTCTCTCTCGCAGTATTTTTGGGTCAAATCTTTGGATCTCATGAAGACCTTGAGTCCAAACCAACACCTCCCACCTCTACTCAGCAGCTCTTCTGTTCTCTGACAGACTGTAAGGAAATTGCAAAAAGGGCAAATGCACAACACAGACAAGTACTAACTATCAAACTAATCTTTTCTACTACTCTATTGAACAAAATTGCAAAATGGCCAATACAAAAGATAACCCGGTGCAGAATGGGGGTTCATGTTTGGTGTGTTACGCTGGAGAAAAGCCTCAATCCAAAACAACCTTTTCCTCCTCTATTCAGCAGCTCTCTCTCAGTCTGCTACTGGAGGACAGCAGCAAACTGGTCAACACACAAGACAACGCCTGTGCAGCCCAAACCAATCTGTCTCACCTCTCTATTCTCCATGAAGTGCCACATAAATTCAAGGTAAGCAGCACTTTTAAGACTAATTAAGACTCTCGAGGCAATTGCCCACAATTTCATCATGCTCGCTCTGTTGTCCGATTAGAACCATGTAACAACCATATTTTAAATACAGCTCAGTTAAATTCTAAACATTAATAAGCTCTAAAGATACTCAAGGAGAATTTATTCAAATCCTTTAATTTGTTCAGTGCCACTGGGATTCTATGTTTTAAACATAATACAAAATGCACCCCGTGCAAACGTAAGCTGCCGAATAACAAGCCTGTCAATGTGTTTCTTTAGTGCTTAGCAGCAGGTATTGTGTCATCCAACTGCCAAACAATTGTTAACAAAGCACCTCAGCAGATTGGCTCTTCTCTTCTTCTGAATGGTTCATTTCAAAGAAATCTATGGAGCAGATTTAAGGGACAATTTACAGAATTATTTAATAAAGATATGGAACCATTTTAGGTTTAATAGATCACTTGATAACATAAGATACTATAAATATGCTCCTCAATTGTAAATAGGCTTTTCAGGTTGGTGAATACGCTAAGTTTGGGTTTACACAATCTATCTCAATGATTACTAAATCATTCTCAACATCAATGACCAGATCAGTGACTAGTTATCTCTGTCTTACCCTTAAACTCAATGGCCTGAAAGAGACCTTCACTGAAATGATCTGGAATGAGATTTCTGTTAATCTGCGTTGGTCTTTACGGCAGAATGCACTCAGGTTTATGAAGTGACTTATATATAATGTATGGCTTCAGCTACAGCCATATCATGTCCTATAAAATAGAAAGTGTGGAGTAAAATCCTTGAGGTAGCAGTTTTATTTCATTCAGCTCTGTACATAGTATGCTTGATTTATATGAAATGTAATTGAAATAGTATATACCCCTGAAAAAAAATGAATCAGCCTCCTCAACATTTCATACATTGATGGATGTCTATGAAAAAGAGTGCACTTCGCCGCTGTGAGTAACGTCCTCGACAAGTAATTGTAAATCAGAGCCCAATATAAGAAGGATAAATAGAGACTGACATAAATCCGGTGGTGAAGTTATGTGAGAATGGTGAACATAAATGTAAAAAATAAAGAAACGGTGAGAGTGGGAGAAAATTAACAGCATGAGAGTCGAACACTCAAAGAAATTAAAAAGTAAAACTTTTTTTTGTTTAAACAGCGACATAAAGGCATTTACTACGCAGATTGGGCCAGACTTTACCGATCCACAAAAAAATACACTTTCTTTGTCAATGTCATTATAACATTTCAACTCTCTGGTGCGATGTCTGGCCTCAATGTACCTTATTCAAATCATCCCAATGTCTTCAATGCAGTGGGCTATACAGATGGTAAATTTGAGAAAATGAGAGCACCGGGTATCAGGAACTGTTTTGCTCAGTTCTTGAAAGGGTAAACAAGACATTGAAGTTAATTGCATCACAGTGAACATATTATATTCATCCATGTTCTGTTTTGCAAAATCAATCCTCTTCAACAGTGGGTGAGTATCCCACCACCTTATAAATCAGCACACAACATTAAATGCAAAATACATGAAGACAAGACTTGTTTTAGTGTGTCTTTCTCCAGTGTCCATGGGCATTTTCTTCATATGCGATTACTAGTGTGCTAGTGTGCTAGTGCGCATGTGCGCATGTGCGGGTGTGTTCAATTTTTGAGTGTATTGAGTGAATGCTTGCTTGTTTTAGGTCCCGTCGTTTTCAATCCATCTCCTGAGGCTAGAATAAGCAGCTCTCTTTCCCACAGGCCTCCGCTAATCCTAGCTGAGCATCTGGCCATGCAGGCTCTAATCAACACTGGCATGGCCATTCTGTCTGTGACAGAGGGGGGGAAAGGGGAGATAGGTTCCCACTTTGGGGGGTTGGAGGTGGGAGGGGCTGGTGTCAGCATGAAAGGAGATGAGGAGGAGGAGGGTAGGGGTTAGGTAGAGAATGGAGAGATAACATGTGAGGGAGAGGTGAAGGTGAGTGAGGTGGTGGTGAGAAGAAAGACAGAAGGGGGGCAGAGAGAGAGAAGGGGAGAAAGTGGGAAGATGTTTGTTGTATCAGTGAATTTGTGTGAGAAGCATGAGGGTCTGCCTGGTGAGACAGAGAAAGTGTGGAGGTGAGTAAGACAAATAAAGGCAGGAGAGAGGACAAGGAACAGACAGTGATTCTGAAGTCAAGCTGCAGTGGACACGACTGAAGATAAAATAAAACAAAGAAAAGGGAGAATAACCTATCTGTGGTAAATCAGGGACCAATCAAGGACTAGTAATAGAAAAGCATGTGGATGCACAGAGAGAGAGAGAGAGAGAGAGAGAGAGAGAGAAAGGGACAAAATAGACTGACAGTGAGGAGAGATAAGCTGTAGCCATTATGTCTGTGTCAAGATGAGGGCAGAGAAGTGAGAAACCTTACATCAGAAGAAATGAGAAGCCAGCAGAGAAAGAGAAGTGATGAAAGAGAGAGTGAGAGGCAACTAGCCACAGTGAATGACAAGGGGAGCAACCAGCCAGTGAACCGTAGTCAGTAATGATCACACCGTGTTTTAGTTCACTGCGGTTTGATTGACACCTGTCGAGTGGCCTGTAGGAGGTGAAGTCGGGGTTCAGAGGAAGAAAAGAAAGAGGAAGAAAAACAAGAGCGGTTGTGTTTCTAGTGGTAGGTGTGTTAGCATTAAGATGTGTGGTGCAGTGTTGGTGTTATTGTGTCATATTCATTTCCATTGTGTTGGGACATGTTGTTTTGTTGAGTAGAATGTAATTATCTGAATAATGTGTATCCTGCAGCTATACAATCAAAACTATAGTTTCCTTTTCATTTGGCTTTTGTTTTATTTTTCATTATTCTGTTGCTTTGGCTGTTCCATAAAATGAGTTGCTGTTTACCAAACCACTGGCAACGTGACTGTACGTACTCCCATTATCATGAAGGGCCAAATTCAAGGGCACAACACAAGCTCGGGCCAAGGGCTGTGAAATTGCCTTGTGTCTTGTGGTTCGACCATACTCTAGCGTAGCTGATAGGGAGTTTGAATGTTTGTGTGTATATTGAAAAGACACCTGTTCTCGCCAAACCACCTCTTAGTCTGTCATTCCAAATTATCACTCTTTCTTGTCTCTTTCATCAATTTATGATGGATGTATTTCTCAGGTCAAGAGTACATGGCCAAGGATTCATTTTTAATATCACACCCGGGCCAGCGGTCACACAGTGATTCAGGTCTGGATTCATTAGCGCAACTCACACTCTGGCTGTGAGGAAGTCCAGTGCTCTTCAGGTAGCGGTTAGACATGTCACATGGTTTTCTGACATCTCAAATGAAGCTCTAGCGTAAATTCAGACAGGAAGACAATCCCCTCACGCCAGGCTCGTAGGCCTCTCACTCATACTGTCCCTCACCAGCAGCACACATTCCATACTGGATGTCCCCGTCAGAAGTGTTATAAGCGTCAGACTATATCAGCTGTTCAGCAGCCAATAGTGCAGAGTCGTGCCCTCTTCGCTAGCCTATCAGCTTGCTGCCGTCTCCTTTTAAATGTACTCCATCCCCGCCTCTAGTGTCCTGCTGCTGTCTCATACGACCTGCTGCCTCCCCAGCACCATCCGCCTTCTCAGATTCAGCACCCCATCTGCATCTCAAGCAACTCCAGCAGAACCTCCAGCCACCACCACCAGTGTCTGGACTCCTCGGGGGGATCTACAGATTTCTGCCGCTCAGGGCAAACACAGCGCGATCTCAATCTCCTCGTGGAGTTCAAGCGCCAAATAATAAGTTCTGTGTAACCCATGAACGCATCATCTGGCATAATAAACATTAACTACTAATCACTCACTGTCTCTCCTGATTGAGTTTTAATGTAATTGTAATAAATAAAAGGCACTGAAGAGAAATATGCTCTGTTCTGAAATAAATGGAGGATAAATTACTTCTTTCTAAAAGTAGTAACTATCCCCAAAAATATAACATTATTTCCTCCATTCAACATCTCATTTTGGCAACACAAGTTGAATATGGATCTCAACTTAACAGGACTATTATTTATGGTTACTGAGCTGAAGCAGAACTGATCATCTAAATCCATTTAACACAATCACAGTGTGGTCACACAAATATAAAACACAATAGCTGTCTCTATTTCTCTCCCTGTTGTTCCCATCACAGCGGGAACAGCTGGCAAGTTTCCTCTTCTGGCACACCCTCACTATCATTTCACACAAACATACACACAAAATCTAAACACATATAGAAAGACTAAACTATAGTACTATAGTAGCGAAACTATAGTATACTCAGAGCTTCCTATTACACCAACACAAATACAACTCTCTGCTGTATTATAATCAAATCATTAGGCCTGTATTGAGTGGTAGATCTCCTCCTTCACCTGCCTCTCTCTGGAACCTTTATTCAATCGATGAGCTGCTCGGCGGCTTGATAAACTCAATCTGACTCCCACGATTGAGAGAGAAAGAGAGACTGGATCCACAGAGAGGTAGACAGGAAGAGAGGTGGGGAGAGGAAGGAAGTCACAGCTCTAGCCAAAGTGCATAGTGCCAGTGTTGGCCCTGCTGAAAGGGTGTGTGTGTGTGTGGATGGGGGGGTCGGAGCATGTGGGTGGCAGACGCAGGGATGTAAGAGGGATTACATTATTGTGCAATGAACTAGCAGGTACAACTCAAGTCACTGGACATTGTCCATTTTTCTTCAATATCCCCCCCTCGCTCCCACCTCTCTATGTATTTGTCCATTTATCCACTGACAACTAGGGCTGGGCGGTATGGCCAAAAATCCATATCACGGTATTTTGTAGGATTCTGGCGGTTTCACGGTATATCACGGTATTTTTTTTTCCGAATAAACACATTAATTTATTGACGCCGAAAAGGACCGCCCGCCATCGTTATTCACCACTCGCTCGCAACTGGCCAGCAGCTGTTTGTAGGTTGGTACATAGGTTGTGTTAGGAAGCTAAATAAGGAGGGATTTAGGACCCAGGGGAATGTAGTTATTTCATATCCCTTCATACTAGTGGCGCATGCGCAGCCGTAACGACTATCGTCATTCTTCGGCAGGCAGCAACATTTAAAGTTTACAGTCACAGCTGCGTGTACAGCGGTCTGAGCTACTTATGTCTCACGGATAGAGGTTGACTCACGGTTTCAAAGAAATGACATCGACAAAATGCATTCTGGGTAAAGCCCGCCCACTCAGCCGCACCGGAAGAGACTTCTTCCTGCACATGAAGAGTCTTCCTGTGTGGGCGGGCATTTTAGCCAAGTAATTTACCCAGCATGCATCTTCCGATGTCATTCCCTTCAAACCATAAGTCAACTGAGTCTCCATGAGAGCTAAGTAGCTCCGTCCGCTGCTCCTTCAGCTTCAACCTGTGAATGTTAAATGTTATTGCCTGCCAAAGCACGGCGACCGGTATGACGGTATATGAAAAATTCATACCGTACGGAAAGCCGAAACTGGTATACCGGTTCAGCCGGTATACCGCACAGCCCTACTGACAACATTCACCTGAACTCCATAATCTACCCCATGACACTTTGTTTCCCTTCTTTTTACGCATCATTTCAACCCCCTCCTGTCCTATTCCACTTCACCTTCCACCATTGTTTCTTTTTTTTAATTATCCACCCTTTATTTTCTCTCCGTCCCTCCATCTCCTCTTCTGCCTCTCTGCAGCCCATTTCAGCACCACTGACACACATCCTGGCAGGGCAGGATGGTGTTACCATGGATACTGAAACTAGGAGGGAACCTCCCCCCTCCTTGCTTCCTGTGCCCCCCTCCCGTAGCCCCTCAGGCATAGCTGAGAACTGGAGTGGTGATCTCTGGAGCATGGCCATTTGCGTCAGCGCACACACGCACACACACACACACACACACACACACACAGGAAAAAAAGGTAACAAAGATACATATTCCACCTTTTACAACATTTACCTGACAGGCTTATGGAAACATAAATTGTGAATATTAATGAAAGAAAATGAGATACTGTGACAATGGATCAGGCCTTTCCTGTTTATCTATTCTTCAGTCAATCACGCATGATTCTGTATGTCAGGTGATATCTGACAAGCCTGGGAGGGACAGCGACCCATTATACTGTGTCCCAGCATTTAGAAAATGAAACTGATTGCTATCAAGGGAGCCGGCACTAAAAGTAAAGGTTGAAACATGCAACTTGCATGTGATATCGCAAAAACCATGGACTCTGATGATAGACAGACAGTTAATCTTGTTACTGACTATAGAGGTGTCTTACACATATCTGAAAAAAAGAAAAGAAAAGAGAAATGGATGTGTCACATAAAACTGTGTCACACAATTGGTTGAGTTATTTTATTGATTAAGTGACTTTTAAAGCTCATGTTTCCAGTTTATGTTCTTGTTTTTCTATTTGTTTCAAAGATTTTCCTGGAGGCTAGACTTGCTGACGTGTAAGGATTTGCAAACCTGAGCAGCTGAGCGTCTCCAATGATCCATGTTTTTGCTATACTACCACCTTGAAAGTAAAGAGTAACGCATGTATTATGATTATGAAGATAACCTATAAATGCTGTACAGATAAATACATTATTGTGACATTTCTGAGATAAGCTCTTTTGTACAGAAGTGGCACAGGATAGTGATTTGCTAACAGCCTGTCGGTTGAGCTGTCTGACTATTAATGGAGCCATCTTTCACAAGTGAACATTTCCGAGTAAAATATGGCTGTATCACTGCTTTATCAATTGCATCATAAATGGGCATTTTTGTTTGTATCATGCAAATGCCTTGAATTACATATATATCATGGTAGATAATATTTACAATCCCAGATCAAATGAATAACAAAAGTTGTGTGTCCATTTATTTGATCCACATACTGTGAATTGATTGAAATGTCAGTATTTGAAGGTCCCCAAAACACACACAGAAAGCCCTATCCCAAAGGTGAGTTGTAGATACCCTATTCACTTATACATAACTCAATCTCCCAAATATGTATCTGAAAAACATATATATATATATATATATATATATATATATATATATATATATGTGTATATATATATATATATATATATATATGTGTATATATATATATATATATATATATATATATATATATATATGTTTTTCAGATACATATTTGGGAGATTGAGTATAAGACAGTGAAATATATAAATTTCCCCGCAGAGGGCCTGTGGCCAGAAACTCTTCCACGAATCAAATCTACAATGTCTGTTTGCAGAGATTTCCTATCGAGTATGTATCCATGGTCAAAGCTACTCTGACACAAACCTCTTTACTGTGACATGAGCCTTAATCCTATTGTCGCTCTCCCAATCTCGCTCTGTCTTTCCCAGGGTGCATTACCCCTTATCTAACCCTGAATTTTGTTTTGTGCATGAGAGTGTTGCGTTAGGAGCATATACTGTATAGAGGAGGGCATATACTGTATACTAGGGCTGGTAGATATGGCAAATTAATTCTCATTGCGAACAACAAAGAACTGCAGAACAAGAGGCCTGGTGGAAACATTAATACATGAAAAATAAATATAATCTCACAGATGTCCAGTCAAAGAAACAAATCACACAAACTAAAGTGCAGGAATATACAAATGAACAAATCTCAACAACGGTATCTGACTCTGCCACTCTTAACATACAGTTCTATTTGATAATTTACAGCCCAACAGTAACATGTGAACATGTTGATTTAACTTGAACCCCCTCTACCCCAACACAACAGAGGTCCACTGTGAACATTACAAAACAAATCTTTAAACTATATATAAAATCTCCAGTCAGACATTATTGTGACAAATCACACAAACTGAAGTGCAGACTGACTATGGCTCTACCTAAAAATATACATGTATATAGCAGTTGTCTTCTTCATTGCCACTCGCCAATGTGTACACGAGACCAGGTGTTTAAAACCCCCTTTTTTTCTCTCGCAGCTTTGGCAATTTGCCATTGCAAATCAGCTCTAATATATACAATGTATTCATTTCAAAATATGTATGGACTCAACATGTGTCCTAGGAGGGCAGATAGACACAAAGAGAAACAGAAAGTGAGCCATTGAAAAAAATCTGAAAGATTTGCACTGAGGCAGTTTAACAGCATGGAACATAATCTGTCTCAGTACAGACAGCCTTGCTCTAAAAGAGTCATATTGTACTTGTACTAGTAGCAGAACAGATTTTACTTTCTAGAAACTTTTAACTTAATCAACTGTAACTTTTTTTGCAGGGGGAGATCTGCCAAAAGGAAACCATTATATCTTTCTCTCTCTGTCTTTCTACATCTTCATCAGCAGGTCTATTTTGTCTGGGTCTGACATGCCAGGTCAGAATGACCTCTTAGTCAGGGGATTGGAGAAGTTGTCACTTTACTATGAGCTGTTGCGTGCCTGGCAGCGGTGCTACATTGGAGGATGTTTTTGATGTGTTTCCAGCAGGCAGGCTGTGAAACCTTGGCTATACTTTCAGGGTGATTAAAAGCTGTGTTTATGTCTCTAGTCTTGCCCACAAAGTCACCTCTAGTGGTACTTGGGTGAAGAGGTCCTGGTCTCACAGTTAGCTGCTACTGACGCAAAGTGTCACATATGCTTCACTCCATTTTAAACGAGGTTCGACCTAAACTGTAGCTCTCCAGTGTGTCACAACTGCAGTAATCTACAATAGTTTGTCATACTGTAGAAGGGTATTTATGGACATGGCACGAGCTGGTCAAATTTGGTCAACATGAGTCTAGCGACTTCATGCCATCACAGACAACTTGTACTGTTTTGAGAGAGGAAATCCTGGACATTAGAGGATTTTCTTCTAATGTCACAGGCACAGAAAATGACATGAGAGGACACTGGTGAGGTTGGAAAGGATGAAGCAAGAGGACTTACTGAGGGATAACGATGAGAAAGATGGAGGAGCATTGTCATGTTTTTTTTTTTCTTCTTTTTTCCTGTTTTATTTTGAAGTCCTGTCTTGTGTGTCCTTTGTGTCCCTGCATTTCCTGCCCCTGTGATTGTCTGCCCTGTCCCTGATTGTTTCCTGCTGTGTCCAATCACCTGCACCTTCCCCTTGTATTTAAACCCTGTTTGTCTCCTGCCCTATTGTCGGATTGTACTGCGTGTTAACTGTGTGTACGCCGTTTGGTTGTACTGTCAGAGTACAGTTTTAGATTTTTGTCCAATTCCTGTTTTGTTCCTCTGCCTTTTTTGACCCGGTCTGTTTTAAAGCCTGTCCTTGTTTTTTGGACAGTAAATTTACATAAAACAGTTGTTGGCATTTTGGGTCCTCACTGCATAGCCAATCCTGACAAGCATGTGATTAAGTAGTTTGTAAAGGTAAGACCGCTTCAAATGCCAGTGGAAGACATGGAAGTGTTGGGATCTGATTGGGGAAAGGAAAGAATCTCTGGCATGGGCTTAGGAGAAGTTTTATGAAAACAAGGAAGAAGGGACTTGTCAGATGGACTGGGAGTAGTCCGACTGAAAGTAAAAGCTTGAGGAATACAAGGGAGGCTGAAGGTAAGATGGGTGCAGTGGGGAATGCAGTGTGATTCATTTGCACGTCGATATATTTTTGGGGATTGTTTTTGTCATAATTACTTTCTCATAGCAAATTTTTAAGAGCTTTCGCACCGCAAATAAAGGCATCAGCCAATTACGTTGTGTGGAACGGAGATATGCAAAATGTAAACTATAGTGTAGAACAACATAGAGGCTCCGTAGTCCGAACCAAGATGGCAGACTTAATTACTCCTTTTAACCTTGACAAAGAAAGAGCATACCATATCCACTCTTTCTGTTCATACCTTTCACAATAAAAGACCTAGGAATATACAACTGTAACTGTTTACCAGAGGGATCGAAAATTCACTCAGCATTTTGCTAGCAGGGAACTCAATGAAACGGCTTACAATAGATTAGGCTCTACAACAATTTGCCTCAGACAGACTGCCAGACGCTGCTCTGGGTCAATAGGATCTCAATAGTGTGTCCTCTGCCTGAGCAATCTATTTGTACCTTTTATTAAAAAGGTGTTCACTGCTGGTATGAAAAGTTTTGATGCAAATTATTTCGTCAAACCCCCAGTGTATAAAGGCCGTAGATGGATTTTTACTTGATGCAAGGGGTAACAGGAATGTAGTAATGGCTACCTAGATTGTAGGTTTTGATAGTTCAGCATTGGATGTTACTCATTGATTTCAGCAGCACAACTTATGTTCGCCCTGTTCACATGTTTTTTATTCACTCTGTGAAGATCAACGAGCAAAGTTTTAGCAGCACAGTTCTTTTTTACCCTAAACACGGGGGTCAAGCACCTTGGTTTTCTTAAGCCAGAGTTGTATGGGATTTGTTTTGGTGACTAATGTTCTTCCGGCTAAAGGAAGAAGTATGCCATCAAAAACAAATCTAGTATGTTTAAAATATACTCCAAACACAGATTTGGTCAGAATTCCGACTCTACACCATCTGATTAATAGTTGTAATGGCTGTAAAAATGCCTGAAACTGTCGCGCAGTTTTGACTTTTGTAATTTGTTATGTAATTTGCATGGGGAGGGATAGTTGCAGGGAACAGACAGTTATAGAGCTGCCCAATTTCAGGCCAACTTTACACCTGTGTCACCGCTGCTGTCTCTAATAAGGAGGAAGTTTGAATGGGATAAGTACAGCTGAGCTGAGAATTGGACCAATGGGGTTATACTCTGTGATGTGGAGAGTGTATTTTAGGCAACAGATGCCTGATTGTCTGGGTAGTAGTGTCTGTTTCCTCAGCTGTCATACTGAGGAGTGCTGATAATTAATGACTCAGTAGATTTGTGCCTCTTTCATCTCTAGGTGATACCAAAACCTCAGGCAGCTTTCTGGCACTAATCCAGAAGCAGGTGGACCAATGATTTTGTCTGTAGTATTCACCGAGGCAGGGAAGGTGGCAGATGTCTGACTCTATGCAAAACAAAAACATTTTAATCCAATATGAGACAATTAGACCATCTATATGATACATTTTTCTAGTAGAAGTGATATATTATAATCTATAAATATTTGGCGTGATGCAATGTGTGTGCGCTGTTAGGTGCCGCTCAGAAAGGCGAGACCATTATTCTGTAAAAGTCACTGTGTTGGCGGCTTACAGTGTGAATTATTGCTCCAGGTGTTTATTGGCAAAAGAAAATCTGAACTTTTTAAAAACTGTCAACCAGAGACAGGAAAATTGTGTGCATTTTGACAAGCGGTGTCACACACCATTAAAGTCACAGTATCTGAGTAAGCGGTAATCCTTCAGGGGGAATTTAAAAAGTACCTGCCAGAAAAACAAGGTAGTGTATTTAAATGAGGTGAAAGTTGCCACACTTTTACAGGCTGCCAAACTGGTTAAGGAGTTCTCTCAGACACAAACGTACACACGCCTTTTCCTCCCTGGTACTGTATGTCCTGAACAGCTTATCGAAGCCTTACCCGAAATAAAACTATATCTCCCAAAGATCTTGACCCACCTCCGGTAACACAAGTGTTCCTTCATTGACCAGGTCACCTCAATGATGCGTGTTCGTCCATCAAATATAAAAAACGCTGCAAATATTCAAAACCTTTCTACTATTAGTCATTTCCACACCAAGTCTGACACTGTTCAACTAAATCAGGGGTGTCAAACTCATTTTAGTTAAGGTGCCGCATGCTGCCCATTTTGACCTCAAGTGGGCCGGACCAGTAAAATCACAGCATGTTAACGCATACATAATGACAATATTTCTCTCTGTTTAAATCATTGGTGAAGGTTTTTGGATGATAAACCCTATTTTAAGGTATTTCTTCAATAAACTAGAAACATAAAGACCAACAATTCAGACATCAGCCCACTGTTTACCTGCCTGGGCTCTCCTCTGCAGATTCCCTCGCAGTTGGGCAATATCTTTAGTAAAGTCAATGCTGTGATCAATTGTGTCTGTGTCTCAATGGTTACCATGCACGTCTTACAATCAGAGGTTCAGTGGTTCAGATCCCGACTGAGGTAGTTTTTTTTTTTTTTTTTCAGTTTTTTTTTTTTTTTTTCCAGCAATTTTAACAATTATCCCGTGGGCCGGACTGGACCCCCTGACCTAAATCATATGCTTACATCTGACAAACTGAATGACGCTTTTAAATCATTCTTCACCAAAAGGGCAGGGACCCCATTGAAATGTTCAATGATACTGGTTCAAAACACTCAATTACTGATTGTGGTGGATTTGACATCCTGGTGTGTTACAGCTATATGCAAATAGGAAAAGCCATACAACCATATGCAACTTTAAAAGATGTTGCCGTTCTTCAAGTTATTCTTTCTTCCATGCTACATAATGAGTTGTTGGTGAACAATGTGGTGGACATTTATCATAAGTGCTTTATTCTTAAATGTGTAGCTGAACTCTGAAAGCAGAGAGAGTTCATCTTGACCCAGTCTAATCAGCGCCATCCGTGTGAAGCAATAACAGGTGGATCTCGGTATTGTTTTTGTTCTTTTCGTTTTGTTTTCTTTCTGTGCCTCTCACTCTTGTCTCTCAGGGCCGTAGCCAAACAACATCCTCCAGACAGGCATCAAGGCTTGTCTGGTGGGAAGGAGGACACTGCGAGGAGGAGCAGGGGGGAGGGGGGAAAGGGCAAACATTTCAATAATAATTGTTGATGTATAAAACTCATGTTGAACTATTTTTCCGGGTCAGTCCTCCGAACCATCTGTCGTGAAGAGCTCTGCCCATTCAATTGAATTATTCCAAGATTCTGTTTAATAAATGCTTAAAGACATTTAAGTGTTTCACATCACATTTGTTTTCTCTAAAGGAGATTGATAAGGTTAATTAATTTCCATTACAAACAACAGTTTGAATGTTATCATGGCAGAGATGCTCACAGGTAATTTTTTTGCAAGTCCAAGTCAAGTCTGGTTCTAATGAGCGTTTGATCATCTGCTGCATGCCATCCTGTCGGCATAGAACACTGCATATCTATATCTAAGTAATGCAAACATGTCCTGTATTATCATCACTCATCTATTAGCACAGTGATTTTCAACCACTGTGCCGCGGCACACACACCAGTGTGCCGTGAGAGATCGTCAGGTGCCGTGGGAAAATGTCCAATTTCACTTAATCGGTCCCAAAAAATATTATTTAGTTGCCGCAAATAATTTTCCATTGTTGAGCGTCTGAGCCTGCAATATAAGTTCTGGCCTAGTAATTAAATACTCTTCCATGACAGTAGGTAACGCAATACTTACCATATATGCTGTATTATGCTAAAATGTGACATTTCGTAACTTTTTGGGTTGTTGGTGTGCCGCAGGTTTTTTTTATTGTAGAAAATATTTCGTGGCTCAAAAAAGGTTGAAAAACACTGTATAGCACTATCAGTATTAGTTTCATGACTAGAATTTCTAACTACGATACTATACATTGAAAAATAATGATATTCGGTTGAAAAACACTGTATTAGCAGTATCAGTATTAGTTTCATGAAAATTGAAACAACATTGAGGGCATTACATTTGAGATTTAAACACATCAATCTGGTGGACGAAAATAAGAGGCTATATCTGTGAAGAATGATGTGCGCTTTTAAACAATTTAATCATAAACACATTGCTTGTAAATATATGAAAGGTGATGGCACGACAAAAAAATAAATAATCCCCCCCCCCCCCAAAGCATGGTGCTATAAAGCTCGCGGTCAGAGCCACAAGCCATCTTCACGTCGCGACTTCCCAAACCTGGAGACGGTCCCACAAGGGGATCCTTCCACAGCGAGCGGCCGTTACTGATACCCCCTAACTGAGGTGTAAAAATATGAATAATTATGAAACTGATGATCTAACTAGACTGAGAGAAAAGAGAGTACGTAAGAAAGTGCAGCTGGAACCGGTGTATCGATAAGGTTAAAAACTATGTACTGATATAATGATGAATGATTGTTCACAAGTCCCAAATCCTGAGTCAGAGTCAGGTCTTTGGAGGACAAGTCGCCAGTTAAGTCTCTGTGTCACTCCATGTTAGGTCACTGTGTGTTCAACTTAAGTGTGACTGGAGTCCAAGTGGCAGACTCAAAACCCCATCTCTGCATTTTGGCACCTTACCATGAACCAAGCATGGACATGAATAGGACCTCACTATCAGGAGCATCCTGTGCCTGCCAAATAAATATGCAGGATTAAAGACACGATTTATCATTTAGTTACCAGCTTATCTGCAGCAAGTGTATGCAATATAATACAATAGCCTGACAATAAGCCCTACCTCTGTAAAGCGAGATGTTCATTCTTTGGTGACACTGTGTCAGAGAAGCGTTGATTCAACTCAATTATCAACCCAATTTACAATCTAAGCTCTTCCCCACCCAAAACCTATAGAAAACACTGGGAGCGCTGTGGGTGTAGGTGTGTGTGTTGTAGTTGAAGAGTTTCAGGGTTATCTAGTTTCTTTCTTCCCTGCTTTGCTACAAAATATGTTTCATTAACCCTTCGTCCACTGAGCCCGCGGTTTCGCGTGGTGACACTTGAAACGTTTCTCTAAGTTTCTAAAATATTCACAGCACCGCGATAATACATCGCAGAAATATAATTTTACGTCTGGCGGAAAGAGACGGCTTCCTGCTTCCGGGTGCCTGCCCAGGCAGAGCCCAGCATAATTTTAACATCATCAAGCAAGCGAAAGGGCAGCAGTGAGTCATCTGACGCTGGTAAAAAAAAAAAAAAAATCCTTCTCTGTGATTTGTTGAGTCATATGGCCGTCGCCATTTCGTGAACTAAACAACCAATGTACACTCAGGAAAATCTCAAAAGGACTACCCACTTGAGCATGTACACACGCTACAGTTTTCAGTCAGAGAAAAGCGACATCATGACGACAAAGAGATTCAACACGGAGGAAGCAAAACGCATGATTCTGGAGACCAGCGAGGAGGACGACGACGCGTCTTCGTCAGAGCTCGAAGGCTTTAGTTCTTCTGAGGAAGATGGGTAAGTGTAGTTACTAAACTTTGTTACGTGTCTGTAAGGCTGCATGGTGTAAACTAATAATGTGTACACTGTGCAGGAGAGCACGAGAGCCAGCCACGCGGTGTTCACGTTATACAGTCATGATCTGAGTAATGTTTATACACAGTCTGCTTTGTACAACACTCTGCTCACGTTACTACTACAGTCATGATCTGAGTAATGTTTATACACAGTCTGCTTTGTACAACACTCAGATCATGACTGTGGTAGTAACGTGAACAGAGTAATATTTATACACAGTCTGCTTTGTACAACACTCTGCTCACGTTACTACCACAGTTATGATCCGAGTAATGTTTATACACAGTCTGCTTTGTACAACACTCTGTTCACGTTACTACCACAGTCATGATCTGAGTAATATTTATACACAGTCTGCTTTGTACAACACTCTGCTCACGTTACTACCACAGTTATGATCTGAATAATATTTATACACAGTCTGCTTTGTACAACACTCTGTTCACGTTACTACCACAGTCATGATCTGAGTAATATTTATACACAGTCTGCTTTGTACAACACTCTGTTCACGTTACTACCACAGTAGGGCTGTCAACGAATAATCGAAATTCGAATATATATTCGAATAGTTGTTAAAAACAGAATTTCGAATGTGAAAATTTATATTCGAATGTAAAAAATAAAAAATAAAAAAGTATTTCGGAGGATAATTATCGTGAATCTGGCAACCCCCGCCGCGGCCGCGATGAAGTGTCCTCTTGTGTGTGTGTGTGTGTGTGTGTGTGTGTGTGTGTGTGTGTGTGTGTGTGTGTGTGTGTGTGTGTGTGTGTGTGACGAGCCGTTCGGGGCAGAGTCTATGACCCGGAGCAGACGTGAAGCTGGTTGAGGCTTTCACGGGGTTTTGCTGTTGTTTTGGCGTAGGCTGCGGCCCACAGTAGCCTGTTCTGTGTTCCCTTAATAAACACCCTATAAGCCAGCTAACGTCTCGTAGCTTTCCTGACCCAGGGTCGCTACGCTATGTAAGCTAGAGTTAGCTTACCATTTAACGACAAGCAACGTGAGGCCACATCTCCAGAATGTGCACCCAAGAGAATATGGCATAAAATGTGGAACTTCAGAGAAACAGCCCCGTCTGGATACGTATTTTGCGGCGTCCGCCACAAGTTCGTTGTCTGCGGCACGACAGGAGGCCTGCACGCAAAAATTGATTTCGTTCGTATGCAAGGACATGAGGGCTTCAGGGAGTTCTGTGAAGCACTGGAACCGAGGTACCTTATCCCTGATCAGCACTCAGCATGTGTTTATTGTTGCCGTTCATTTAAACCGCAATGCGCGACCGATGGTGCGCGACCGACGGTGCGGGGGGAGGTGAAGTGAACACCTAAACTGAAGAATTTTGTATTTACACATATATTCGAATATATGTGTTTTTTTTAAAAGGAATATTCGAACGTCATTTTTTAGCAATAAAGACACCATCGCCAGCAAACAGGGCGCGTGCTGCCCGGCGACTACTTTCACCACAGGCCAGGTGGAGAAAGACGGCAGCGCGTGCACCACCTGCACCTACGCTGTCCTGGAGGACGGATGAAGACCCGGACACTGCTCCCCCGTCATCAAGTTCCAGCCAGCCCGGACACCAAGTCCACACCAGCACCTGCAGGTCATGTTCCTGTCTCTGCTGCTGCTGCAGCCTGCCGCAAAACAAAGTCAACGGCGGGTCGCAGGGTTTGCGAGCTTTGCAGCATGAAGAAAGTGCGAAAAGACACGGCATGGAAGTGCGAGGCGTGTAACGTTCCCCTCTGCCTGCAGCTGAACAGAAACTGTTTCCGGGAATGGCATGCCATGGCATGAGGATATGCCATTGAAGCAAAGCAAGCCATACTTGTATATTGTAAATAGTCTGACTAGTTTTCGTTCTGTTTTATATTTCTCAATATATATTCTGTAATTTAAAAAAATATATAATACATATTTTTATTTCCAAAAAAAAAGTGTTGTGATGGTAATTTTTCATTTGCACACACTCCATGAAGCTTTATCTGCACTATAAAGTCATTTCTCAGTCCCATTTTTATCATTTTGGTGAAAGGCGTGAAAGACCATATTTCTACTCAAAAAACGATAATAAAAAATTTAGTTTTAGACATTTATTTACATGTATCTACCATTTTATTCATATATTTCACTGCTTTTGTGAACCTAAAACCTTTGGTAAACCAATTGCCATCACCTAAACAGAGTCACCACCTGAGTAAAGTTAGGTTTTTTCAAGTGATATGAAGAATTTCCAAAAATCGAGATTCCATTTTTCAGCTTTAGTGTCATATTATAAAGTTTTTCTCTTTACACTTTTGCCTTATGACAATGGTGCCTCATTATATACATAGCCGAGATTGTTCTGCAATTTATGATGTAAAACATGGGTATATATCTTATATGGAAGTGCCTTAAAAGGTGAATCTAAGAAAATTATGTCAAATCGAGAAAATCGACTGAAAATGACCTCCAGTGTCCAGTGAGTTAAAGAACATCAGCCGTCAGAGTCTCTATTTGCAGGTTCCCAAGCTCAGTTCAGTGTACACTGTATAATCTGTGGGCACATTTCCTCATTCTGTGTGAATCGGTGAACCAATCGCTCTGTGCACAGCCTTTTCCACACACACTCACAACAAAAGCCTGTCAGCTAAATCAAGATGAACCTTGGCCTTAAAGACAGGCATACACGTGGGAGGAGGAAGAACAGCCAGGCTCATTAAAATGATTTGTTCCTCCTACACTTTCAGCACAAAACCTTTTAAGGATGCAATATTTTCTGAAATCAGATAAAAGGATAAATTAACTAAAACTAAAGACTGTGATGGGATCACACCAGCAGCCGCACAAGTTATCCTTTTCCTCAGTTAAGGCCAAAGCTCAAAGCTCATGTCTAAATATAACCCAAGTTATAATGTACTCCCCTCAGCCATGTCAAGTTGTGACATTAGACTTCAATCCAAGTCACATGCCTGAAGTCCACCTGAACAGAATAACAAAAAAATATAACACACACAAATAAACAAACAAACACACACACACGACTGACTCGTCCCACAAACATTTTCCTGCAACTAAAATCCAGTTTATCAGATCCACAATCATACAACCACACTAATAGGAGATCTAATATAAAGCATTTGCCATGTGTTTATCCATGAATGCCAGTGTGCATGAAAGCACCATGTTAATTGGACTCATTGTAATACGTTGAAAGTTGAATTGACAAAATTAGGAGTCAGTTTTTTTACACCTGGACTTGTCACAACATCCCTTCAGTATCAGCCACACATGACACAATTGTAGTTGCATTTAAAATAGAATCCTCTCCATTATGAATCATTATTGGCTATTTCTGTGTGAGAGAAAAGTGAGGGGCCATGAAAGTGAGTGCATGTTTTTGTGCTTATATTCTGGCTTTGCAGCTCCTGTAGTCAACGTAATATAAGCAAACACGAAAACCAATCAAGTGAGACTAGAAACAATATGTAAATGCCGGACCGGCCCTGGCCAAAGACTTGTGTTAATATTCAGATCTCTGCTCTCGGAGGGTCTCCTACTTGATCAACTTTGGGCCTGCTAATGATGCCTTAAAAGGCAGCTTTTTGGAAAAAGCTAGTGGAAGGAAAAATATGTATCCCTTCTTCTGGCATTGCTCCCTCTCTCGACTCAATTACTGTTAATGGAGTGTTGGTTCATGTGTCATTGGTGGTGTGCTGTGGGTCTAATTGGATGGGCAGGGGCAATGGTTTGTTTAACCACAGACATGACAGGATAATGAGGACAAAGATCCTGGCACAAAATCACTGTGTAGCGGCTGTGACTGTGTAGAGAGGCGTGCATACATGTAGATGATTAGTATTTCTTCCCCCTCAAGTCAAGTCATGAAGTCAGGTCATGATTTCTGAGTTTTTATCTGACTGATAAACAGCCAACACTGCACTCTAATAAATTTACTACAGAGACGGATGTCTCACACACCGACATTCAGACTGTCCACACACACTCATTTGTCTAGATCAATTTGTGGATGAAGCAGAAAAGCTCAGACCACATTGATTTGTGTACACACGTCAGATCCTTGTATGTCTCAATGTTTATCTCCGTCTGTTTTTCTCGCATGACTTCACTCAATAAAGATGTGTGAGTGTGTATTTTTGCAAAGTTAATGTATACCGCTATTACAGTATATTTTATGTTTATGTAGAAGGGAAAGAAAGTGGGGGAGGGGGGGGGGGGGGGGGTTCATGTATTTTTTACTTCTGTTGTCCAGGCTTAGCTCAGGCTTCTTCAAACAATCACGATTCCTCAGCCAGCAGCATCTTGCCTTCTTTCGCAGATAATTACCAGTTTGTGTGCTATTTGTCCTTGCTCAGCAGGGATTTGTGTCATTTCCTCTAATTGCACAAAGAGGAAGTGGATGCAACAGTAAATGGCCATCATTACTTCAGCAAGAAAAATCTCCTGCAGTGAAAACATACAAACGCCTTTTAATTAGTAAGGCAAGGAGAGAGAGAGAGAGAGAGAGAGAGAGAGAGAGAGAGAGAGAGAGAGCTAACACAGATATATAGGTCGAGTAAGATACAGCTCCACAATTGAAAAACATATAATTTGTACTTTGATTCACACTATAAAACAAATCTACAAAGATTGAATGGAGAGTTGCCAAATAATGATCATGGGGAGCTTAAATGAGAATTAGCGCTGGCCAGTGAAAGATGTGTTGATCAACGAGTTAGCAGTGTAATGAAGATCATTATAAGGTTACATGCAATCAACTATATAATAAGGTTCAGGCTGTATAGAGGTTGTATAGAGGTTTGTCAATTAATCAAGAATTACAATCATAGCTTTAGTAACTACAAGACTGTGAGAGAGACCACCGGCGGAGGTTCTACGAGGCCAGGCTGGGGGCCGAGGACCGGCCATTCGCTTTTGCTCAGCGGCTGAAGGACGCCGCCACCAGATGGTTGCAACCCGGGGAAGCAGGAGGGGCGCAGGAAGTGGTGGAGAAGGTGGTCCTGGAGCAGTTTGTGGGCGGACTGCTGGCCCGAACATCGGCATGGGTCCGCTGCCACCGCCCTACGGTACTGGAGACCGCCATCACCTTGGCGGAGGACCACCTGGCTGTTCATCCCCCCCGGGTTGGGGGACAACAGCCGCTCGCTGGCTTCAGCCCGCCGACACCCGGCCCACGGAGGAGGCTACCTCCGCTCTTGGCGCAGCCCACGGCGGCTCCGTGGCGGCTCCGTGGCGGCTCCGTGGCGGCTCCGTGGCGGCTCCGTGGCCGGCCCCCCTTCCTCAGGTCCCTGATTCCACGCCCAGCACCGGTACCCTTCCCGGCTCACAGAGGGGTCCTCAGACATCAGGGCAGGAGTGTTGGAGGTGCCGGCAGCCCGGACACTTCCGGAGGGAGTGTCCATTAATGGAGGTAGGTCAGGTGATTCGGGTTGCCGGCCCTCCAACACCCTCCCCCGGTCCGGGAGTGACGTACCGCGTTCCGGTAAGAATCCAGGGGGGCACACATCAATGGTGGGTTCGGGCTGTACGCAGTCTATGATCCATCAGAGCCTGGGTCGGCCCGGGACATTGGTGGAGGCATTGTGGGTAAATATTAGGTGTGTGCATGGGGACGTTCACGAGTATCCCATAGTATCAGTGGAAATTAGGCATGGGGGGAAAAAGCATAGTATAAAGGTTGCGGTTAGCTCCCGCCTTACGCACCCTCTAATCTTGGGAACCGATTGGCCGGGTTTTAACAAGTTAACGGGGCAGGCGGCGGGGGTGCGGTCACGGTAGACAGGGTCATGCGATATGTGTGCTGTGCTCAGCGGCGACGCGAGGTTGGCCGACATTCAGTGGTGTATAGTAACGAAGTAGAAATACTTCGTTACTGTACTTAAGTAGTTTTTTTTGGATATCTGTACTCTACTTTACTATTTATATTTCTGTTTACTTTTACTTTTACTTCACTACATTTTGCAAAGAAAACTGATACTTTTACTCCGATACATTTCCCCTGAAACCTTCGTTACTCGCTACAAAATCAAATCCATCTCTAGAAAGAAAAAGAAAAAAACACATCCGGGACTGTGGTGGAACACAGACTCCACCAAGCAGGTTTTGCGAATCACAATATTATGCATTTCCCTCTACATCCTCTAGTCCAGCGCTCCCGAACCTTTATGCGCCACAGACCGGTTACGTGAAGACAATATTGTCACCGACCGGGTCCGACCTCGGAGAGACAGGAGACAACGACACCTGACGTGTGTTCGTTATGTCCAGTCTACTGACTCTACTGCTAACTAAACCTTTAGTCCAGTCTACTGCTTAACTTATAACCCGCTGCACAAAGAGGATGTTGGAATGGAAGCAGGTTTTCATGCTTTTTTGGCGATCTCAGGATACTTTGCCTTGGTTTTAATCCAGAACACCGGCAGAGTTGAAACAGACTTAAGTTTCATTTTCAGGGTAACGTAACATATTGACATGTGTCAAGAGGTTCCGTCTGAGGTTACCACAGACGGATGTATCTGGTAATTTTTCACAATAAAACATTTTTCCGGACTTGATTTTTTTAATTTAACTTACATTTGTCATTCATTCTTTCTGTTCCGGGCGGAATGAGCATACTTATAACCACACTGTTACAACTCCTTCATAGTGTCATATTGCTTTTTGGAGAATTATGATGATAAGTTCATAGTAGATGCAAAAGTATACTTAGGTACAATATATTATGTTGAACATATATGGATGGATCACAGCCAACCCAGTTATTTTTTCAACACAACTCCTGGTCCTTGGTCACGGTGGCCACAGCACTTCTCAAAATTCGGACCCATTGCTTTTTTATTAAAAGCATGTACTTGTACTTTTACTTTCAATACTTAAGTACATTTTATATCAGAAAAATACTTTTGATACTTAAGTACAGAAAATATCAGATACTTTAAGACTTTTACTCAAGTAGTATTTTATTAGGTGACTTTTACTTTTACTGGAGTAATTTTCCAGTAAGGTATCTTTACTTTTACTCAAGTACGGCTTTTGGGTACTTTATACAACACTGCCGACATTGCAGACGGGGTTGGGGAACCGGTGGAGCCTCCCGTGGAGACTCCGCCGGCTCCCGAGTTCCACTGCATGGAAGATTTTCCACTCGAGCAGTCTCGGGATGATACTCTGCGCTCGGCCTTTAAACAAGTGATGCGAGTTGATGGTCAGCTGATGCGCCCTGACGCAGCGCAGTCATATCCGCACTTTTCATTGATTAGGGACAGGTTGTATAGAGTGAGTCGTGACACTCAAACAGGGCAGGAAAACACCCAGTTGCTGGTGGCGAAAAGCCGCCGGGAAATGATTTTCCAGGCGGCTCACTATAACCCGATGGCTGGTCACATGGGATATGAAAAAACACTAGACCGGATAATGACCCGATTTTATTGGCCAGGCATCCGGGGGGATGTGCGCCGTTCGTGCGCGTCCTGCCCGGAGTGTCAATTGGTAAATCAACCGGCCATTCCGAGGGTGCCTTTGCGTCCTCTGCCATTAATGGAGGTGCCGTTCGAGCGAATAGCCATGGACCTCATCGGGCCATTTCACCGGAGCGCACGCGGATAGCGCTTTGTGTTAGTCCTGGTGGATTACGCAACGCGATATCCGGAGGCGGTGCCGTTGCGCAACATTTCTGCAAAGAGTGTCGCGCAGGCTCTGTTTCAGGTCATCTCCCGAGTCGGAATCCCGAAAGAGATTCAGACTGACCAGGGCACCTCGTTCATGTCATGTACACTGAGAACTTTACGGGTTACTGGGCATTAAATCTATTCGGACCAGTGTTTATCACCCACAGACCGACGGTCTGGTGGAGCGTCTGAATAAGACCTTAAAGTCCATGATCCGTAAATGTATTAATGACTATGAACGTAATTGGGATAAATGGCTTGATTCTCTGTTGTTTGCAGTGCGGGAGGTTCCCCAGGCCTCCACGGGATTTTCTCCCTTTGAACTGGACACCACGGGGGGGGGGGTGTTCGACCTGATTAAGGAAAACTGGGAGGAAGGTCCGAGCACCAGTAAGAATGAAATTCAATAAGTCCTGGACCTGCGGGTCCTGGGGAGTAGGTTAGGCCGGATGGCTCCCCGGCCTAAGGCTGGCGGTATGTGGTGGCGGGGGTGTGGTTTAGGCTCAGCTGCAGAGAGAGAGAGAGAGTGGAGGGGCGATTCAGGGAACAGGTCCTGGGATGAGGGATAATCAGCCTCAGCTGTGTGCAATTTGTGTGTGTCTCTTCCTTTTTAAAAGACAGTTGGCGTGGGAGAAGAGTGGGTTGGAGCAGAGACGAAGGCCGTTTCTCAATATGCGTTCTTCTCTGTACTTGTGTTCTCGTGGACTCGTGAAACGTCATCAGCCCAAGTACTGTTCCAATTCAAAAGTCCGCTTCTCGCCAAGCACGGTGAAAATGCCCGGATGTGACTTGATCCTCCCATTTTACCGGGGATGCATCAGAGCAGACTTGAGCGTACTTGAGAGAGCCAATATCCCAGAATGCATTTCGGACCAGCAAACGGGGAACAATGGCGGATGAGAAAACTCACAACTGAAAGTTGACATTCTATAAATACTACCGTTGTTGAGTCACAAAATGTAATTTTAGGATGTTTTCAGGCGAGAAGTTATTTGTTTAAGCATCAAATCTGTGGTCGGTTTGTCCAGACTCATCTTATTTAAAAAGATACGCCGACGGGTTGAGGTCCTGCTGGGGGACCGTGAGCCCCGTCAGCACCAAGCCGTCAGCGCTGTGCTGCCCGCCGACAGCAGCTTGATCTCGGCTGGACTTTTTGAAATGATCCGCTGGCTCCGATGTCTCCGTATCGATTAAACATGAGATATAAATCGACTTTGAGGATCTAACAAGCAATCTTTATTATTTATTCAGTCACATTAAATCAGTTTGACTGAGGGAAAGGTTACGATTTATAACTTAAGATTTTAATTTAACTTTTACTTTGAACTACAGTCTTATTACTTTTGACCGAATTGTTTGCAATTATATGTGTATCTATATAAATATATAAGTATATATATATAAAATGTATAAACATATTATATATACAATTATGTGTATCTATATAAGTATATAAAATACATATTTATAAACACAATATATATACAAGGATGTATGTATGTATGTGTATATATATATATATATATATATATATATATATATATATATATATATATATATATATAAAATATATATATATATATATATTTCATATATACATACACACACATTTTATATATACAATGATATGTGTATGTCTGTGAAACCAGTGCAAAAAAAGCAGGGTTGTCATATTTTGTTTGACTGTAAAAATACTTTACAGTGAAGAATCAGAGTAACTCATGACAACGACAGCTGAGGTGGTGACGTCATCAAGTCAGCTGCTGTTCCAATTGCAGAAAGACCGTCCTGTGTCCTCCCGTCCTTGAGAGTCTGGACTCCCAAGTCCAAACTCCAAAAGTTCACAAGTCTGGACTTAGCGTACTTGGTATTGAGAAACGGCCGACGTAGTTGAACCAGCTGATTGCCAGGAGCAGAGACCGATCAATAAAGTATATTAACAACCCGCAAATCCAAAGCTTGTTGCCCTTTTGTGCTGCCCGAGACTCACGGGAGTGACGAAGTACGTTACAAAGACCTTTCTAAATAGAGCAGGGTAAATACACAGAACTGATTAAACCACCCAGAGGGACCCGTTCTCACCATGTAATGAATGGATCTGCAGAATCAAAATGTGTTTATTTTAATCTCTTAAAGTGACAGTGTGTAGGATTTAGTGCCATCTAGCGGTCTGGTTGCAGTTTGCAACCAACTAAATATTCATCCGCTCACTGTGAGCCACTGCTAAAGCCAGTGTTTGGTTTGTCCCTTCTGGGCTACTGTAGAAAATGGCAGTGCAACACGACTCCGTGGAGAAGACACGCTCCCTGTAGCTATGAAGGGCTCATTCTAAGCTCACGGAAACAGATTTTTTTTTTGTTTCAGGTGATTATACAACAATGAAAACATAGTTTTGAACATTATATTTAATTTCTGCTAATAAATCACCCAAGATTCTACACAATGTACCTTTTTAGTGAGAAGTGATACTACTACCAGAATGCATAAAATCAAATCAGTCAGATGAACAGTGGGCATCATAAACAACTTCTAAATTATATTTGTTTTATGTATCATTTTTAAAAAGGTAATGTAGGCTAAAAAAAGAGCAGGGCATTCATTTGTGTACTATGCAAGTGCTGATTTGCTGAGATTAATGGTGTCAAGTTAACACTCTGTCCGGTGAAATGAACTGTCAGACCAGCTGGCGCTTGGAGGACAGCACCATTACCAACATAATCAGACAATCAGCATTGCCCCCAATCACACATACACACACGCTCTCTCTGCATAGCAATCACAGCACTCGCACGCTCACTCTCTTTCTGTCTTTTGCTTTCCAGTGACCCTCACCTAGTCTGTGTCAAAAAGCTGGTACATGTCACAGTATGATTTCACATTAAATAACTTAGATTTACATTTTAGGTCAGCAAATCCATAATTATCAAGGCGTTCATACTCGCAGTGGGAACTAAATGCCAGTAGAGTTTACCTGCGTGTCTGTTAGCTGAGCTCTGTAGCGCCACTCAGCATGAACAGCGCAGACACAGACACACATCCAATCTCACATGTCTTATCTAAATATGTTTTACTTTTTTTTTAGATTAAGAATCTCATTTTCAAGCAAGAGTGCACCCACTCATGACATCCCACACAGATATCTACATTAATACTGAGAATGACCCCACTTCTAGGTCTACACCTGAGATACTCAACTTGCTACACCTGAGATACTCAAGTAGGGGCCAGTTGATCAACAAACATATAATAATCATATTTTATGAACAAGCTCTATTAGTCTATTTTGATACTATTTCTGCACTCTGGCACCTTATTTATATTAAAAGTATGAAACAAGTCCCATTGTGAATTTTAATTGTGAATTACAAAATGGTCTGCGGACCAACCGGTAACCCGGTAGTAATCAGTCGTTTTAATTTCTTACTCTACTGTACTTACTGCTAAAATAACAGTAAGAAATAAAAGCAATGTTATGGATAGTTGAAAACTATTTATTTATTAATTTTAGGAATTCATGCTTGAACCATGCATAATCATGTTATTATCAAATCATCATAGCCTTGTGATTTGGTCCCTTCCCCAATGCGATTGGCATTTGGCCACGTTGTCTTGTCAGATTAGTCGAAGCTTTACGTATTTCAACTTTATCAGTCAAATGTTCAGCAAGTCAGAAACAAAACTCTTGCTCTCGATAAGGTCTCTACATAGTCAAGAAAAGGTTAACCATGATAGTCATACACAAGTCTCTTCTAAATAAATGAAAAGAGTTAATAGATACCTGAAGTGCTGCTCCGCTTTTGAGTTTTCTACAAATTAATATTATTGTAATTTTCTGTTTCTCCGTGATTTAAACTTTTCTAATTTAGTTCGATGAACTCTATTTGTCATGTATTGGGGTATCAAACAAGTGTGCATGGTCAGATTCTTGAGAACACACAGCAACATGTGGTTGGTAGGAATGCCACAGGCAGGTTCATCTGCAACAGATGGACAGAAGCAACAGAACATGGAGAATTCACCTGCCACAAATAGACACAACGTCAGCCTGAACAAACACATGGGTCAGATTTTTGTCTGCTGCAGTCACCTGTATGTAAGTAAATATTTTCAATGATATGAAAGGATGTCAAAACAGAAGTCACGTTGCTTCTCCTGTTATCTGTTGCGATTTGCATAACATATCTTTTGCACATTGAAAATGTAGAATTTCCTCATCTTCATGCAATTTCCATGGTGAGTTTTAAGACACTGCACTCAGAGCCTTGAACATACAGTGCAAAAGTAACTTTCTCGCTCCTCCCTTAGTCTCTTTTGTCGCTCACACCATGCACAATATCTCATTTCAAATGGAAGAAAAATTATTCGAAAGGCTTTTATGTTGATTTTTCACGCCTGGTCAAGTTGAAATGACATCACATAGTCCACTGGCTTCTACTCTTCGATAAGGAAATGGGTTTGCAAGCTCATCAACCACCTCATCATGTCTATCAGTGAGAGTCAAACTGAGACCTACCTTGATCCAACACAAAGGGTGATTTGCAAATGGAAGTTAAACACACACACACACACACACACACACACACACACACACACACACACACACACACACACACACACACACACACACACACACACACACAGGCTCTCAGCAGTGACCTTAAACGGAAACTACACATCGTACTAGTCTCTAAATGCAAATAAGGTAAGTGTGGACGTTTCATTGTAAATCACATGTCACTAAACAAGCCCTGTGATAAATGTAGCCGCACTAAGTAATGTGTGCATTTAGACAGCATACTAAGCAGCGTCCCTCAATATTGCCAGAAGTTGTAGCTCAGTGCAGTTGAGTTCTGTTGTTGACTGACTGGTGCATGTCTGTACTCATATCTACAGTACATTAAAAAAAAGTCAAAAGCCATTTGGGCTGTAAATCTGCAATTCCTCCATTAGAGATTCAATGAATTGCTTCCTTTTTGCTTGTGATTGATTTATGTGAAAATGATTACCATTAAACAAAGAGGAATCTTGTTTAGCACTGCCATTGCACATACATTTCATGCTGATCGTGGAGCACTGAATGCCGGAGTGGGCACCGAACAACCTGGCAGTCACAGTGGGGCTGATGTGATCATTTCGGAAAGAATGCCCTCAAAAAGGCCACAGGAGTCGCTTTAACACTACATGACATCATTCACCCATTCACACTGATGGCAAGAGCTACCATGCAAGGTGCCACCTGCCCATCAGGACTATCTAAACAATCATACACTGTCGGCACAGCTATGGGAGCAATTTGTATCCATGTGCACATGTGTTTTGTTAATAGTAGTCGTATTTAGAAGACAATTCAAATGTTGTGTTTTCATAACAAATGTGTCGACAGGTTTGGATGCATATTCATTGATCTATAATGAATTATTTAAGGTCATGGTTAAGTGTATGCACTTGTTGTCATTTCCTGTATGAATGTAAATGTAAAATATGAATTGCCAATCATATCAGGTGTGAGTAATATTAGGCATACGGAATTGTTTGACTAATGTACCTTAATGTAACCATAAAACCATCTTTCCTTCTTTCAAGTTTGAAAACATGTGTTACTCTGTAACGTGCTAACTAATTTCCCTTGTATTCCTAAATCAATGCTTGGCCACTAAGCAATTATCCCCAGGGCATCCAAATGGCCAATAGCCCTGCTTGTTTCTAATGACTCACAGTAAGGGTGACCTTGAATACTCGACTATTTCACAATTAAATCTAAGGAGCCTGATTCTAGTGGTAATCTTACAGTTGAATCATCACAGTAAGGGCAAACAACAAATAACAACATACAAATTCAAAGTATAGGCCTAGATGTATTAATCAGAAGACACACACAAGAACGTAGCAAGATCAGAGCACTAAATGTATTTTTTAATTCAGGAACAATTCCCTAGAATCAGCTGGGGCACGCAGGATAAGAGACTGTGTCTCTGTCTGTCGATCTCCATTCCATGTCCGTGCTATGGACAACTACACACAACAAACATTGCTGTTCATTATTCTGAAACAACAGCTAAGTAATATAAACATGTATCTTGGCAAGTAATGTTGTTTTTACAAATTTTCTACAGATACATAAAGCTTAAACAGACCAGGGAGATCAATGTGAATGAAAAAAAGATCCAATGATCACTCGACTAAAGAGAAGACTTGACTAAATGTTTGGTCTGCAAGTTTGTGTTAATTTTTTGCAAGTGTGTCTGTATGTGCTTGTATTTGTGTTTGATTGTGCTTTTGTGTCTAAACTGCCAATTGAGACAACTGCGATGTGAACTGGAATCCCCTTTTGATTGCCGATGGCTGAACCTGGGATAACGTGTGTTTGTGTATGTTTGTGTCTTCCTGCCTGCTGAGCTCTGCACGTAAATCTTTCCCTAAATACAGCGATGAGCCACTGGCACTGGTAGGCGACCTATGAGCTGATAGGACCGGGTTAGGAGTTCATTCCAGGCGGATGGGCAAGAGCCACAGTGCATTGTGGGTACATGTTTTTCTCCCAAGTCTGGACTAGCCTGATAAGGCAAAAAGAGCTGGCTAAGGACCAGAGTGTGTGAAACCTATGTCTTTCCCTCTCTATTTTTCGCAGCCCGTCTCTTCCACACCCTCATTTATTACCACGTTTTCACTCTCCATTTCTGACATGTCTACCTCTCTTATTTGTTGTCTTCTCCAGCATCCGCTCCTGCTCTCAGGCTGCCTTAATAATCACATTGTTTTGTTGTTCTATTCCTTTTTTTTCTCTGCTTTACATTGGACCTCTTGAATCCTGTCCCTTCCTGAGTTATTGTCTCATTCCCACAGCAAATAAGTACTGCCTTCAGTCGCTAACCTTTCTCTATTTTTCTTTCTCACTGAAAATGGGATTTATTTCCCTCTCTTTCCACTGTTGAAACACCTCATCACCTCCCATCTCTCAACTCTTCCCTTTCCCTCTCTTTGACTTACTTGTTCCTCTTGCTGTCGGGCTGTCAGCCCACAGACACAATCCTGCAACACAAACACTAAGAAACTGGGACATGTGAGGAATTCAGCATGGTGGAACGGGATGGAGTAAAGAACTAAGGCTGGAAATCTCTGGGAAACTCACAATTTGATTTAATTTATATTCAAGGTGCTATAATTAAAAAAATTCAGAGATGCATAATAATACTTTTTTTACTGTCATTTATGACGTAATTCTTTTTTTGCATCATCATTCATCATCATTATATAATGAATATGCCAACTATGCTAAGGGTGACATTACAAAAAGAATTAGCAGGACGCCTCTTGTGTCAATGACAAATTGCTCAACACAGAATCACTTTGTATCTAATGATCAAATCGCTTCTCTACCCAGTATGAACAAAAGATAAGATCAAATAAGGTGACTTGAATCAACATGAGATAAAGGATTTAAAGTGAGCATTGACCTAAATACATTGAATGCAGAATAGCTTTAAAAAAAGAAGCCATAAAATGATCTGAAAAAATCAGATGCTGAAATGATATTGCATTATCTTTGAGTCAGCTGTCACTCAAAATATCAGTCAGCACCGTGTGAGTTTACAAGTCTCCTCTCATTCAACAACTCAGCAATCACACAAAGCGTTTACAATTTTAGTTTTCCTTCTTCCTTCCGATATCAGCTGGGCGAAAGTGGAGTCAGATCGCACATTAACGTGAAACCTGACCACATGTTCCCAGCTCATCTGGTGTGTCGTGATGACACAACTCGTGGTGGGGGCTAAGCGTAATTAAGCTAGGGACTGACTCCATCCGATGCTCTACTGCACCACTACCATTTGAATGCCACTTTAATTGCTTTTCTTCCCCCTATTCCCACCTCACTAACCTGGCCCGTTCTATCAATCTATTAAATTCCAGGGGGGAAAATGCCTCCATACAAACATGCAAATATGGGAGTGGGAGAGAGATTGTGCGTGAGAATGTGTGTCCCCATGCATGTTTAAGTGCATGATCGCAAACAATTCCAACTTTACATATGCTATCACACATATAGATGCATGAATGTGTTCTGCACATGTCCCAGTGGATGTGTACTCTGCATCCTCATGCGTACTCATGAGCTGGTGTCTGCCCATTAAAATTACTCATATGTGTTTCTCTTTGCACCATGGAGAGTGAGGTTTCCCCAAATAGCTACTCTCAGCCTCTCTGTGGTCTCGGCTTTCTTTGTCTGCCTCCCTTGGCAGCAGCTACTGTGAGGCTCTTGACCCTCTTTACCAGACGTACATTCGCACACATACAAACACTTAAGTAATACACACACACTTCAGGATATGAAAGCTGGTTCTACAGAGCTCATAAACTTGAGTATTTTCTGAAAAAATACAAATGTGAAATGAGCCATATGGGATGCCAGGAAATTATCCAAAATAGTGCATTACAGATTTTCCACATGTCTCAGTATGTGTTACACACTGCTGAGTCATATGTGACCGGAAAACAAGGGTTGTTTTTTCTGTTTCAACCTAGCTCCACTCAACCATGCAATGTTTGCCTGTCCTCCTGACCCTGTGACTTTGACCTGAGACAGGACTGTCAGAATATGTGTAAGTATGCTGGTAATCCCTCAAAAGAAACATGGAGGACAAAGCAACCGATGCAGCAATAAAGAGAAAATCAGCAAAAATCCTGAAATAATGTAATTTCGGCATTGCTGTTCACAATCTGGGTGTGTGAAGCGAGTGTGTCAAGAGATGGAGCATCTCACTCTTTCTAGAACAGCTCAATGCACATTTTGCATTAGGCACAGAGTCAGTGTATCTTTAACTTTATAGTTAATCAGTGTAGCTAATAATAGTCTTCTTTAGTTAGCTCAGATCAAGTATTGATCTTTCTACAACTAAATTAGCAATAGTTCAAATATCTGAAAGACAGAAAACAAATCAAGTTCGTAGCATGTATCTGTTAGTACATTTTTATGGAAAGTTGACAAACAAAAAAGGATCAAAACTAAATACTTGTCTGTACAAAAAATTTGTAGAGAATTTCCCATTTGTAATGTCACAGTTTAGTGGCCTCCTGGTGGCTGTAGCGCCCTAAGCAGCAACAACTGGCACTGTAAGTAAGATTCAAGGACATCCAATTACTTAATAAAATATATGAAACGTTTACATTTCCATATCCAATCTGTTCCAGTGGTCAGTACTGTGCACTGATTAGCATATTAATGATTCAACAACCGACCCGTTTGAAACTGAAGCGATCTTTAAAGTCGAATGCACAAGACCAATGTGACATTTGAGCAAGCTTTTTTTTAAAGTGAAACAATTTTAACACAATTGATTGAGTCACAGCGTAAGATGTAATCTATAAAGAACCCCCCCCCCCCCCCCCCCACAAAAAAAAGAAGCTGAGCAAGAAAGTCCCATTCATCTCCATTATTGATCTCCAGCTTGATATTCTGTTATGGCACTATACAGGAAGAAGGCAATGTGCTGCTGTACCTCTCACCCTCATGGAGTGTCAGGGATAAAGCTTCATTACATAAGGTTGCTGGCAGGACAGGAGCTGATGCTCAGTGCCACAGAACCTGCCAACTATCCCACAGAGCACCGCACACACATTCATCATTACACGCAGACTTCCTGCATCCTAGTTTATGTCCCTATTTCTGTCGGTTCATTCATTCGTTTCTCCTCATTTAGCTAATTTCCTTCTTTCCTTGTATTATTCTCTCTTTTCATTTTTCTCTCTTTCTTTCATCCCCCCCCTCCCCTTTTCTTGTTCTCTCTGGGAAAGTGATGCATCCTACTTTCCTCCTGCCTTTGGGATCAAGCGGAAAGCCAGGCAGAGAGAGCAGTGCTGTCTAGGGTTCTCCTCATAGACAGTATAATCCTCTTGATGTTCTGCCACTATTGTTGCAAACTGTAGAGCGGGGCACACTGTTAGAACATCCATATGTATGTGCTGGGCAAAGTATCTAAGAGCAGGAAGAAACAGCGTGCATTAACAAAGTAATGCACAGGTATATATATATATATATATGTTTATGTCGCAAATGGCAGTAACCATTCACAAAAAGGCTTGCTGAAATACCAACAAGCTATTCTGTGAAACATTTATTTAACCTTCAGTAAAGAGACTTCATACAGTAACTGCTTCTTCAAATGACCTTCTGATTATATCCGATCACATTCTGTATCATTCCTGTCCAATAAACCCCAGCCTGCAAGCTGTATGGTCAGACAGAGTGACCCTCATTTCTCCTCTTATGAAAATCTTCTGTTACTGTAGCTGAGGCAGAAATTGAGTTTGTATAGATACAGATTAATGTACCATAGCTGTGCTTGTCTACTGTAGAAGTGGGTGAGGAAAAGATGAAAATGTGTGTAGATAAATCCTGCATAACTATTGTAGAGAGAATTCTACTGCTACTTCCGTGCAGTGTGAATATGTAAAAGAAAACATAAAATAAAATGAAAAACCACATTACTAAATATTATGCAATAAATATGGGGAAGACTGAAAATCTGACTATTTGATGTAGATTTTTTTTTTTTTAAGTGTGTTGAAATGATTAATGAGAGGATCGCAGAGATAAGTTTAGACTGTTGTAAATATGGCACTTTGGAAGCCAAAGTGGAGCACTCCTGTCGAAACCTCTTAGATGTAACATTACAGTCATCCCTTCAGGATTTTGGGGCTGCACCCACAGTCTGAAATGGAAGGGTGACTGGTCTACAAGAGAGGCGATATTGAGACGGTGGATTGGTTTGACTGGGCGGATAAGGCCATATTTATATCAGAGATATTTTACAGGAGGAGAAAGAGAGAGATGACCGGGAGAGAGAAAAGGGAGGAGGAAAGTTGGGGAGAAGGAGGTGGGAGAGAGGAATTCAGAACTGAAGGAGCGTGAGAAGGACTGAGAGATGGATAGAAGGACAAAAATAGCCCTGTGTGGCCATGCTATTCACTTTCATTTTCCATGTCCCAATATCCAATTTACAGCCACACACATGCAGATACATATGCACACATCTCGTTATAATGTCTCTCGCATACTCAACGCTACACAATATTACACTCACACACACAGATGCACAAATATACATTTAAAAGCAAACACTCACACACAATATAATTTACCTTTGGGATACATACACAAAGGAAGAAAGAAACATGGGCACACCTTTGCATACACACAGAGAGTACAAGAGGGATAAGCATAGAGATAAATGCTGAGGTGCAGGGAAGGAAAGATGGAGGGAAAGAGAAATGGAGAGGACAATTTGCATACACGTGGTCTTAATTCCTATGAATAGCAACACAAGGGAATCCAGCCTATTTTTCACTAGATGTGAAGTTTGAGGCTTAATATTATGACTGATCTTCAAAGACCCTTCATGCTTTTCATGAAGCACATGCATGTACGAGGGTGTCTGTGTGTGCCCACGAGTGCATGTGTGTTTCATTTCAGCGGAGGGAAACACCCTTATGCCTCCACTGGGTACAGACTCCTTATCCATTTTGCAAGCAATGGTATTTACTTCTATTAGTATCATGACAACTCTAAGCCAGAGAAGAAGCAGGCTAATCACACTCACACAATAAAACAGCATTGTCTCCATGGTTTACCTGTTGAAGGTGCTTGCATGTGTGTGCTTGTGTGTGGGGATGTTCTATTGTATGTGTGGGCTTGATATTTGGCTGAATGTGTGTATTTATTTTGGGCTTCTCGTGTGTCTGTGTGTTGATGCTTGAGTGCAGGCACAGGGAAACACTTTAGAGGAGGCAAGCGGGGGAGCTAAAACTGCCCCTGCATGATTTAAGATGCCAGCACTTACAGCTAATGACCTGAGTGAGATCACTGACACTGAAACAACACACTGTACGAGCTGCAGCAAATAGTATTGGTAGGGACATGGATATAGACTGAACGACAGTTGTTGACAAAGAGCGAACAAAAGAGGGAACAAGAGATCGATTACTGTATAGTGAAAGAGCAACGTGACGGAGAAAAACTTGACTACAAATTGTTTACAGGAAGGAAACATACAGCATATCACTATGCAACTGGACAACAACAAAAAACATCCGAACTGGAGGAATTTTGTGAATCAATTTCCTTTCTTTGAATATGTTTCAACAGAACAATGTTAAACGGATAGTTGAACATTTTGAGAAATACTAAATAAACAGCTAGCCCACCTTATTTGACTAACGCAAACCGAATTGTAAGAATGACCAGGATGAGGTTTTACGGGGATTTCCGCGCTTGAACTATTTGAGAGGATTCCTGGAGCCTTGTCATCACCATGAAGTTGCAAGACATCTGAGACTTTATGCTAAACGAGCTGAGCTAATCAAGCCCTTGCTCCTGCTTGGCGTTGCTATTATCAAAGGTGTATTCACAAAATGTTAAACTATTCCTTTAAATATGGCAACTGCTCTCAAGCAGGAATTGAAGGTGCTTCACCAAACATCTTTGATCAGAACAGATATAATAAGTGTAATGTGATTGAGTAAGATGATAACAGTTTTAAGTATGAATAGTGTCGTTGTTCTTGATCAATAGAGAGAATATGAGACAGAGATGGTACTTGAAATTGATATTCCCAGATGCTGAAGCAGAGGGAAACATTGAAAGGAACAGATACAAAAGGTACAGATTGAGAGAGATGATGAAATGAGACATTACATAAGGGAGGATAGGCAGGGAAAGAGTGCTCTGTTTTAACGCTCTCTTAGATCAAAGCATTTTGCTAAAAGAATCTTCCTGTCATAAAGAATCATATTCTTTTCCAATGCACATATTTAAAAATAAATAAATATTCCTATTCATTTAGCCGTCACAGTGCAACGACAAGGTGCAAGATATGCTATAGAGAATACATAATTAGCAAGTGACCAACCACAAAGCTCACTATGCATCTTTTTGCAAAGAAAACGTTTTATGTTCAATGTAATGTTGAAATTCAATAATACTCTTAACAATGATAAATGCATACACTACAAATCTGAGGTAGAAACAACCATATGTGAAGTCAACCCAATACAAACTAATAAAAACAAAGTGTTTTTATTGATGTCTTAAAATGATAAAAGACCAAACTACAGAAACTGTTTATACAACAGATCCCGTTGTGTGCAGCTCCAAAAGTTTGATCTCCTCCAGGGCTGAGGAAAATATATTAAATCAGCAATATGCAAAGAGTGAAAAAAATATTCAATCTTCGCAGTCTGTCTTCTTCGCCTGATGGCACCTCAATGTGAGATTAGGTGTGAGAAATAAGAATTCTCTACCAGGCTTTTGGGGCATTGAACTGGGTCCTCAAACAGTGCAGCCTAATATGCTGCAACCAGAAGCTTGCATGCCGTTTATAATAGGTTCAAATCTGGAGAAGCTATATCATGACTCAGGCTTTCATACACACACACACAAAGACACACACCACAATTACCAAGGCCATATCAATTATTTATACTACCACATGCTCAGACATCCACAGACGGGCATGCCTACGCGTCCTTTGAGTCTCATGAGTTTGTCTGAGCTTTAAACAGGCAACTGTCTATCAGTACAGAGTCCAGTCTGTAATTTGATGTCACATACACTGAAACACAAACACATGCTATTTAATTCTACAGCCACTGTATTATAGCTATCAACTACTCTACTGTAATTTTAAAAAGCTGAGCAAAGAAAACAATGATTATTCTCAAAGAGTCCAAATCTACACATTTGGTCTTGACAGCACATTTACTGTTAGTAAAACATCATGGGAAGAGCCATAGAAAATTATCCCTGCTATAAGTTGTTACACCATATGATATCACTACTATAAGTTATTACACCATTTGATGACTTTTGTCTCTGAAGCTATTTCAATCGTAAAGCTACAGTACAACTATGAATAGTACAGTTTAAATGATAAGTCCATTAATTAAATAAAAAAAAATTAAAAAAAGATTAACACATTTTGCTATGAATTCTTCACAATAAAAGTCGCCTGTTGTTTAGTTACTTAAATACTTTTATTTTAAAGCAGGAAAATAACATAACATGTTCAACATTGATTGCAGTGAATACAAAATAAAAAATCTCACTGTGTTTTCAGCATTGTAGCTTTAATTCTAAGAGGCCGTGCCGCTGCTGTCCATGGTGCTAATTTTGAAGCCCCAACTAATCTGGCTGCCGTTCACCACACTGATTGGCTGGCTTCAGTTCAATATGGATTACAGCTTGATTGATTGCACACGTCTCAGTAACAATACGGCTTCAGATCTCATATTATTAGAGAGCCTCTAATTTTAGTCTCTTAGCTTGGGATGCAATTTGAACCCTTTTCCCATCCTCCCCTCACACTTCAGCGTGCCATGTCATTATTTTAACAGCCTTGCCAATTTTATGTGAGTGTGATTAAATGGAAATGCATTGATTAGTTGATTAATGTATTTATTCTTGACCCATTAATCAGATGTCAATTTCCTTCCAAGGATCCGTGCATATGAATATGCCATAATACACAAAAGACAACCACAACCAGCAAGTCCTGATGCAAATACAGACACACACAATCCAACATTCTTTGTGAAATAGCCTCATTCCCTATCCTAGCCCACACTGCAACAGAACAGTAACACTTAAATATAATTAAAGTAATTCATTAAGCTGGTCCTGCATCTTATATACTGCACTTATATACTTTGATTCTAGTTAGACTTTTACATTTTATGGAGTTTTAAACGAGTAACTTTAAGCTTTACAGAAATGTGTAAACAACACATTGCGGTGTACTGTACGTCATAGCCAGGTAAAGCTGTTTCCCCCTGTTTCAAGTCTTTATGCTAAGCTTAGGTGACCTGCGCCCAGCTCCAGCTCAATATTTTTCTGCCAGAAATGAGAGTGGTATTGATCTTCACATCTAAGTCTTGGCAAGAAAGCAAATAAACCTATTTTCAATTACGCTTATATTACACTTATTCTAGCTTTATTGTTTTTCCTCATGATGTGCTACTTCCTACCAGTTTGACCTATATTCTTATAAACCGTGTCTACAACCAAATGTAACGTGGGTTTAAAGAAACATGCCATTGCATAAAGCTGCACATAAAACCCAACAGGTACAAACCCATGCACAAACCTATGTAACCATACATTGAACCCAAGCAACCAATACACACATACACAATACAAACGCTCCAAATACCAATGTACTTTCTACATCAGTATATAGTGTTCATAAGGCATATCAGGGGGATTCAGGTCTGTCCTTGTCTATAATTGAATATCCCTCCGTCACCAGCATACAATTCCCACTGACAGTTTACAGGTCAAAGGTCTGTATTCAGAGTTCATAACTCTACTGCTGATGTCATGTATGCTGCTACGCTGACTACAAGATGGGAGCTGTGGCTGGATGGATATGGAATTTGCATTTGTATGCATTTGTGTGTGTGTGTGTGTGTGTGTGTGTGTGTGTGTGTGTGTGTGTGTGTGTGTGTGTGTGTGTGTGTGTGTGTGTGTGTGTGTGTGCGCGCGCGCGCCACGGATGTTTGTTCACTATATGGGAGAAATGTCCACAGTGAAAGCCAGAAGTGGTTCACCAAATTATATGTTTCTTCAGCATGATTCAGCAGCTGAATGGTACGTGTAATCATTCTGTACAACCTGTTGCGATAATTCACGACAAATGCATTGAGAAACAAAGAGTACAAACAGCATAACGACACATTGTTTCCTCAAGCTGATATTTTTGAAAGCTAAAAGATGAATATGGACACAGCGCGTTTCACTTCCCATAGTGTTGAGCGGAGGCATGCCAAATAGGAAATATAAAGTCTTTGTGTGTCTGAATAAAGGAATGAGGTGTTAATTGGCAGCTTATGTTCTCGTTTTGGCTCATTAGTGAGATACTGTGTTAATTGAAATCTCATAAATGCGGTATTTGCTGGTTAATTGAGACATAAACAAGCAAGCTTTGAGACATCCTGTGACTTTGAGGTCTGGTCACACAGAAAAGAAGAAAGAGAAAGAGTAAGAGAAAGAGGAAAGGACCTTCCCTCAGGCATGTGTGTGTGTGTGTGACAACATGCTGGTTCTTCCATTTTCATGCAACACTCAAGTAGCATTTGTTCTCAACACTTTGGGATCTGTCAGTAAGTCTGTAACCAAAAGGAAAAAAATGTGTGGGTATTTTGGGAAATACAAGTTTGACCTCCAATTCACTGTAAAATATAAGCAAACAGTATGCTTATTTATTGAATGGGCAGCGAGTTGTCTTGTGCTTGTACTGCACAGTTCCCCTGTCATAATGTTTTGTGTTTTGTACATGTGAATAGTTTTTTTGTGTTGTTTTACCAATTGGGGTTTGTAATTAATTGTTTCGTTTGTGGCTACTTTGGTTTTTGTAATGTGAGTAACATGTTATGTGACTATGCGTTTATGTTTACATGTACAGACTACCAACAGTACAGGATACCACCTATTGGAACAACATTATTGAGAGCAACACATCATCATTTTGGGGATTTATGTGCACCTCTCCTGCATAAATAAACTCGATGACAACAAAATGGAAACAAAGATCCTAATGTAACGTGTGTATTATGGGTGTCATTATTGTGCAACATGGCACATTTAATCAGATAATAACCGGTTTCTGAGAGCTTGGAAATTGGAACAATCCCGGTTGTCCCAATCTTAATTATTTATCAGAATGTTTAAATGATGCATAACATACAGAGGGAGTCTAATACAAAGACTCTTTAGCTGCTCCAACAATCACGTTACATCTGATTAAACAGACACTTATCGACCTGGTGATTACAGCATAGTAGTGTATTACACTCTTTGGTCAGTTGGCTGATGTACTGGTGCAACATCTACATCATATAAAGGACCCCAATCCCACTCCCTAACATAGACAATACAATATAATAACATCTTTTTTTTTTTTTTTTAAGTTCTGTTCTCATATAATATAAATATGCTGGATAAAAATATGTTATATAGATACTAAAAGAGTACTTTTGTATGGGAACAAGGAGCCCACCTATGTCAAACTCTAAACTGTCAAAATGTTTTTAAGTTAGTTTCATGTGCTGAAATCTACTGTATCCATCTACCTTACTGTATCTACCATCAATACAAAAATGTGTGGTGCCACCTACGGGTGACAGATTATACTTTACTCCTTGGTATACTGTATATTGTGTGTGTCAGAATTCACATTAAAAACAGGAGACCTTTACAAATAGCATTATGTTAGATTGGTGTGTAGGATGAACTCCCATGCATATTCACTCCTCGCAGCCAAACTAGATGATATAAAGCACTGCAACAGTGTATCTTTTTATGTAACAGAAAATGTATTTTTAGCATTAGAGAGATTTTTTTTTTTTTTTTTTAGCAGCAACATCCCGTCCCCCATATATTTTGCATAAGATGGAGTGTTATCTATGCTTCATGATTATGGGATGCAATGGAATGAAAAAGAAAGAAAGAGAGAGAGAGACAAAAAGAAGAGAGGACATTGTATCAACAAGAGAAAGAGGCAGAGGCAGAAGATGAAAGCGAGAAAGACAGACAGACACGACTGTGAAAAAATGCAGAGACAAGCGAGGGAGGGCAGAAAATGAACGACTTCATGAAGAAAACCAAATAAAGGATTATTACTGTATTCACTGTATGCAGCATTTTCTTTACACAATGACTGCACAGCACTGCAGAAGTATTAACCCGTCTGATTTCCTAAAAGGGTGAGGAAATGTGTCATATAATCCAATTGAAGATGATAGAGAAGAGGCAGTTAAGACAACTTAATAGAGTATGATGATCAAAAGTGAGACTTCAAAAAAGCACAAAATGTTGAATATTTGAGAGGCTGTCACCTTTATAATCCAAAGAAAAGACAGGGGTTTTGGTAAATATATTCATGTAAAGAAGTATTAGAGTTGCCAAGAGAGGATGAAAGAATATAGATTTTCTATTTCCGATTCTCTGTCCAATACTGTTTCCCTGTTTCACACTTTAGCCCACTGAGTCCACACAAAACCCCAGGCTTAAACTTGTAAAAAATCTCAGCTGTCAACATGGCAAATATGTAAACATTTCAGGAGCAAGACACAAGCTCCAACAGAAATACATTGTGATTAAATCTCCAATTGTTCTTAAGTTTGGAGAAAAGAGCACAGAGATCGACCAGCTGTGTGACTTAAGGACGTTTCTAGGTGGCCTTTTGGCACATGGACCAGAGTGAAACTCCAGTGTGCTTTATCTTCTTTTTTTAGGAGTGCTGGCTCAGGGAACCCCCCTGTCTAATAGGGACATTAGTCTTCTGTGAAGTGGCATTTGACCAAATGCTTGCCATTTTAAAAGGTCAGTGGGAAGCTGTTGTGATTAATTCAATTACTTGTTGAGCAGTCATATCAGTACAAACCTGATTCATTGTCAGTTTGGGATCATTAATAAAACTGATTTAGTATAGCGCTACCACCCGTGCAGACAAAAACAAGTATTTAGGAAATTAAACAAATCTGCATTTTGTCAACTGGACAGCAAATCATCCTCATTAAAGACATCTTGTAAATCCAATAAGACTAAAGTCCACTCAAACTGACACAGAACTCGACAATATTTAGCTTTGAGCTGAACTGAAAGACATGCAGGCACATATAACACTAGACAGAAACTCGAGCAAATCAACATCTTGACACCAAGGTTGCGCTAAAAGGCACACACAAAGTCATGTTTTCATAACTTTTGGGGACATTACTTTGATTTACAATAATTATAAGAGATTTACCCTCACAGTTCCAGCCTAATCCTAAACCTTAGAATAACCTTAACCTTAGTGGGGACGTGCATTTTGTCCCCAAAAAGTCCCAATAATGTCATAATGTGAATTTATGTCCTGCACACGCACGCGGTCAACTTAAGGATAACAGAGGTGGGCGAAGAAGATGGTGAAAGTGGTAACAGTTTTATTGATAAAAGAACCACTGTCTGGAGGCAGCAGCATGTGTGTTTGTTTGTTTGTTTGTGTAAGATTAGATTGCATTATCCTTCAGGAGACACTTGACAAGGTGGTAGAACTTAAACGATGTAGACGGTAACACTTCTTGGTGTTATCCATACTTTTCGCAACTGTTTCTCCCACTCTGAGCAAACCACAGGGTTCAAATCACACGCTCACACACCAGTGCTTGCAGGGTACGTATCTGCTGCAACGACAACTGTGCCTGTAGCTCTGCTTTATAAATGCACAAACTCGAACATAGAAAGGCATGTGCACAGACACAAGGACACACATGCAGAAACACGCACACACACACACAATCTGTCCAACAAACCTGTCCAAGGAAGACACAAAACATCACTGACAGCCTATAAATTGTAGTCACACTCAGATGCACACACAACATAAGTATGCCGCGAGCAGCAGCAGGCAATAAATTAGAAGGACATGGGAGGAAAGTGCTTGTCGTGCAGAAATTTCCAACTATAATAATTATTACATTCATTTTACAGTGACGGCCTGTTTCCCTTGAAGGATTCACAAACTGAAGACACAGTTTAAGGGCCCATAATCCCCTCAAGCTCCATCCTTGGTGCAAATAGAAGCACTGACATTACAACTGGAAGACTTTGACCTCAAAATGAAAAGTCAACTATTCAACCTTCAAAAGCAGTGACAATCAATCAAAATAGTCATTCTGAAGGTCCATCCTGAACAAAAATTATATTTTACACTATCAATATTTTAAAAGTATTTTTTTTATTAATTTCAACAAGTATCTCCTGAGGTGAACAAAAGAGACAACACTGTGGTAAGGACTCAATCTGGAGCTGCTGAGTAACCGGTCCTTGGACACAGAGGCAGTATGGAATGGGGACATTTTCTATTGCACAGCTGGGACCCCTAAAGTTAAATAAAAAATATTTTAGTATAGTCCCACAGAGGGCATCATTTATTCAGTGGTAATGCACTAAATCCAAAAGGTCCGACTTGATTCCTTAATAAATTCAAGTCTTGGGAAGCATATCAATTCAGTTTAACTTTTTGAGGGACAACATGTTTATAACCTTTGATTAACCTATGATTTAGAAATGTTATCTCCTTATTTTTGCATTACCTTTACAGCACTGTGGGGTGATCTGAAATACTAAACACCCACATGCAGAACACTAACAAAACTGTATCATCACGTATAGATCCACAGTAATCGCATCCACATGTTAACAACCACACAATGTACATCCTCAGACTCTCTCACTCACACACACACACACACACACACACACACACACACACACACCTATGCCCATTCAATTAAGGATTACAGTGATACTCATTTAACCAGGCTATACAAATGCAAATGGCTGACATGTGAGCCCGGGTGCTCTAGTTGTGTGCTTCAGCATCACAGCGACACTGTTCTGTGAGACACTTTGATAAAGCCAGATCAAAGGAGTGGGGAGAAGAGGCATTCAAGACCTCCAACAATAGCTCTCCTTAAACAGTGCCAGTAATTGGAAAAGCACATTCATAAATAAAGATGAGATTTTAGGCTACAAATATATGTAAACAAGCCCTTTAAATGCACTTAACTGAGTCTATAAAACACACATTATATTACACACCTCCGCTCTGGTGATGAGAAGAAAATGTGTGGTTTGCCAACTTAACCTGGCTACTTCTAACAAAATACACAACCCAACACAAGGTTTCACATTGAGCTGCATTGTTGAATTCACTTTAATTCCCGTCTCCTGGGATTTGATGTTGCACATCCACCTCTTTCCTAAATCTCCTCAGTCTCTGTCTGCCATGTCCAATTCAGCATTTCTGCTCACCCATCCCTACAAAGCCTCTCTTCCCTTATATTCTGCCTGTCATTCACCTTTCGCTTTGTTTCTTCACCTTCACCCTTTGTGCAACCCTCCTGCTATCTCTAACACTGGACCCCTGTAATCCACACTTGCCCTCTGATTTCTTTCCATATCTTGTCATCAATGTCTTGTCCTCTCCCTTCCTTCATTTTCCCCTTGCTCTCAATCATTTATAAATCTTTGCCTTTTCTCTTTCAGCACACTTTTTGCCACTGCTTCTTCAATTTCTCTGTCTCACTCTCTGTGTGCATCTCTTTAACATCATGCTCACGCTTTTCCCGCCTCCATTTTTTTCCTCCCCTCTTTGCGCATCCCCATACTTCCAAAGCTTTGTGCAGTTTTGCCACACTTAAATTTTTGACTACATCCTTCCCTCTATCCCCTCTTGAAGCCTGCCTTACATCCACTGGGTCATGCACTAAGTATATTTAAAGGAAGCCAGCGTTGTGGCGTTGTGGCATTTTGCATCCTAACACCTCCTTCTACTTATCCTTCCTTTGGAAAGTGGCAGGATAGCAGAAAGGCTGCCTGACATATATCACTATCTTCCCCTGTGCTCTTTTACCTTTAGCAGGCGTACAGATGGCAGGAAGGCAGCATGGCACAGTTTTCTGATGGTCCAGTTGAGTGGCCGTGGTGCATCCAGCTGGTTCATGGTGCCCACTCTTCACGGTGCGGCCACTGGTGCCCGGCGGCTTTTCCCGGGACCAGGATCAGTGCTGCCCCACTAGGGGGGCAAAAATGGGAGAGGATCTCCAACTCCAACAGCCGAAAAGCACGCAAGTCCCAGGGCATGACCCTCGACGGATAACCATCAACCACCTTGAAGCCTTGACTCCTCCAAGCAGATGAAGCTCTCACCTGGTCAGCTCTCTGCCCCCCTCCCCTCCCTCTCTCCCTGCCCTCCCCTCCTCTCCGGCCCACACAGATCCAAAGAGTCCGAGGCAAGCCAAACCTGGAGCACCAAGAACATCCGATTCCTCTTCCACCAGTAGCCAGAGTGTACTCAGCTCTGGCAGCGCAAAAAAAAAAAAACCCAGAGTGTACAGTATTTTCCCAAACAATGGAGCAGAGCGCAGTAATGCTCAACAGAGATGAGAGTGTGTAGTTTGAGAGGGATGCAGGTAGAGAAAGAGAAAGAGGAGTGAAAGATGGAGAGGAGAGGAGAGGAGAGACGAGCAGTGCAGTGCAGTGCAGTATAGCGCAGAGGGGAGAGGAGAGAAAAGGAGAGTAGCGCAGAGCGCATAAACGGAGCAGCCTGACAGGCAGCGGCTTAGATTTGAGGCTGCGGGCACACTACTGTCTCTAAGATGAGAGGAGGAGAGAGAGAGAGAGAGAGAGGGAGAATGGAAGAGAAAAAGACAGAGAGATGGAAGGAGAGACTGAATGGGGAGACATACAATAAGATCCAACACAACTGATGAACAAGCTGAAATTGAAACTATGGGAATAGGATGGAAGAGAAAAATTGGCTCTGCGCACGGTAAAAAAAAAGATGAACGATGGTGAGGAACAGAGAGAGAGAGAGAGAGAGAGAGAGAGAGAGAGAGAGGTGGGGGAGATGGAGAGAATTGACGCAAAGAGATGTGATGAGGCTCTGTATGGTGGTCAAAAGGGAAATGAGTGAAGTGGAGTCAAAGCTCTGTCGTACAGAATGAATTCAGATGGAGCTTGAGGATTGAAGTGCATGTGAAACAACTTGGTGATGTAGCAGCGAGGAGGATTATGACCCACTTACTGATTTGCATGTGTCATTTTATTTATGCATTAAAGCTCTAAAGTGGTTAGAACACTAACAAAAACAGAGCTTTTCATGCGATTGTCATCTTGCACCTCCCCCACTCACATTTGCTGCAATTCAGTTTGCTGTATTGGCATGAATATTAAGCCGCATTCATGAAGAAAACTAATTGTATATTCTACATTATACTACAAATTAACTATATCTAATCAGGCTTTTCACGCCAAATGCCCTTTTTTAACAACATGATCCAAATATTTTTTGTCATCTCACTTTATGTTAACTTTAAGAATAGACAGTATATATAATACTTGTTATATATTTCTACACAAGTCTGTTGGTTATCAGGTTTGAACCTCTTAGCGCTCCGCTGTCCCGTCCGCGAATATTCTCACCGTTTTTGTTGCATTGGAAAAATGGCACAATGGCAATGGCCCGTTGTGCCCTCTTCCTACCCTTGCACGGACTACAACCATCTTCAAACTTCCTTTTGATCTCAACTACACTGATCTATACTGCATCTTGCATGATTGTGATTGATGCAAAATGTGACTAAATCTGTCCACAATCAGACAGAGACACAGAAATATAAACACTTGGCAAAGTACTCAAAAACTATTTTTGCGGTAGCTCCTGCAACCACATGCGTCTCCAGGACCACATTTAGCCATGATGACACACTCATACAGACTCACAAGATGAAAACTCTCTTCAGTGATTCTCTGGTGTTGGAAAAAAAAAGCACAGAGGGTTTTGGGCTGTTGATGACAACACATAGGCCTCCTGTTAGATGTACTACAAATTGTCACGATAAAAATGTTGTCTTCCTTTTCATGTCAATATGAATGTTGCTGCATTAAGCATCAAATATACCTGAACAACAAATTATCAAGTTTAGCTGCATGGGGCATTCAATATATGCAAAGAATACCAGGTAATGGACATAGAATACAAAAGGAGCAGTTATATTTGAGCTTTCATAAAAGGGAACCGCCATATTGCTGAAATGGTATTCTAATCCATTCATAATAGTATAGAGTATCTTAATGTAGTAATTGCTGTCTTCAGTCACCACCTCACAGTAAGTAGGTGTTTTGCCTTGGCAGTCAGGGACTGACATTAAGAATATCCACCTCACTGACCACCGGCTCCTCTGGGAGATCTGCCTGTCAACCGCACAGCTCGTCACTGGAGATGGTGTGTGTGTGTGTGTGTGTGTGTGTGTGTGTGTGTGTGTGTGTGTGTGTGTGTGTGTGTGTGTGTGTGTGTGTGTGTGTGTGTGTGTGTGTCCTCCAAACCCACTCACTTGACACGTTTCCATCTCACCCCATGAAATGGTTCAGCGACCACATCCAGCTCAGAGCATTATTCTGCACTGCCTGCATCCTGACTCTAGATGGCAACCTTCTAATGCACAATACCCCTTTCAGCCTCGGTTCTATCATTCAAAACCTGAACCCTATATGCTGCTACAGATATTAATCATTTTCAAACTACCAGTTTCTTTACAACAATGGAACCAGAAAGACAGCCTTTGTATTACCAAATGCATCAGAATACTGGCCAGATGAAGTCAAGTCTGCATTATTGGAATGCCCAACAAGCAACATACACACGGCAACCACCAGGGGGCACCAGTTCAACACACCTGCTGCAGACAGAGCGTGTCTTGTTGGTTTTATCTTCTCACTCTTCTTGGCTACACTAATTATCACAACATTAAAAAGGTATTAAAGCACTGGCAAAGAACAAGAACAGACGAGATGCGATTTAACTCTCTCACAGTGATTCATGTATCCCAATGGGCGCTTAACTTGGCAGAGGAGGGAGGCAATTTACTGTGTATTACTTGAGTGCGTCAGCGTTTTATCAGATGGTGAAGGCAAAACAAATACATATCCAAAAAATGTGTTGTCCCTCACGTTTTCAGATGAAGTGGGAAAATTACATTACTTGGTTATTTATTTTACAGCAAATTGAGATTGAGGTGAATTACATTTTTATACAAGAATCACAACAGAAAATACTATCAACTTTAATAGGCCCTGCCCTGTAAGCATAGCATGAATACTGTGCTAACTAAAGTCACTTTGCTCTACTGCTTATAGATGTGGATTTATTTCGTATTATGTAAATGTTGAAATGTGTAAATTTGCATGTGTGTGCATCGGTGAATGTCTGAATAATTTACACACAACCAACAAGTAGTCGTGAAGAAACTGTATATTTCTTCATATGCTGTATATGAGTGTGTGTGCGAGCACACCTATGTGTAATAACACTGAGTGGGTGCTCTCTATAGCTCACTTCTATTCCTGCTAAAGATAGACCTTGTGACATTGCCTATCTGCACAGTGACAGTTGAAAGAAGCCCATTTCCACCTGTCATTCAAACAAAGCCAGGAGCTTCCCATAAACTGCTTGGTTATTGAAACTGTGACTCTTTCTGTTGGTATTTGTGTGGAAAATGCCTGTGAAAGAATATGTCTGAGTGAAAGAGATAGATTTATGGAATACTATTGTTGTATTTAATCCACAGCCTTTTAATTGCAGTCCTGTGAAAAAAAATACTGAATTAAACTGAACAAGCAAGGGGAAGAGAGAGAAGAAAAAGGTGTTAAATGTGTTTACAAGTGCCTGCACACAGCTTTTTCTCTGCTACAGCATATCTGCTCTCTAAATTGTCTGTCCTGTGTTCTCCACAGAAACCAAAAGGGAAAAAACCCAAATCCATATTTAGAGTGACTCACGGGTACAGTTCATATTTACTTAGAGATTTTCTCAAATATATGAATGATTATATTATCTGAACCATCTTTGAGGCAAACCAAAATTGGTGTCAAGATGTAAACAACCCATTATTTCCTGAAATGTCACAAAACTCCATGAGTGCTTAAAGGTAGAGTCAGCGATTCTGGAGAAAGATTGTTGATATTTGTGCTGCCAACAAATAACCCTCTCCAAATGTACCGTACCTCTTGCTCCCACTGCCTTTCTCTTGATACAACCATGTGCTTATTTCTGTCCTGTGCATGAACACGTGTCTTACATTTCTTCGAATGTTAAAATATTGACATATTTAAGTTTAAATAAAGTCCAAATGTACTCAGCTGTGTTACAGGAAGCATGTTTTGAAAGAGAGTAGAACTAAGAGCCGCGGTTAAGGGATCAATACTAGCAAGGGCAACCTTGTAATTATGTGTGTTATGAGGACCCAGCTAAATAACTGTCTGTTATCTGTGCATATGACATAAAAATCTCTTAATATCTTGAATCTTGAATGGTGAAAAAGTACCGTGACGTGTTGTAGATGACTGCGCAAACCAAACAAACACAATTACAGTAAAACAAGTGACTGAAGACACCGTGATAACAAAGTTGTCTGTTGAAGATTGATAGTGCCAAAAGCCTCCTCGGCCCCTTCTCTTAGCGATGCTCACACCCTGGAGAATTCTCCATAAGTAACAGTTCAATACCTCCCTCCATATGCACACACACACACACACACACACACACACACACACACACACACACACACACACACACACACACACACACACACACACACACACACACACACTTCTACCCCCTACTTCCCTTGCCCTGAGGAAGCAGGAAGACCTCTGCTGAGTCTGGTTCACTTTTCCATCTGGAGAGAGGCAATGATTATTTGATTATTAGCCTGCGGGATGGAACCACACACATCACACACACTTACATACACACTATAGCTCTCAAAATGTGTTGTTTTCTCCACTTTTTTCTCTCACTATCAGGCACTTGCGCATGCTCAAATGCCAATGCCCGATTGCAGTTTAATGCTTCCTAAAACATCTGTAACAACTCTTTAACTGTATAAACTCAAAGGTTGTTACCCATGCCCCACAATATGTCACATAGAGTATCTTTCTTCACATCCCCAAAATCAGGTCCACATTTTTCAGCCCTGACATTTAGGCCTCGAGCAGTACAGCTAAATGTTATCGGCAGGTGCAAACAACTACTGACACACAGCAGCGTTATAAGTTAAGGCAGAGGTAACAGATTAATTACAAATAATAGCCTGCAGGGGCTGTCCATGTCGCCATCCTTTATCACAGTTTAACATAATGTTATTTTAGATGAGTAAAGTTCCGATTCATCAGCCCATATTTAAATGTATCTGAGCATGCAGCCTCATCTAAATTTTACCCGGAATCCCAATCAAATCCCTGTCTTTCTCTTCAGTAAAACTCAGTCATATAACACAGCACTTGTGGCATGCGCTGTATCATGCTGCAGTGACACAGAGTTGGTTAAGAGTTTCCCTTTCTTCTCTTTATGCTGATGCTTTATTTCTGATTCAACAGCAGGTGAGGTAGGTGTGTGTGAAGCCAACAGTCTCTTTAGCACCATATTACGCTAAACTCCCTCTTTAAACTGTTCACCACTCAAATATCTTGATGTGATATACGTCACAGTACAGAAGCTAAAGGCACTCTTAATCCCATTTCACTGGGATCATCATGTAACATTTATTATAGACCCTCACATGGCCAAATAGTGTTATTAAAATTTCAATTCCAATAATGACGAGTTAAACTTGCCATAATGTGTTCCGCAGAGGGACTGTACCACCCAATGTGGCAATATAGTAATGTACAGCATTATCAGCGAAAAATATGTCGCGTGCTTTTCACAATGGGATTTGCTGCTTTAAGCTATCACTATTTTAAGCTACGAGCTATCACTGTTAAAGCCTAACAGTTCGTGTATTTTCAGGTCAAGACAAACAGCCTGCGGAGCTCCATAAATGACGTTTCTGACTTTGCATATCGAGGCTCTGGAAATATTCTTCCAAAAGCCTGAAAAACACACTGCAGTGACAAAGCCTGCTCACTTTGTGGTTGTCATTAAAATAAATGAACACCATGTTTCCTTTAAGTCAGTATTTATCAAACTGGGGCGGTATTTATTACAGGTGGGGCGCAAGAGGAAATGCTGGTTTTAAATGTTCACCGTCCGCCGTTAACAGGCTACGCTTGCGCATGCGCAACGCGCCGATTCCCTGGCATTTTGCCAAAAGCTGATTTATGAGATCTCCTTGAGGTCTTTTCTGCTGTTGTGTCTCTCAACAGAATACAGATCTCACTCGGATCAACATTGAGCATGAATTGAGAGGCCGTATCAAATCTACAACCCCGTTTATAAAGATGTGTAGAGGAAAGCACTGCAGCCACTAATACTGATACAACATGATGCTCACACATCTGCACTAATTCTGTTTTGTTTGGCAAAAAAATGCTTAACTTTATTTTCATTTTTCTAACACAGTGATAGCACTTTTCTTTTTTTTGTCTGATGGAGCGATCTGGTTTACTTGAAAGGGATTGCAATGTTCTTTATTCTATTATTTATAAAAGCACAGATTGGAGTCACTAGTAGTACTGTGAGGTACCACCATGTAGTATGTCCGTCTGTCTGTCCGTCCGTGTCCCCCCACACCCTGAAGCTGTAAACCTAGGGGAAACACTACATTCCTTTGTGCTATTTCACGACTCTAGCTAACAGTGCGTGTAGATGATACCGTTACACCTGCATGTTCTTCCTGCCTCGCTTTGTAATAATGTCAATGTCTATCAATCATGCTGAAGCGCTGGGGCCAAGAGTTAACCTTTTAGTGAGAGAGACACAAGTGACACTAATAGGACAGGGGTGCAAGGTAGGTAGGGAGGACAGCAGAAGAAATAGATACAGAGGACATGACAGGGACATGAAGGGTTGAGTTGTTGAACGTTAGACGATATGTTAATGAGACTGAGACATGTCTAGCTACAAGGTAGAAGGGAGCAGAAGGAGTTGACAATTTAACACTGAAAGTTTGGTATCGTGGAAGGAAGCAGAACTTCAACAAGCTTTCCTTCAGATAAATTCAACCTTTAAGTTAAGCACATATTTCATGCTGTGAGGTTGTCTGACAAAGGAACAGCAAGAGTCAATCTTCTTTTCTCTGCAGTAGAAATTATTTATGTGGCATTTGGCTTTCCCCAAAATAGGAAATAGTGAACCCACAAGTATCTCAGGACTACATATTTGCAGTAGAACAAGGACGAGCACCATTAGAGTCACAGTTGAGATACTGGATCACCATAACCACATGAAATGCATCCCATAAATTAGATCTCTCTGACTTAACGATATTTGTTCTTCCAGACAAGATTGAACATAGTGACGTTGTAACTACAGCCGTGTGTGTTATCGTGTTGTCTTGTCATACAACCTGAAATCAGACAAACTAGCAGATGAATACTGTACATTCGCTAAAAGCTCAGTATGTGACATACCAAAGTGACTTATTGTAAGTCGCTTTGGATAAAAGTGTCAGCTAAATGAAATGTAATGTAAACAAAGAAAAGGGTGACACCATCGACACAGAAGTGCTGCCCTGTGTTTAAAAGCATATCATACACCAAATGAGAGCACACTAATCTCTTTGAACAACACAACCCTTTCAAATGTGTGACGGTCAGAATAGAGCAATAAGGCAATTACAGTAGGTGCACAGTATGTATACATGCATCAGGAGTTGTGTATGTGTGTGTATGTTGTTTGCAGCCATTGTTGAAAATCAGCTTTAAACATCTCCAGAAGGGAGGAAGACATAAACAGCACTCAGCGTGGCGCAATCACGGGAACTCTCCATGTAATTGGCAATGAATAATAATATATTATATTCAAGCACGACCGGTGATCCATGGAGAGAAACTAATGTTATATGCCACCTAACCTGGTGGCATATAACATTAGTAATATGCCACCTAACCTGTGAACTGAATGCATAGGTTCAAATACTACATCATCTATGAACAGTTCAGTTTGACTGATAATGTCCATATTTTATTAGTTAGATTGTAAGCACTGAAGGTGCACAATTGCAATATTGTTTTTTTATTACTTTTCAGTCAAATATTTCCAATATACCAAAGTCAATGATTTGAGGTTTATGGTGACCAACAATTATCAATAAGATTAGCTTTGTCAAAGGACTTTTTAATGAGGAAAAAAGAAGTTCAGAGCAAACTTCACTGCAAATTGTCCTCCTGCTGTTCAAGTACATGAAAAAGCAACTACTTCACAACGTCAGTAAACAAAATGAGTTACTTAAAATACTCTTGATACATGTGTTAATTATTGCCAAATGACCATAACATTGGGACTCTGATGTATTTCACGTAAACCCTCAGTATAAAGAGCAGTATCTCTGCGCTACATTCACCCTTTCTGCCATAAATGGTTTACCCAAAACATCAACACAGCAAAAGGCCCCTTGTCAAATAGAGAGCACTACAACCCTGACCATGTCGGCCAAGACTCCAGAATCATTCAATGATATAAAAAAAAAATATGTCCAGGTCTAAAAGGTCTGGTGTTAAGCTTCAAGTTTCTCCAGAAGTACAGTTTTTAGTGTTTCCATCTTCTGTCCGACGAAGCAGAGAAGTGTAACAAGGTATCCACGCTAAGAGAACATCCCTTCAGTCCCTCTGAGAAACACCAGTCTGATACTGACTGAACGCAGAATTAGAGAGAAGAGAGTTAATACGTTGGGGGAATGGACTGGGGGAATAAAATATAAACAGGAGGCAAACAGGGAGGGAATGGCAGTGAAATAAATGTAGAGCCACAACCATTTAAGATAAACACAGTATACTCATTTCATGCATATCCTTGTTGGACGCCAACACTGAATTGCTTTTGCATAATGTGGCTGCATTAAAGCAGCTGAAGCGATTCAAGCCCTCACATAAAATGTTCCATCTGAACCTCTCAGCAGAAATGAGAAAGGCAATTGCTTGTGTTTCATTTGTGTTAAACAGCAACATTAACTGTCCACCATGGCAATTCAGATCATACCAAACAGTGGCGCAAAATTTTGCGATGAAAAAAAAAAAGAAAAAAAAAATATATATATATATATAAAAATAATATATATTGTCAAAAAACACTATATACCAAATCATTTAAATAACAAATATACCGTGTTGCCGAGCTAAATGTGTGTGGGAGACCGTAAGCCCCTGTCAACAACCACTTAAGATATACCAAATATAATATATCGCCATTCATCATCACTGAGAAAAGCCCCTCCCCCTTTAGGGGCGCCGGCCAAATGTGAGTCTATGGCAGCGAACAAACATTTCACCCTCGTTGCGGCAAGGACAGCTTCTCATTGGCGGATGAAACGTGAATCTTCGGGCGCACAAATCTGCGCCCTAGCCAATGACATCGTTTCTTATTGCAACGTGGTTGGACTATTCGTCGAATCAGAGACCTTTATCATTCCCTCACATCCCATATAGCTCCCACGTAGCTACGCGAGCAACACAGCTAGCAGAGACTTTGATTATGTTAGTAGGGCGACTGAAAACTCTGTGGTATCTCTACGCAAAACACCTTTCAATCCACGATCAGATGTTGACAAGAAGAGGCTGAAAGAGTTGGGACCCGAACGTCCGGATTTAAAAAGTCAGCAGCAAAGCAGTGACCGCGGGAGGACGTACACCCGGAGCTTCTCCTCAAGCTACATGCTAACCGGGCTGTGAAGGAAGATGAGCTTGGAAGGATTGCTGCAGAGGTGAGTGTCAAAATCAGCAGATGCCCGTTAGAGTTTAATGTTTTATCTTTCCCACAGCAGAACACATGTTGGACATTGTTAGATTTGGGTGGATATCATATCAGACTATAACTTTATCTAAAATATCAATTCAACCCTCAACAAGTGTGTGTGTGTGTGTGTGTGTGCGCGCGCGCGTGTGCGTGTGTGTGTGTGTGTGTGTGTGTCGTAGCTCCAGGCTAGAGCATCAAGGTGGCTCCTGGCCTTTTGTCTATGTTGATGAGCCATCAAGACACACAAAACATAGTTTTTTGTCTGTAGTATGAAGCCTGTTTGTAGTAGATATTTCCCCACAACTTATCTGTCTGTCTCTGTCTCTCTCTATATATTTATCTGTAGGTTATTGACACCATACTTGGACACACCAGGGAACGCTTTGCCTTCAAAGACCACCTCACCAGTGCCACCTTACTGCAGGGCCCCCAGTTTGAATGCGACGTCAATGTATTCCCTGAAGTTGCTCTGGCCACCACATTGAATGTTTCTTAAACCATTCTGCTCTGAACCTCTCATGCCCAAAGTTACAGTTTGTTGATAGTTGTTATTGGACAGTGTTGAGCACTGTGTTTTCTTGAAATAAAGCTTTGTTTTTTTAGAATATTCTACTCAAAACCTCTTTTCTTCTCATTGTGGAGTGCTATTTAAACCGCGCCGCCCAACTGCGCCCCCCCAAAACAAATGTCACCAGCCGCCACTGATACCAAAGCTATGATTCATTTCTATCTATGAGATAAGAATAAAAAAGGACAACTAACAAGTCCCAACAAGCTTTTCTCAACCAATGTAATACCAGTAGGAAATAAAACAATGCCACATGACTCAACAAATAATATGATTTATTTTTCTTTCAAAACATTTCGGGACTTTCAGTCTTTCTTATCTACAGTACGACACATTTAACTAAATAAAATACTCACTAATAATGGAAGAAAATGAAATGTCTCCATATGATATGCCTCAGGGGAAACCAAGATTGAAACCTTCTGCACTCCAGATATTATATAGCCTTCTGTGGGGCCATTGAAGATGTAGTTATTGCTAGGAAGAAATAAAACCATTGGAAAGACTTGTCAAACATGTCGACCAACTGCCGCCCTTTGCTTATCAGAATACCAGACGACTGTGTCAAGAGCTGCTCTTTAAGTTAGGATTTACAGCATTTATAGAATGCTGATTTAAATTGGGTAGTATTTTTTTTAAATCTTGCATGTCCTGGGTTGGGAGAGGTTCCATCCACAGTCTCAATTTGCAACCTGGTAGGCAAATTACATTTCTTATAAAATACAGAAAAAGGCAGAAGAAATTGAGTCGAACCTCTGTTAAAGTTAATTCTCTCTCTGCCAGAGAGAGAGAGAGAGAGAGAGAGAGAGAGAGAGAGAGAGAGAGAGAGAGAGAGAGAGAGAGATCTCTATAAGTGCCAGATTAGTTTTAGTGCTTGCTGATCTAATCTTCTGAGTCAACAGAGCAATGCAGACAAGGCTCAGTGTCAGAGGCCACTTTAATGAACAGTCACTCATTTCAACCCAATACTTCAGTGAGACTGCGGTATTCAAAGAAAAAGCTTTGTTTTTCTACACTCAGTGTGGTTTTACTAAACTCTTGAATTATTAATTAAATCCAGGATCAAGTTGGGAAACTTTTAGTGAAACTCTAAAAGCATGAAATATTTTCAAAGGCTTAGGTGAAGAATATTATATTCATCACATTTCTACCTTTAGAAACAAGACCCACTCCCTAAACTAATTATAAACATGCCAATATTAGCTTGTATAAGACAAGCACAAGCCATAAGTTTCCTGCAATGTTGATGAGACGATTTCCCTCTGGCCAAGAAGGCAGAGTTTGGATCAGTTGTATCTAAACTCTCCTGGCTGAGTGTTTGATGTAGCTTGTTAGGAGTGTTTCCAGGTTGTCCTAAAATCCAGGACTCAGACCTCAGCTGAGTGGATGGAACCAGTGAGGTGAAATAGTGGATGGCACAACTAATGGGTCCACTTCCTCCATTTTCTCCCTGCCTCTTTGAAATCAGCCCCCACTGAGAAGGCGTCACACTAACACACAGATGTACAACTACAAAAACTGGCGTACTGGCGTGCACACGCACGCACGCACGCACACACACGCACACACGCACACACACACACACACACAGCCTGCCTGCTAAAGTGTGTATGAAAACAAAATGCCAAACTCCCTTGACATAAATTCTGCATTAGCCGTTAAGAACCTCCATGTTGCTGTAGCAACGTAGACATAGTGTAATTACCGTCTTGCGGGTGAGTGTAATAAAGCTAGACCCATATCCCACTGGCCCCGGGGCCCCTGGTAATGGTTTTTATGGCTACCGTTATTGCCACACCGCTACACCAGGAAATACATATGAGGATAGGCTTCGCCTTAAAGCCCAGAGCTCACGGCGTCAGAAAAAAAGAGCTTCAAAGCTACGGTTCAAAGACCGGCTGCGACACAGGTTTCAGATCATCGGATCTCTATTCAAAGATGTCAACATTTGCATAAATGAGAACATCTACATTTACATAAAAAAGACAGGACTGTCCTTCTATAGGGTTTTCTCATTGGGTTTGGCAACAGGTTTGAGGAGAACCAGGAGTAAACACAGACTGGGTGACACCTGACTGCATGCTACTCATGAAATATTGATATTTTTCAAAAAATACCGGGGCTTCTCACAGCACACTACGAGGGAGGAAAGCTGCCTTATCTGGTTTAAAGAAATAAAGAATGGTCTAGAGCTCAGGTTTTAAAAGAAACTAAGTGTGGCTGTGTTGCCGGTGGAGATCTCATAGTCCAGCTTGCAGCCAAATCTACTGAAAGGAGTGAGGGAAATGAAATGCTAAAACTTATCATTTCTTTCTGCATACAAAACAGCTGTAATCTAATGTGAACTGTTCAATTGAAGCTGTTTTGGTTGAGGCATGACTGAGCATTTCTGAAACCTTTCTGTCTGTGTCTCTCTCTCCACTTCTGTTCCTCTCCTCCTCCTCTGTCTGAGTGAGGATAAATTAGCGGAAGGAATTCAGAGCAAGCCTGCTTAGACGAAGGTTTAAAAAAGCTTTGATCAGGACCCATGCCAGTAATCTGACAAATCCATAAGGGGAGCACCTCAAATCAAGTTTTTTTGTAAGAGGCTATATATTGCCTGAGCAAGTCACCATGCCCTGTGTTTATAAATATTTGTTTACTCCATGCTACCTGCTGATAATGAACAAGTGATTACACACCTTCTGGTCATATAATGGTTTGATCATGTGGTGTTCATTATTCAAAATGTTCATTATTCTCTATGTATGTACAGTACGTGTGTGTGTGTGTGTGTGTGTGTGTGTGTGTGTGTGTGTGTGTGTGTGTGTGTGTGTGTGTGTGTGTGTGTGTGTGTGTCAGCCAGCTGGGAAATAGATAAGAAACCCCCACTAGTTTTAAATACTGCACTCCAGGTAGAGATAATTTCACTATGTCTTTTTACTTTGGCCACTCAGTCAGCACCCTGACCTGGAAGGCAAGGAGCACAGTGTGGACAAAGCTAACTTAAGGACGATAGCACACTGCGATCAGAGGGGTATAATGAAAAATAGCTTCTCAATTTAATTCATTAGCCGCTCACCGTGGTCTCTCACAGTTCACAAATGATCCAAAAGCCTTGCGGAGAGAAAGGATTATAGAGCTGTCATAATACCCCCTCCTCCATAAAAGAGAGGGGGGGGGGGGGGGGGTTAATGGATCGGCAGATTAGTCAAATGAAAACGGAGAAAAAATTAAACAGAAAGAAAGAAGAGGCAATAGATAAAAGCCAAATTAAATCTAATATTGATGGTCACATCTTTTCTGACACACATGCATGTGTTCTTTCAAGACCACAAGAAAAACGATGAGCTCTAGCTGGAGTAGGATGTGGTATTTCATCTACAAAAAACGTGTCAACTCCTTCTATCTATTTTTAGACATTTAGGCAGACAGTGCAGGAAAACTCACAAATAGTTCAGGGGAAGTTGGCGGGCTCTAGCATCAGAGAGTCAACTTGAGTCAAACTGCAGTGATGGTGATGAGGGGTTTTAAGGTCAGGACGCGCACACACACACACACACACACACACACACACACACACACACACACACACACACACACACACACACTGTATATCAAGCCAACGGTCAGCAAGGTGAGTGGGGGGAATTATGGCCACAGCAACAAAAGTGTGCCATGCGACCTTATCAAACCCTGTCCTATTGCTTTCCTTTACCTCCCCTTTCCTTTTCATTGCCAGAGTTCATTTTGCCCTTTCTATCCCTCCCCTGAAAAGTTCACCATCCACATCATCTCTCTGAATTAGAAAGGAAGATCTCCTTAGTTAGGCTACAACAAAAAAAGTGTTTGTATGTGTGAGAGATAGAGATAAAGGAGATAGATAAAATGTACCAGTTTAATTTGTAACACCTAACACCTTTAGACGTCTCAAAATTAAACCTGCCTACTCAATCCTATAACATTTAAAGCTCCATCTGTATCACTCACTTGCTCTCCTCTGTCTCTCACACACACACACACACACACACACACACAATCAGAAACAAATGAGTTATTTCATCCGCCCAAAAGATGCTTTGTCTCTTCAGCACGTTCTCCCACTAAACACCTCCCACTGCGTTCACTGCTTTAGTAAACTCGACATGATACTTGGTGCTGTTTCCAAGCTACTGTTGCTACGGATGTCAGTCAACACCCTGCATGCACGCACGCACACACACACACACACACCCCATCACTGCCATTAAATAACCAGCTTATTTGTACTAACGGTCTGCCACTGAAACGTGTGTTAAGCAGATTAATATGTTGAGGACTTGGCTGTGTTGGCATGCCAGCAGCGCAGCTTCAGGTTTGTTATGACTCAACCCCACCGAGAGTGAAATGAAAGTCTCAGAAGTGGCGTGATAGTTACAGAGAGACCATTTACGACTACTAATACTAACGCCTTTAAATGAAAGGAAAATAACTTTTTTTCTCCTGCTTGTACTCAAACCTGGTTTACATGGTGCTGTGGTTACAGGGCACTTAATGCGTTTACTCAAATTTCCACACATCTGTCTGTGTCCGTCGACCACCCGCTACTCTAAATCCAGATGGCTCTCTACTTAATTTATTTTTAATTAGTATGAGGTGTAATTACTATGGGCTAATGATTTACAAAAGGCTGCGAGTCCCTTCTACCCACGCTGTTGACTGTGCACTACAATCCAATACAGTCTTTTGACTTTGGCCCACCTTATTCTACATGAGCTACTTCCTGTTAAGCTGATCATCTTAAATCATTGATATGATATGAATTCAATTTTAACTGAGGGATTTTGACACCTGAGAGAGAGGCGAGACAAGACGTATCAGTCTGTTGATTCTTAAAAAATGCTCATTATTAAACAACTGTGTTACAAAGTAGAAGTTCCTCCCACACAAATAATATTTGGCTGAATACAGACACAGAAACACAACAACTTGCTGTTGTCGTGTTTCTGTGTCTGTATTCAGCCAAAGACAATCAATTGACACCGATGTGTCACCGATAGTTTAAAATATGCCCAGATAGTCCAAAATATAAATCCATGGGTAGGACATGGCGTCTATAGTTATCATGAGGCGAGATCAAGTCAAGCAGATCATTTTAGTGTGTTACAGCTGTTCTATGCAGCAATCTGTGGGTACATTTGTATTTAGATGAATAAAACAAATGGCAGAAATCAATATTATTTAACTTTGCAGCTACTTCATTATCTATGTAAGAATTAGAATATCTTCACCGTCAACGTAACAAAGTCAGACTGCAGGATACGTACCAGTATTCTCTAAATAAGACATTAATTCATAAATTATAATAGTTTAGGGCACTGAAAGGGAGAAATCAATACTTGCCAAGTACAAGAGACGTCAGAAGCTAAACATTATGTTTCCTTTGTCAAGGTTTGCCACTAAATGTTCCCAGGTATAAAGCAACCTCACTAATCATAGTCAATCTTTTAAGTAAATTAAATGTGTAATTTAAAAAACTACATTGCCTTCAGGGACTAGCAGAGTGAATTGTTCATGCTGGTGTGGGTCTCTAAATTATAGACGTGATAACTCGTTCAGGTTGGTGGCGGGTGGATGATTTATACGTACCCGTAGATTTGAGTGACGTTAGAGTTGATCTGAGCATCACTCCACGCGTTTTTTTCGGAGACATAATAGCTTACACTATTAGAATTTAAGCAAATACCATTGCCAGACCATCTGTACAGTCCATCTTTTCTTCACACTTGGTTTTACACTAGCTTTCAGAAGTTAGGCACATCACCCACGTATATTGGTAAATTAGCTATTGTTAATCTCCCTATCTCACACAATTTATGTGTGCTCAATGGTCTATATAGTCGTTCACAGTTGGACCCACAAGGGGGAACCAGAAGCTCTCCATCAACATTGCAGCAAGAATTTATTTTTAATTAAGTCTAAAATATTGATGTTAGATGATATCTACACCATGAGTGGAGGCCACTGTGTGCCCCAGAATAGACCCAACAAATATATGATTTTGTATGTTTTTTTTACTGCATGTAAGTACACATTTTCTTTTTTAGCCTACTAATGAACTTGATGTCACAGCCATGATCAAAAGGTTGATTTCAAACTTTGCAGAGGGAGAGACATTTTCCAGGCAACCCAACAGGGCTCTGAACCTTTTCCGTTTTTCAGAACTAAAATGTGTTAAAAAGTTGTAATTTGGCTGATTGTGCTAACGAGCAGCGAAAGAACAAATGCCAGATGTCCTACTACAACCCACAGAAAACACTTATCAATGTGGGAGCTGCTGATCCCTTTCAAAAACAACACTAATTGCTGAACCATGCACTGTTTCCATAGTAACCGCCAAAACTATTTGCTTCTTTGAGGCCTCTACCTCATGAAGTAATATCACACTTGGGTTCATTGTAACGACAAGCCAATAAGCATTCGCACATTTTCAGTTTTGCGTCCCCTCGGTACGGGAAATACGAAATTAACACATTTTATTTTCAATTAAAACATTTAATTTTCAATTAAAACATTTAATTTTCAATTAAAAAAAGAAAACTGCTAATTTTCTTGCGATGCAGTAGTGAAAAACGGTACGTAGTGTCCTTATTACATAAGAATGCATATGAGTAAAGTGCATAAAGAGAGATCAGAGGTCAGATGGAGAGCTAATTACGCTTGTAATTTAATTGAACCTGTAATAAGTGTTTTTGGATAGCTCCATCGCCTTTCACATAGACACATAGTCTCATTTGATACATTATCATTAAAATACTGATTTTAGCCACTCCAGCAAACGTGCAACACACTTGTTGTGGGACATTATAACTGATGCAAAGAATAAATATTAAGTGAGCACATTTAAGTAGTTTGATAGATTCAGAAGCGATATTGTGTAGTCACTCAGAACAACATCAATAGATATAGCAAAGTAGTTCAGATGAAAGCATAATAAATAAGTACTAATTTGATGACTTATTTATACTGACAATGATATTGTGGTGTCTTGTGATACTGGAGCAGAGCCACAGGCTCAAGTCTTTTTAGCTTTGTAATACTGTGCTCTATGAGAGATCGTCATTTTTACATTTTATGGCTGTTTTGCATTTGATTGATGGCATGTTTACAAGTTTTAGTTTTTCAGTTCAAAACACTATGTAGTATGGTTTCACTTTTAATTGGTTATTACTTTTTCTTAACATGAGCGAACAAAGTGACAAACATAGTGAGCACCAATGAGCCCGATAATAGCAACTGAAGATCACCAAGGAAAGAAGAATAACTGTCTTTGGGGTGATCCCAATGGGCAAAATGTTTGTTGTTGTTTTCAAGACTATTGTGGTTCCAAAATGAATCTCATTACAGCCCAAAGCTTTGGGGTGATGGTGTGAGCTGCAACGCTTTGACACCACCATCCTATCTCGAATATTCTCCACACGTTTACACATTAAAATACACACACAGTCAAGTAGAGGTGTGGAAATTTCTCGAATTAAAGATGCATTGCAATGACAGAACATAACCAGGTGTCTGGTCTCTTTTCAGCTCAGTGTGAGTCTGAACTGCATTTTGCTGTCATTTACTGACTGTCGCTCTCATTCTTCTAATGTCTGTGTTTCATCGAGGGTGGCGCTCAGCTTACAGAAAATAAGTTCAGCAGTCCGGCAACTTGTTGCTCTTGCTACCAATATTAGCTGCTCTGATTCAACAATGCTGGGTTGAAAAAACGTGCATGCAGGCTGAAATTCAACCATTGTGTTGTTCACCCTGTCGGGGGGTGTATTGACTTCAACCAAGAGAAGAAGAGCTATCAGGATAGAAAAGTCTGCGAGCCACGAGGCTAATTAATGCAGTGTAACAATGTTATAGGCATTCAGTGCCCTGTCTTAGAGCTGCTATGTGACATTTTAGAAGATTACAGTATTGTGATGCACTGCAGATTTATGTTTTGTTTTTGTAATGTTTACTAATGCATTGAGAATCCTTGACAGGTGAATTGTGATCGAATCAAGTTGTGAGACCAGTAGGGCTGCAACAACGAATCAATAAAATCGATAAAAATTGATTATCAAAAGAGTTGGCAACGAATTTCATCATCGATTCGTTGTGTCGCGCGATTATTACGGCAGGCAATAAGTCGCGCAGAAGAAAAAAAAAAAAAAGAGCGGAGCAGAGCAACTGTCCGCCAGCGTTTCTGAGATTGGAGTGAGACGCGGAGAAAAGTTTAGGTTGTGATCTTAGCAATAGAAGATCTTTGATGTGACGTGTCGAGTCTTGGCCAATCAGCGTTAAGATGTCTACAGCGTCTTCATTTCCCTCAAACTTGTTTTTAATGGAAGCTAGCTTGCTATCATGTTAGCTAACGTGTTTGGGTTGTGTATTGTCGTTAAAGTTACTTTATGTTCCGTTACAGTTCAGTCTTGCTTGTAAAAAAACATAACGTGATGAAACATGCCGTAACCCCCCGGTCAGGTTCAACCCCCCGAAGCTCCCGTTCCACCACATCCCAAAGATGCTCTATTGGGTTGAGATCTGGTGACTGTGGGGGCCATTTTAGTACAGTGAACTCATTGTCATGTTCAAGAAACCAATTTGAAATGATTCGAGCTTTGTGACATGGTGCATTATCCTGCTGGAAGTAGCCATCAGAGGATGGGTACATGGTGGCCATAAAGGGATGGACATGGTCAGAAACAATGCTCAGGTAGGCCGTGGCATTTAAACGATGCCAAATTGGCACTAAGGGGCCTAAAGTGTGCCAAGAAAACATCCCCCACACCATTACACCACCACCACCAGCCTGCACAGTGGTAACAAGGCATGATGGATCCATGTTCTCATCCTGTTTACGCCAAATTCTGACTCTACCATCTGAATGTCTCAACAGAAATCGAGACTCATCAGACCAGGCAACATTTTTCCAGTCTTCAACTGTCCAATTTTGGTGAGCTCTTGCAAATTGTAGCCTCTTTTTCCTATTTGTAGTGGAGATGAGTGGTACCCGGTGGGGTCTTCTGCTGTTGTAGCCCATCCGCCTCAAGGTTGTGCGTGTTGTGGCTTCACAAATGCTTTGCTGCATACCTCGGTTGTAACGAGTGGTTATTTCAGTCAAAGTTGCTCTTCTATCAGCTTGCATCAGTCGGCCCATTCTCCTCTGACCTCTAGCATCAACAAGGCATTTTCGCCCACAGGACTGCCGCATACTGGATGTTTTTCCCTTTTCACACCATTCTTTGTAAACCCTAGAAATGGTTGTGCGTGAAAATCCCAGTAACTGAGCAGATTGTGAAATACTCAGACCGGCCCGTCTGGCACCAACAACCATGCCACGCTCAAAATTGCTTAAATCACCTTTCTTTCCCATTCTGACATTCAGTTTGGAGTTCAGGAGATTGTCTTGACCAGGACCACACCCCTAAATGCATTGAAGCAACTGCCATGTGATTGGCTGATTAGATAATTGCATTAATGAGAAATTGAACAGGTGTTCCTAATAATCCTTTAGGTGAGTGTATGTTTTTAGTGTTAGTCCATTTTTATTTAATTTTTTTAATTAACAGCTCAGGGATCTTCAAGGTGCACTTTCTGAAGATGTTTTGCACTGTCAGTTCTGTTTTTGAATAAAGGGTTGGAAATGAATGCCTTTTTGTTTGTTTATCCAATTCATCGATTAATCGAAAAAATTATCAACCGATTAATCCATTATTAAAATAATTGTTAGTTGCAGCCCTAGAGACCAGTGAAGATTCACACCTCTACAGCCAAACACACAAAGCCCACGCAAACAGACGTGCTGCCGCAGTCAGATCAATGGCTTCACCGACTCAAAATCACAGATCCAAACCACATTGAATTGTGAAATTTGTCAAAACCTGTCAAAAATATAGAGCAACAACTTTGTCTGCCACATCTCCACACCGCCTCCACTTTCTTTCAGTACTTACTTTGAGCCAGTCACAACAAATCCACCACAGGAAAATACATTAGACTGCAGAACATTGTATTACACAAAGCCAGTCACAGAAAACACAACAAAATAGTTGCAGTGTGCAAACATATACTGGTGGCAGCACCCAACTTGACATTGATTTTAGAAAGTGGCAGTAACAGTATTCATCCATCTGTGGAGGCTGCTTTATGTATTACTGCCAATAGACATTTGTCACAGCAGATATTTCAGCATGTCATAGCCCTTACAGCTGAGCTACAGAAAATAATACAGAGAATGGAGATAAGATGCTACAGAAGACTCATGGGTATCTCCTACACCCAACATGTCACAAACGAGGATGTCCGGCAAAAGATCAGCCAAGCCATCGGCCCACATGATGACCTGCTTACCACTGTTATAAAGCGGAAACTGAGGTGGTACGGACACATCACCAGATCCTCAGGCCTTGCAAAGACCATCTTACAAGGAACCGTACAAGGTGGAAGGAGACGAGGGAGACAAAAGGAAAGATGGGAAGATAACATCGGAGAATGGACTCACTTGAAACTCAGTGAGGCAATGAGAGCTGCCGAGGACAGAGAGGGATGGAGAGAGCTGGTCAACAGATTGTCTGTGGTGCCCCAACGACCCTCCGGGGTTATGGGATAGATCAGATCAGATAGCATATGAATTAGCAGCAACGGCACTATGTTTAAGGGTTCCAGATTCTGAGTTCTGAGTTCTGAGATTGTGCATTGGAATGGCTGACTGAGCCTTCATAATAGTTTTTAGTTCCACGTGTTCTTTGCCTGCTCGGACCACATTATACCCAGAGTCCAGACACACATGTGTATAGACCGCGACTGACTGATAGTTCTCTGACTCTTCTATTGGGTCTGGTGCACTTGTACCACAGAATAAATTGCTCCACCCAAAATTAACCTGATTGACCTGATCAGCCAAGAATGAAAACACCTGTGTGGGTGTGCAGAGCCTTTTACAGGATTTACAACTTGTAAAATGTGATTATTTGTTTGTCTCAATACAATTACATTTATCATAGAGGTATAGATTCACACCCTGAAAGTAACATACAGTGTGCAGTGTGGATTTAAAGAGACAAAGTTAAATTCACAGTGTTACATTTTCTTAAAGCTTTTCTGTCTTTTCCTCGGCTTTCACTCATTCAGCTCTATCACTGAGAATTAGATTCTCAAATCGCCTGTAGAGTAATTATCTCACTCACTCTCTTCCTATTTTTATCCTTCACTCATTCAGTAACACACACACACACACACACACACACACACACACACACACACACACACACACACACACACACGGCTATTACAACTGACAAGTGATTCAAAGTGCCCAATGATTTGAGACTAGTATAGGTGTGGTAGTATTACTCTGCTGTTCATATCCAAGCAACACAAATCCCAAAGGCTCAAGCTTAGCTTCTCTTTGTGCACGCAGACACACACACACACCAACATCAATGCAGCTAGAGAAACAGACAAGAGCACAGACACTCGTTCTACTATTATAAAATCATGAATTATGTTTAAAAAAAAAACCACAGCTGCATATTTAGATAGGCCCTATTAACATCTGTGACAAAACAGTCTGACAGCCCACTACCTCAAAGTAAGTACTGCCTCAAAAAACACTTCCTCTGATATTTTCATAGCAGTATATGTGTGCAATACAAAATAGCACTGGTTACTGGGGCATAACTGAAAAACCAGAAGTGGATCTCGTATCCCCAACCGTGCATATCTCTGTCTCCCACACATCTCCCGGCTCAGATATCACTGCCAAATATCACCCCACAGATTGGCTAAGCATGATAGTCCATGAGCAAAGCTCGCAATGAGCTTTAGTTATTCTGACCTCGATCCGTAAACATCAGCAAAGTTCCACATTTCAAAAATAGAGTGGAAGGGAACCTGGATCCATCAGATCCACAAGGAGAATTGTATTCCCACCAGCCTGACAGATGCTGCCAAAAGACATAAAGTATATATCGATTTTGAAGCACTGCAAGCACCCCAGCACCTTGACACAGGTGCAGGAGACAAGAATGATGGGAGTGGAGTCAAATAACAAAAGAGAATATCAAAACAGAGTCTGGGTGTATGTGTGCAACCAGTTTCCAAAATAGTAAGTAATTCCTCTCTCACAATTCTCTGAAGATAGCCCACTGGTTCTTAACAGCAAATCTTGAAACAACTAATAATAACAGTTGAGCCGTGTCTTAAAGTTTATCATTTACATGTTTGATAAGTGGCATGTTTTCCTTCCAGTCTTTCAAGTTGTCCTCAAACTATTTCTGCACAACAATAGTACTACAAATGTGATTTTGCACGCAACAGATTTAAGGGAGAATTTAGTAAGTTGTAATAATACTTTGATTTTATATAGCGCTTTTCTGAATACTCAAAGACACTTTACATAGGAATCATTCACCCACTGATGAGAGGAGCTACCATGCAAGGTGCCACATCAGGACTATCTAACATTCATACACCGTAGGCGCAGCTACGGGAGCAATTTAGGGTTAAGTGTCTTGCTCAAGGACACATCGACATGGGCTAGCAGAGCCGGGGATCGAACTGCTGATCCTCTGATTGAAGGACGACCCTGCTCACCACTGAGCCACAGTCGCCCTTAGTTATAGCTCCCAGCTGTCAGTTGTTCTGTTGATACTCAAATATTTTTTCTTATTTAATGTTTCTGTGACTATAATAATCCTCAAGAGTTGATTGATTAGCAATGGGGGCTCAACTTTGTTGATCATCAGGCCCTCTGTTACTTCAACAAGTTGTATAAATACTGTGGCAGAATTGTAGCTGATCCCGAGCATCTATAAAGATGGCAATATCTAAACTAATCCACTGTTTTATTATTTCATAATTCTATGCATAATGAACAGACAGCTGCTTTTCAAAAGATGGCTGACCTGCAAATGGCACTCATTTATCCTTTCTAGCCTAGTCTTTGGTTCATACAGCAGATAGTTATTTCATAGGAATCATTATTACACGCTACAGTTGTGCCTTGAAGATTTTGAACTACTTAAATGGTAAATAATCTAATATTTTTAGGGTGTAAAGTTGATGACATATAATACTACATCAAAATACAATATTGTGTTCTGACTGCAGTACCTGGTTTCCAAGGTGACAGGAGGTGGAAGACAGTTGAAAGCTGAAAACAACTGCACAGCAAAGAGAGCATCTTACTTTGATTTATCTGTGGCCACACAGATTGACTAATCTATTGAGGATGTTTAATTCTTAATATATAAACTGGCAACATGTTAGTCTTCCTAATTTCTCTCCCCCTTTTACCCCCTAATCCCTCACTGCTGCCTAACTCCCTCCCAGGCAGAGTGCTATATGACAGCAGCCTTTCCTGTCCCATTTACCCCCCAGAACCCTGGCCATTGATTTATCTTTGGGGAACTTGCACAGGGGGCCAGTGTATCCTCAAAACATCTTACCGGTGGCAGCTGAGAGTTAAGCGTCCCCCTCTTGGTGGAGCCTCCTCTGGAGCTGATCCTCTTCCACGACTCAGAGAAGCGCCCCCTGCTGGTGGGACGCCCCGGCCCAGATGTCCCGGACGCAACAGATGAATCATCCCGCGTGGAAAACGGACGATCCCTCCGCAACTCCCTCCGCTCACTCCACTTCTTCTTGGAAGCCATGGGTGTTAAAAATGTGGTCAAAAAGATGTGGGAAGTGAGGCACCCACGCTAAAACGAGGAGGCTGTTCTTCAATCAAACTATTGCCACAGGTGTCATCTTCAAGTCATTCTCAACTCTGCTGCCTCCTGAAGCTTGGTTCACTCAGTCTCTTGGTCTCTCTTCTTTCTTCAAGTCTTCTCCCTCACTTTAAAGGATAATGCAAGAGAAATGTCCAACTCCTTTCTCCCTGTTTTACTTTTTCCCCTCTTCTGATATTTTGATCAAAGGAATGGAACAACAGATATTCACCTGCTCAGCTGCACTCCTGCGCTCTTCTTTTCTTCCCTGAAGCCTTCCTCTGGAAAGGGATGGGAGTCAGAGAGGAGAGGTAGCAAAGCAGAAGGTGCTGTCTGCACCCTGTTGCATGTGCTGTTACTGTGGCTTGGCCGTTAATGCTGTTTTCCCTCCTCACAGGGGGAAGAGAGAGAGAGAGAGAGCGATAGAGAGAGAGAGAGAGAGAGAGCGAGAGAGAGAGAGAGAAAAGGCAAGGGAAAGAGCGAGACAGGGACAGAGGGAGGTGGTTGGAGGGTACGATATCAAAATACAGGGTGAAAGAGACGAAATATTAACTAGGAGCTCACAGAGTGGGCAGAGAAAGAAAAGGGATAGAAGAGCAAATAGGCAAGACAGGTGGAGAGCAGAAAAATGGAAAAGCTACCAAACGAGGATAACAAAGAGACAAGAGTCTCTGGAGTGCAGGGTTCCTGTTGACAATAGTGCAGAGCTGCTTTATGCTGACTGAGAGGCACAGAAACAGACACCCTGTGCAGTAAGTCACTCTCTCACAATACACACTGCGCTTTGAATACCCACAGCTACTAAACCTTCATCTCCTCCTTCTCCTCTTGTTTCCTGAGCTTACGTTCACGATCTCACTCCTCTTTTCGGAGCAGGGCACATGTCTCACATGTCTATTCTTCTTCTTTCTCTTCTTCCTCTTTGATGTACATGGTTCACAGTGCATGAGTTAAGCCACCTGAGCCTCAGTTTCTCTGTTACATTTCCAGAGTAAAGGACGATACTAAGTGAAACTGTCAGTTGTGATGTTCTCTACTTTTTTCAATTTCTTGCTGTATTACTTGTTTCGCTCCAATGCTTCTCACTCAAAGTCTTCAGCTGTGCTACAAACAAGGGATGCCATGCTGTAGAGTTGACAAAAGGTGAGAATTGTAGTTATTCTTCAAGTGTATTTGTGAAGAAATAGTGTGCGTGTTTCTCTCTGAGAATCTAAAATGCTTCTTGTTCTATTTTAGCCGTAGAAGAAGAGAAAAATAATCCGGGACAAGAAAACAAGGAAAAGGAGACACAATAAGAGACGAGAGAGAGCAAGAGATGTAGCGGGATGAAGACGGGAAGACAAAGTGAGGAGAGGTGACTGAGTGTCTGAACACCAGGGACATTGCCTTTGTAGCTCCCAGCAACCGCTTACCACCTGGGAGTAAGCTCCGTTGTGTGTGCGTGTGCGTGTGTGTGCGTGAGAGAGAGAGAGAGATTGTAATACTGAGCAAGTGAGAGATGGATTAAGTGAAAAAGCAAGACAGATATTCCCTGGAGGAAGAGAGTAGGGAGAGTGAACAAGTGTGAAAACACATAATCACTACTTTTGATCAAGCATAGACGACACCATGGGGACTTCAAAGTCAGCCCTCACTACTGTACTGAATTATTGACACAATAACTAACCTTTGGCCAATAATAAGATATTTCATCGGAAAAGCTGAATGGAAATGGCAAAATACAATATTGTGTTCCGACTGATAATAATTGTTTAGTCTCATCCCTTAACACAACACAAATCCGACTTTTGACAGGAGAGATGAAACAATTAGTTGATTAGATTCATACAAAATGATTGATCATTCATTGTATACTAAATATTATTGGGTTTTAAACAGTTTTCTTTCTTTTCTATAATTTTATAGACAAAACAACGAGTTGATTGAGAAAATACTCAGCCGGTTTATCAAGGTAATAATGAAAATAATTGTTTGCAGCCCAGTGGTCACCGTTATCTCTAAATCATGTGCTACAATATTACAGACAGTGGTCTATCCTATGTACACATTTGCGTTATAGTATTTTGGTGCATTCAAATACAAATGCCCACCTGCATTTTCATTTGAAACAATATCTCAGGTTTTCTGATAATAAAAAGCAAACATTTCTCAAATACCGTTAATAAGTCATTTGTCTGCTCAAGTTTATTTTCGTACAACGCTACTGAAACAAATCAAGTAAATATTAATAGTCAGCATTATGTTTCATCCTTAAAATGAAATGTAAAATCTAACTGCACTCTCTGCTTTGTCTGCAATTAGCCCATAATACCAAATAATAATGATTGGTGTGTTCTAGTTATTTGTTGGCCTGTAACAACTAATGTGGCTAATTTGCAGGACATTTTGGAAGATTAATGGTTCATGTAAACCTTTTGTTGTTCTGCTCTCAGTCACATTAACATCATTCATGCTAACTAGCTACGTTTTTAGTCTTGCTAGCTGGCATGCAGTAGCATTCCAGCTAGCGAGACTAAAAACGTAGTTTACCAAAACCTCACCTGCTCAACAAAAAAACCCTCACTAACTATGACGAGTACCTTGCTTGACATAACTACAACGTGTGTAAGTAAGTTACTTTGTTGTTGACGTTGCCTTACCTGCCAGTAAATGAACAAACAACTTATAGTCGACATTTGTTCTCAGCTTTCTGGCGCGGTGTCGTTTTACATTTGACCACTAGGAGGCGACGTCCAATATGTTCAATGTAACCTGACCTGAGTTAAATATGATAAACCCTGAGCCGAAAAATACCTTGAAATCGATTTGTGGCCACATTGGGTCAAGACTAATCGGATAGTCACCCTTATTGTAGCGCAGAGGTAACTTCAGGTCTAACAAATGGGTTTTCAGTCCGAGCACAGTTGTTCTCTTCTATCCATCCGGGGACGATCACCGTGACGTATGACGCGCACCTGACCTGCTGCGGACGTGCAGGTTATGTGTGAGATAGAAAAGCACCGCAACCGACCGATCAAAGCTCCGTGGATCCCCAGATAATAGTACAACACCGAGTTAACTGCTAAATGCAGGAAGGACGGCTGGCAAAATATAATCATAATGCCACTGCGCCATCGAGAGTGTGAAAGATATCTGACTGATTACATGTGTGTATTCCATGAAGTGAATGTGCTGCAGATGTATTCTTAAGGTCTGATAATACTTTAGCCATATTATTTAAGATACATACCCAGCGGTGTGAAACGGATTTTGGAGCAGATACAAAAATGAATATGTAAATCAAAAATGAAAGATGTGTATTTAAGAAAAATATTCTACTTCAATCCATATTGGTGTTTAGTCTTTGTGAGCTAGACGAAAAAAAAACGTTTGATCGCCTGCATGCAACACCCACCTGTAGTAACGAGGTGGTCCAGCAACAGCACAATCCAACAGCACTACAAATGGCATGTATTCAACCTAAATAACACAAAATCGGTACATATTATCATGTATTAACGTATGTGTCAGGTGTTAGAGCTGTGTGTTGCAGTGTGAGTTGTGCAGACTGTATGCATCGCCTGCTTTGCTTCAGGCACTTTTATGTTTGCTGTGGGTGATTATAAGATATGAGAGGTAGCCGGATTAACACCTTGAATGATGTCTTTATTTTCATTTCTTATCCGTCCCCAACTCTGTTTCACATTGTCGGGGTATCAGCTGAAAGGCTAAAACTAGTCATACACGCCCTAATTTAGCCAAGGGAACGAATAAAGTATCTTCTATTCGATAAGATTTATTTTTTGCATAACTGCACTGTGGTTTTTCTAGCTTTTAAAATGTTTATGCAAAAGGTGTTTGTCAAATTCGATAATGAGACTAAAGCAATTATATAAAGTACACAGTGGATATCAACAGAGAGAGGAATGCAGGACATCATACTGATATGTTGATTTTGAGATGGAGGTGTTCCCAAATCCTAATTTCTATAAATCCTCCTATCGCCCAGCATCACCCCCTTTATTCAACATCAAAGATCTACAGGGTTGTGTGGTTGCCATGGTTACTGAACCGAAAACTTTGGGTTGCATCATCAGTGCTTCATTATAATCCTCCCATGTAGCACCACGTGCGCTCTAGTATAATTTCTCACCGTTACATCCATTAAAACACACCAGCAGCAGACAAACAACCAATCACTCGCAAAAATATTAATGCTTTTTGTCTCTTAAACACACACACACACACACATATAAACGTGCATACAAAGATGCACAAATATGCAAAAATTATAAAGCAGTCCACTCGAGCAAACATCACAGGAGTATATCTTGTTCTTGAAGCTGATATTTAAATGATCCAACACTAAAAAAATAAACATTGCAGAATCACCTACAGAGTTGCTCACCTGACCAAAACACACCCTTTGAGCTCAGATCAAGTCTGTAAGTAACTTTACTTTGAGAGGTTTTTTAATTGGCTGTCTGATGAGCGGAATCCTTTTTTCTGGGGTTGTGTCATGTCAAGTTCTAACAAGTTAGAGAGAAAAAAGAAAGAAAAGAGAAAAACATTCCCCTACAAAAGGATATTAGCTGAAGGATTATCAAAATGCTTGAGAAAATGGCTCACTTAGTTTGTTATCGCCGACAATACTCAATGGCAGACTTTCAGTTTGCAGTTTTGTTGTTCAGCAAAGTGCATCTCTTCTCTTAAGAAAAACAAGATTAACAAATGCTTTGATTTTGAAAGCTGAAGCGTTGTAATGCATCGCCACCACAAAGAAACCCAGAAGTCTGTGGCGTTATTGTTTCAATCCTTTTTAAATGAACAAATTGATCTTGTGGCACACATTCATTTCAAGCTGAACGCCAATTTATCTAACTTTCATATTTCCATTGCTTAGGTCAAGTCTAAGCTTTTAAATCCTTGCACATAAAATCTTCTCACCAGTATGTGTCATCGACAAAAAAGCCCCTTTCTGACAGTCAGAAAAAAAAACTGCTTTGACTAAACATGAATATCAGAGTGAGAAATCTTTGCACTCGAGAATGTAGGCAAAACTGTGAGCCACGAGTGAAACATACAGAACCATTTAATGTTTTCAGACTAAAAGCCTGATTGCAACCACTTTAATTTCACAAGTGTTTGATTTTAGAGTATGTATATTTGAAGAAGGCCTTAAAGCTTCCATGTCTCATTGACCTTAATACACTCTTACTTCAAATTCAAGAGTGAACACATTCTGTCAGGTTGTAAACTTATTTTTCCCTTGAAATGTTGGTAATTAATTACATGACTAAGCATCTTTCTGAAAATAATTAGGAGCAGTGAAATCAGCTGTTCAGACAATTTTGCAGATGAGATTGATCAAATCGTTTCAGATCCTAATCAGCTTATATTGTGCATACAAATAAATGAATGTGAATCTCAATATATTCAGTCAATACATGCATAATTATGAACTCATTCTAAAACTGACACGTTTTTTCTGATCCATTGTCTGTGTATTATGTTGAAGATCCTGGAGAAAGTGTGTTTCCTACCTTCAGCTCTATGCACAGGGGGGTCAGAACTCTTCTAGTGTGAGAATTCCTCGTCATTTTCCTCTGTATGACAAAATCAGGGAGAGAAAAGAAAGGAATAAAATATACATTGTACTTCATAATCTGAATGACTTACAATTACAGACAGCGGTTCAGTTAATTACATTTTAATTGCATTTCAAATCTTTGAAATTATACTTTAAATGAAAATGTTTTATTCTAACTTCATAATATTCTCACATTTGTGACATTCTTTTACAAAATAGTGATAAGGCTTTATTTCTAAAGTTGTGGTCTTATGTCTGCAGTACGTCTCGTTCCAAGGAGCCGTTGGTTTTACAGCCTTCACACTAAGCATGATGCAATGTGTTGAAAACCTGCACCTTGTGTGACACACTCAATCTATTCCTTTCTAAGAGAAAAGCCAGGTGATATGAAGTTAAAAATAATTGCATACAATGTTTTCAAGGCTAAAGGGTAGGTCAACTTTGTTGATCTGTTTCTAGCCAGCAGGATTTTAATGGTTTAACAAATTCTCCTCCTGAACTTTGCCTCTGTGCTTTTTTTCTCTCAAACTGCTGCTACCACTCCTGCTGCTAGGAATCTCTTTTCTCATCTGTGTCCTGGCCATATATTAACTGACAGCACAGTGGGGAACATCCTGATTTATGACAGCACATATTGATACTGCAGGAGGCAAACAATTGCAAAACATTATTAATTAAGTTAATGTATAAATGCAGTTCTAATTTATGTTTCTTAAACTAACCATTTCCTGAAGAAAAATACCACTCGGTGTTCAGCGAGTGAGAGAGAAATCGTATCCTTCCAGGAGTTACTCTATACTCATTGGTACATGGCAGGAGGCAGACGTGAGAGAATCCAGCACAGTTTCAGCTCTCACTGGTCATTCCCTTCACAAGATCTGACCATCAACTTCTCGAGCTTCCAGACTTGAGCAAGCTGAACTGTTCTTTGCTCTTCTGACTTCACTTTTTCCACCTACTCGTCATTTTCAACCGTCTACAGTGGTTCCCACTCCCCATCCATCCATTCCTTCATACTTTTTTAAATTTATTCAGCTGTGAGTGCCAGACTCAGAGTCCACCCCACTCAAATGAGCAAATCAATGTAGGAAATTTGTGTAATGAATTCTGGATCTGGTCTTGTCCTTGAACATGGAATGGTCCGCTAAGTGGCCCATTCGAGGCATTCCTCCAACTCTGCATTTATATTTTCCTAATCAGACATCACAACTTTCTTTTCTCTTTTTTTTTTTTTACACTTTACTGTAAATTTATGCAAAAGGAAAATACATCTCCCTCATTCTCATCCCCATTCTCTCCCTTGACAACCAGCGGGTCATGTGATGAAAATAACAATATAGCTTTTTTATCAAATGTATATACCGGCAGAAATCTGTTGGAAATACAAATAAAGTGTATCCATAAAAAGAGTACGAAGGCCGCTGTGTTTACCCCACTGATAATTAGCCGCCGTCTCCTCTCACATCCTAACTAATTACTGCTTCCTCTCTGTGCGACAGAAAGGTTGGGGATGCATTTTTAAGCAGGCTGATGCCATCAATAATTCACGCACAGCATCCACAGACAATATGTGTGTTTCTGTGCCAGAATTTCAGAATTTCTATCAAGTATTCAAATACTGGCGAAGTATCACTGGGCCAAAGATAAAGAGATCTGCAAAATCAACACTGAAGCTACAGCATTAACTTTGTGAGCTATCATTTGTCCATCCTCAAAAATCAATGAACCCATGGTAAGATTAGAAGCATTATTTGCCTCCTGTTGTTTCAACCTTTCTGCAGCTGTCTGTAATTCAGCTGGGACTCAACTAGCTGACAAGCTGTAATAGAAGATAAGCCAAAAGCAAATGCAGTCTCCTGTAGATTGGTGTCACCAAAACTGTCCATAGTGCTGTTGAAACTCCTACACATCTCGAAGGCTGTTTGACAACAGTCTGAATATCAGGCAGCAAACCCATGATACTCTCAATACGCTCACAAGATGATGCATTGGTGATTTTTGAGCATGTGTGAATGTGTGAGTTTGATTGACTCACTAGTGCTTGCTCTCTTTCCAAGCCACACACGCACGCACGCACACACACACGTGCGCACACACACGCGCATACACACGCACACAAACACACACGTGCGCACACACACACACAAATGAGGGACAGCTCACCTCTGTCTAAATGACAGAAACAGACTAATGACAGAAGAGACCAAAACACACTCACATTCTCACTCTCTCTCTCTCTCTCTCTCACACACACACACACACACACACACACACACACACACACACACACACACACACACACACACACACACACACACACACACACACACGATCTTCAATAACAATGCTCTGCTGAGTGAGAACTACCAGGTCGTGACCGAATCTTCTGTCTTCAGCCACTTTTGTATCAAACTATTCTCGGCCCTCAACTGAGGCAGAAAATGCTGTTGTGCTGTAGTTGTTAGAGGTGTGATGGAGAAATCAAACATCACATATGGCGAAAAGTAAGAAGGCAATCACTCTGTGGGCAGAGAATCCTCAAAGGCTTGTTCTGGAGAAATGTGCTAAATCCATGTTTTATCAGACTAACAGAGATCAGGCCATTGTGGATGATTTATACATAGAGAGCATATGGTTGCTTCAGAGTCCAACGGCCAACAGATGGAGGCGCAAAGCAAGAAAGAGAGAGAACATGGGGAGACAACTATCATTAATTTAGCACCCCAGCAGCCGACCACTTCTCAGCATTCATCTGTTAGCACAGTTTACATAATGCATTTTTTTATTATCACCCAATAAATGTTCAACACATGAAAAATGATCCCATAACAATTTAGTTATATGCCAAATCTGTGTCCTCGTTTGCACTATTTTTCCCCAACTATGACTTCATCGCACTTTCTGTGAATGTGTTAAATCATCATTATAATTGGCCCTTGTACCATATTTCTTTACACACTCAGCCCAAGCTTTATCTCCAAGAGAACATTCAAATTCAAAATGGCCGATGTCTTACCAGTCTGAAGGTCTCTGAGTCTCCTTTGGGAATCACTTTCCTTCTCGCGCAACCTTGAGTCTTCTGAATCCTCTTCTGAGCAAAGGTCCCTTTTTCCTTGAAAAAAACAACAACCTTTGAACAGAAAGGTGGAGTGCTGGGTAACGTCTCAACCAGATGAGGAAAGAGGGAAAAGCCAGATGATTGGAAGGAGAGAGAAACGGTGGCTGAGAGAAGATGGCTGGCTCCAGGAGTCAGAAGCCACAGGTGGGCAAGACGTCCCTCTGCTAGAGGAGGCGTGTTGGAGGACAGGGCATGACGCAGCCAGTGTATGTATGTGTGAGTGTGATGTGATGTGTGTGTGTGTGAGTGTCACTGTCAATCTCTATTGAAACACATCTGGAGGTCCAGGAGAAAAGCTGGGATGGGGATGAAGATCCAGATTATCCACAATCATCTCGTTATATCATCAACACCAAAATCAGCCAACCCTTGTACCAAATATTATTATCAGGTACTGTAATAATCGGAAAACTCTTGCTGGTTTGTTTACGTGCTTGCTATGGCAAGCCGTGTCTGTGTTTGAGCTTCAAAAGTCTGAAAAGGGACAAAGATGAAGAAGAAGAAAAGGATTTCTTCTTGTGTTGCAGCTCTATGCAAAACAGCTCTTATCTGGCAGCCATGACATGTCCAAGGTGATGAAATTGAAGCAATGGCATCCGTTTTCCGTCAATGACATGGCTCGTCTCCTCTGCTCTTCCTCATTAGCCGATCAGTCTGTGTGTCGTTTCCTGTGATAAGTTGGCGAGGCCTCGTGTTTCAGCAGGGGCAGAGTGAAAGAGAATGAAAATGGAGGTGCTCGGGAGGACCTGTTCCTGCAGATCTGGCTGCTCTCTGGGTCTGATGGGCATGTGGCAAGTGGAACGTCATCAACACAACCACCCCAGTCTCTCTTAAGGCCTGCAGGGTGGGAGACTCAGTGTGCATGTCACCCCCGGTGATCCAGACCCTTTGAGCATCTCACAGGGTAGGTTGCTAGGTGAGGCGGTTATGATGCCCACCCTAAATCCCTCACACTCCCCACAAACACACATGACCACACACCCCCACCCCCGCCCCACCACCACCACCACACACACACACACACACACACACACAGTTTGAAGGGAGGAGGGTTAATGATAGCAAATAAAGAAAAGTAAACAGCGGGTGGCTAACGAGTGCTAATTTAGTTTGGTGCTCTGTTATGAATTAATGAAGAGATCACTTGGATGCCACAGCAACAGAGGGGAGGAGCAGTCTTGTTGGACGACAGTGAGGGGCCCCTGTCAAGCCGCTGATCAATTTAGGGCCCTGAGATGCCTCTCTGTTGTCTGGAAACATGAGCATGACATAACGTCTCACTGGTGGCTCACTGGTATCCATCCATAACAAATCTACTTTCCTCCTTTTATTTCTCTTGCCAGTTTCTTTCATCCTTAGTTTTTTTTAATTATCTTTTTTTTCTCCCTCTTCCTGCCAAGCTTTGCCTTTCCATCCATTCTCAAGATTCCCCTCCTCTCCACCATCCCTTTGTTCCTTCTCCCGTCATGGCCTGTCTGCCCCGATGCAGCTGTGAGATTGCAAAGTGGCTCATCCAATTGTTGCCTGTCACATCAGGTACAAACTGGTTCTGATCAGGGTTTCAGTCATTTACACACCGCTCCATCATGCCACTGTGTGTACCTGCTGCATACACACACATTTGCTGTGCATACACACAATGAACATAATCTTCCTCAAGCTTAAATTAAATGCATACATGCTCACATCAGAGAGGAAAGACAGGTTGAAGAAAAGAGGGCGTGAACAAGATAAAGCAATTAAAATGCTTAGCATCTTAGACAACAGGTCCACATAACAGCACGGCAATTAGCAATCAATTACCGAGTAGCAGTGCGAGTGGGTGGTTCTTTTTAACAAACTTGTTATAGCAAATAGTCCATGTAAGGTACAAATAAATAATAATTATGATGAGGTGGAGGAGGTTGAGGGGGAAGACGAACAGTGTGGACAGAAAAGTGAAGAAATAAAGAGGACATTAAAAGCTTGTGACCTGAAGTTGTAAAACTAAGGATTGAGTGTTTTACATTTGCTAAAAGGTGGACAAGATTAAGGGGAAATATTGTCACTAAAAACCTAAGGGCATTTCATCTAATTTTACCTGTGCAGCTAATGGCTTTAAAACAAGTTTTTTGTGTGCTCATAAGGCAGAGCACGTGGCAGTAGAGAACCTTTTGAAGCAGTCATAGAAACTTGTGCCCTCATATGTATTTCCATGCTCCGTATCTCTGTGTGGTTGAATGGTTGAATAGATGTTTCATCTGCGATTGAAGGGCAGGGACATTATAGACAATCGATCAACACTGTGCAAAACAGAAATGGTAGGGCCTTTCCCTTAAGGACATAGAAAATCTATATCTAATCAGAAAGCGTAGGGAGGCCTTAGGGTTTTGCGCAGTTTGCCGTCCTCAATACATAGACCACAGAATCAGAAATAAATAAACTGTTTCAGGTTATTAGGGGGGGGGGACAAATATTGAGCAACTGCATTCCATATTGAGCCGGCCAACGGAAAAGGTTATCAGGGTAAGTAGGTTTCTGTAAACTAACTGTATGTCTTCTGGCTAATTACTGAGCAAGTGTCTCTGAGGATCTACCCTGTGATCCCTAGGGAATGAAACATGTTTGAAGCGTGGTTGTGGGATCAGATGTTTCAGTGACAGCCTGGAGCAATAGTTCTCAGCAGAGCAGCAGGACACGTTGTTTGGTCAGTCACAGCAGACACAAATCTGGTACAGTTTCTCTCGGGAAAAATGATTATCTTGGTTTAGTAACCACACTTCATGTCTCAACTTGATTTCAACAGCCAATTGGTTTCACAGCAAGAATTAGGTTAGTTGGAGATTGAGGCATGCAGCATCGGGTATGATTGCTGCCATCATTACCCTCATTTTCAGTCATCAGCCACATCACGACCGCCAAACACTAATAGCCGCACACATCCATGGACATTTGGATGGCCTCATAAGAGCAGATTGTGTTAAAACCAGTGAGCATCCGCAGCAAAACCCTCCAGTAAGGCCTCAGCAAAGATGCATAACTGTGATTCTGTTCAAAGCAGCACATTTAGCCTTAACAGCCTCCACATGGTCACTTTACGACAAAATGAAAATGACTAAATGAAAGGGTCTTTTAACGTTATTACACACATGAAGCAATTTAATTTGCAGTTCTCTGAATTGTCTACCGGGTCATTCTGAGCACAATGCACAAATCTGGTGAGACACACTGGAAGTTTGGATTTAAAATCCCATGCTGGGTTTCAGCGTTTAAACATCTCACAGCCCCTTTGAGTCCCCAAAGCCAACACGTAGCCACAAACTAATTGAATGAATGATTAAAATACAGAATAAGCACTTTTGACCACAAATAACTGCATCATAATCCTTTTTTTATTGCATTTCTCTGGGCCTGATTAGCCAGTACCATGCTGTGTCGAAAGTACATGGCATACTTTCTTAGCTCTGACTGGGACAAGCCTATAACAGTCACACCCATACCTCTTCATCGACAGGTAGATAAGGTTAACTCACTGTCTAAAGGGCTAGGGAGCTGATGAACCATTTGATGTGAAAGGGTAATTGACTATGTCTGAACAGTGTTGTGTGTGAGGGGAGATCAGGATACTTTAGGTGTGTGTGTTAACATAGTGCCAGAAAAGATCAGACATCATTAAAATATTCCCTCTGTGACCTTAAAGCGATCCCACCCGCCTCTGCACTGACTCATCAGTTCATAAAGTAGTCGTTTGTGGTCAGTTTGCCCGGGTTGCTACTATAATCAGTCATGTTGAAGGAAGCCAACCACAAAACATATTTGGCCTCCTCCCAACTGTTTTATAAACATAGCAAAAAAGCTATGCACTGCGTGATTGCATTACATCTTGTCCCACCTGGCCCCAGATAGCCATTCTTACAGTCATGATAAACACAGGAACCTTTTCCCAGCGTGGTCACAGGTGGTCACAGGTGGTCCGCGACACCTTCCCTGCATGACGAGGAAATCGAGGCCTGGACCCCGGTCCAGATATGGACACGTAATCAAAAGCTCCCACTGAGCCCATCTTGCGTGTCTTTGTGTGCCACTTCTCTGCTGTTACTGTGACATTAAGGAGACAGGATATTTACATTACTTCTCAGGGCAGAGAGGACACCGGGAGAGGGGCTGCCATGGAAACGGACCCCTGCACGGCTGTCAAAATGGTTTAATTATTCAGGACCACCATCACCGAACATCAGCAGGGAATCTACTGGAACCGCTGAGCCAATTGAATGGTGAGATTAAAGAATTATACAATGTGGAAACCTTTGGGGAATCCAGATAAATTTACCTCGGATATACTAAACTGTTGGGTGACAAAGCTCCTGGGTTGACTCAGCTAATGAGTATTTGTTGCTCCGCACACACAATTCATTTCTATGCAAATATGCTCATGATCAGACCAGTAATTCGCTAATCGAAGGCAGATAGGACGTTATTCTGTCTAATAACAGTGCTCATGTTAGTTTTTGCTAGAGGCATCTATTGCTTTGAATATAAATTCAGTTAAGACCAGAACCTGACTTGTTCACATTTGCCATAATATATACAAAAAAATGTCATGGTCTAGAAATGTAAAATGAATATACTACAAACCTGGTTAAAGCTCGCTGGTGCGATAGCGATGGAATTAACTTGTTATCCCACATAAATAAGGTCGTAGCTTTCCATGGTGAATAAATCCTCCAAACTAACGTCAGTAATGCTAAAACTAGCCTAGCATAACATGGCATTTACTGCCACCTCAGATTTTGATTCTTGAGTTGTTTATGATCTTGAGTGATTAAGCTACTTTTAAATCACAAATTTAAATGTATTACATTCTAAATGAGTTTATTATATTTCAAGGATGTTATTAACAAATGGTGATTTGAGAAGCTGAAGAATGTTGATACTGTGTTTTCGCCTCATATTCAGTTTTTTTCAAATACATTTTGTTAACCTGTTTGATTTTTGGTGTAAAAATATTAATAATAGAGTATAAAAGACAGTATATGAGGGCATTACATTGTATTGCAATAGCGCATAGCTAAAGGCTACCGCCTACAATCCAGCACACACACAGTGTCATATTTTTAGCCTTGGCATTTCTCTAATTGTATTTGGACAGTTCAAAAGCCTGAGTATTACATAATTAAAACTCAGCTGTAAAGCATGCTCAGTCCACCCATAATCAAAGGATAAAAAAAAAACACCCCTATTTATTTTAATGTGTGTATATATATATATATATATATATACGTATATACATGTATGTACACACATATATATACATACACACACATGCATATATACACATGGATATATATAGACATGCATATACACACATATACATCCGATATATACACATATATATACATACACATACTTATACATATACACATAGATGTATATGCGATATATATATATGTATCTCTGATACAGAAACAATGAGGATGATGCCGTGCGTGCCTTTGTGTTTTCTCCTTACGGCAGACGCCTGGTGTCAGAAGGAGCTGCTGTCCTCATGTGCATCATTCTGCCTGCTAACTGTGTCACACCAATCTGTCCTCTCTCATTTCCAAAATGGTGTAAAGTATGTGGGAGCACTCAGTCTTCATGGTCAGAAACCATTTTATGGACAAGTAAATTCACTATCTGAGCCATATGGTGGCTGTGGGCCGTGAGGATTGCACCAAATGTCTTTAGACAGTGACAGTTTTGTGAAGGCTCTTCACACACTAGCACACACAGAAACCATCCGTCTCACTTGGCAGTGTGCCTCGTGTTTATCTGGCATATGTAAACTTCCGGCGGACTTTAGAACCGTGCCTCTCGTGGTGATAATTTCATACATTTCTTATTGTAACTTCTTATCTCTCATCCATAATGTATACAAGTAAAAGCAACTGCTGCACTCCATCTCGCCATACATGATCACTGTACATCTAACAGCATTAAGTGGCTCTCCAGAGACTCATTACAATCCCCCCCAGCCAGTGGCCCCTTCCCTCTGTGTTGGCGGCTTAAATGGTGACAAACAGTGAAATGGTTATTTTTAGGCTAGTTTGAGGGGGATTTTGTCCGTGGACCAAAAGCTAATCTCGTACGGACAATATTCATTTTAATTTAGAAGTTACATACTTTAATACATTGTCACGTGGAATCAATGAACAGTCTTCATTTCAGAATCTCATGTATGAAAATGTGGATTTGTGCTAAAATGAATTGCAGAGTAGGAGATTCCTCAACAACACTAGGCTGCCCCCAAGCGGTGAAATTGTATAACTATATAAGAACAAAAACGCAAACATATTGAATACAAATACTCCATTTGTATTCAAATACCATTATCTTCTCACTACTGTGGAAGCAAAACATTTAATGTATTTTATCACAAAGCATAAATGTTTGTTTAATTGGCAATTTTATAACAAATGCTGAGTTTCCACATCAAAAGAATCAGCTTACATTTTTTCAAACGACTTCGCAATTGACAAAAACAGAAACACAGTAAAGACAGACACTATTCACAACCTGTTTGACATTTCCATTACATATACTGTTTGAGTTATAACATTTAACACCATATTTACAAAGCTCAGTTCCAATTAAATCATTAACTCTCAGGCTGTGCATCTTCAAAGTATCTGTTGAACAAAAGGCAAGGGCTTGAAAACCCTTTCTCTCGTTCTTTTTCTCTTTTTAACAGTAGAGTGGTTAAAAGGCAACAGGGTCGTTGTCCTCCAGAGGATCCCTCCGTCTCCGTCTCACATGATCAGACGTACACTCACACAGTCACACATAGTCACAGATAGGTTATCATTGCTCAGTGGGGGAGCCCTGCTCACATCCAAACAACCGTTCAAAGATTACACACTTTATAAATCTGTATATACCTTACAGCTGCTATATGATCTGTATTGTACATGTTGCTTCTCACTATTGTGCAGCCAGGTTACTTACTCTATAAAAGGCACCCTTTACACTATCTAAACACGGGTTTAGCAATAATGCAAATGAAAAGCTCATGAATGAGGCAGATGAAAGGTAAAACATTCAATCATATTTGAGAAAACAAAAAAAGAAATGTCATATACATTTATATTTGTGCTGCACCTGTGAACAACACTTGAGAAACCGTCACTCTGAAGCGATAAAATACAAATATGAGAAAAAAAGAAATCCAGTAAGTCCATGTAGGAATCCATAAAAAAGGTGCTTAAAGTCTTGAAGTCTAGTTTTACAGCTGCACGAAGAGGAGAGGTTTTCCAGTTAAAGATTCAGTTGATACAAACTAAAAAGCGAAAAGGTGTGTGTGAGGATTGGTAGAAAGAAGGAGTAATGGCCTACATAGTAGTAACTTGTCTATTTAATGGCATTTTTGTACGTTACAAATTTCAATATGAATATGGCTTATGACTTGGTCTTTAAATATAGGTGTTTTGCATCACATAATCTTTTATAGCCAACACACTGGCACTGTTTTACACTACATGATTATCATTTTTTGCTTAATATTGCTGTTTGATTCTTGCATGTATTTTCATTATTTCCCTTTGACCTGAGCTTGTTTAATCCATCTTGTTAAATTTTCTGTACCAATTGAATGTGGTCTCATTTCAGGGACAATGCAATTTATTTTCATAATTTCCTTTTGGCTTGTGTGTATCTAATGGATTGTGTTCCGTTTTCAGACTCAATCCAATTCATTTGGTTTTTATTTACTACATAATAAATAATACGATTGGTGGGTAAATGTTAAAGGTTGCTTTGAGTTTGTTTTTTTCAGTTCCATGATAAAAAAACAAGTTATTATAAAGCTCCATTTGAACACTTTGGCTGATAAGGCAAGTTGTGTCTTTAAAAGGAAAGTGCATTGACTCAATGGCCCGAAGGCCTACTTACACATACACGCACACAAAAAATAAAAGAATATTCACAAAAATACTCAGCCCATTCAAAATAAAATACCTTCTCTCCATTTGAAATTGGTAAACATCTTTGCCATTGTTAATAAATTAAAAGGTTCAGCAGTTCACATTCATCAGCTGGTTGTGTGTGTGTGTGTATCCGTGTGCAAGAGTGTTCTGGGTAGTCAAGTTGTATAGTTCACAATGATCATTGTTGTCCCGTGGCTATTTTGAGGAGCTCCAGGTCTTTGCGCATTTGAGATTCAGGTGGCGTACAGCCGTATGAATCCAAACCCAGAGGCAAATACCGCTCCTGCAGCCCCAGGAACTCGTCCCCCTGCCCGGCTTGTAGCGAGACCCACGGAGGGGGTGAAGAACTACCCTGGAACCCCCAGAGTGCCAGACTCTCTGCGGTGAGAGGCAGCAAAAAGAGGGTATGAGAAAGAGCAACTTTACCCCAAAATACACTAACTGGACAGACAAAGAAAGGGAAAGAATTCTGGATGCTTGTTACTAACCTTTACTGTGCAGATCAGCAGCTTTGGTCATACCAAAGGAGACCAGATATGGTGCTACAGCAACCAGGCCCTCCGGTTGACCTCGTGTTGCCATGAGCACTATAGACCTGTTGAAGAAACAAACACTTCTGTAAATTAAGCAAGAATATGTATAACTCTCCGATACTGGGCTGCAAAATATTTATACTAATGAGGAAAGTCGGTCTCAGATGTTGATAGCGCTGTATAGTCATGTCAGAAATGCAAATGCTGTTGCGTGAGCAGGGTGAACTTATTTTCCCTGGCTCACCTATTTGGTATTCCAGTTTTTAAGTACTGTTCCATCTTGGCATCCATCTTGGCAAATGAGGTTTTCTTGGTGACTTTCCCAGAGCAGGCATCCACTGAGACCAAGAAGTACCCAGGCTGTGTGAAGGGCATGGTCACCTCATTCACCTGGCAGGTAACAGGAAAACAATTGGATCAATAAACCCTGATTCACAAGTTCAAGTCATATAGATAAGGTAATGTGTTTGGCCTGGCATGCTCACAGTAATAAAGGAGCTGTCGTCTCCTTTCTGCTGCTCTTTGATACTGAGAGACTTGACTTGCGTCTGGAGGTAGGAGGTCCATGGCTCACTGGAAAACACAAGCTGAGACCGATACACATTGGTCAGCAGTGGTGGCCTGTGTTTTAATGCAGATTAACAGACATCATCTTGAATGTAGCAACTCATACCTGTTTAGCACCACATCCTTTGCAGGGCTGTGTATTGAGGGCTGGCATAGGTACCACTGCTGAGGGAGTTTTGTAGTACTTGGGGTAGGCCTTGGATGTACAGTTACAGGTCTGTTTAGAGGAAGTGGTGGACAGAACTTTCACTCTTTCGCAGCCTTTTGCTGAACAGTAGCTGTGACCATCCCGGCCATGCCTGGCCCGAAGGTAGAGCCACAATAGGCTGGGTGTGATGGGAGGAGAAACAGAGTTTAATTAACTTAAGGAAATCTGACTGCTTAGCCATCAGTGGGAGAAGGATGACCTTTGTAGGTCAATGCAGGTCAGGATTAAAAACACAAGTCAAACTATCAAAGCTTAACACACTTTCTTTTTGAGCATACTGGAATAGAGAGGATTTGATTTTTTAGTTTGTTCTCACCCAACAGTTTGGTCAAAGAAGTACTTCCTCTCCATCGGCCTCTTCTCCAACTCTACAAGGGAGACCACGGTGCCATAGTCTGTGAGGTCATCAAAGGTGTTGCTTTGTCTATCATTGATGTCGGCCATAATCTGAAATGTGGTGTCTGATGGGTAACAGAGTCCCACCAGCACCCAGTCATCTCTGAGTGGGAGAAGGAAAGAAAGAAAGAAAGTCAAACAAAGCTTCTCCAAAGACCAGTTGGAACTATTAAGAATGTTATGACAATGATTTTTTTTTTTTTTTTGACAATGATTTTTATCGTTGTCTTTTCCACAATGCACAAACAAACACAAGACAGAACATAACAAAAGGCACACAAAAAAAAACATATAGGCATTTCAGATAAAGTAATCAATATCCCTAGCATTTTTTTATTTTCCTCTCTCCCTCTCCCCTTTTTGTTAAGTGTTACTGAACCAATAAATAACAATAGAAGATGACAGATATGCATATGCACAAATAGATACATATAATAACCGACAAATGGAATGCTCCCACATTCTTTAAATGTGACTTGTGAGAGAAAAAAATAAAGAGGACCAAAAGAAAAGAGAATAATATATATATATATATATATATATATATATATACACACACACACACACACACACACACACACACACACACACATATATATAAAAAGGGGAAACGATAGACTACAGCGTTGCAACAAAATCTTCCCCCTCCAGAAACTCCATAAATGAGCCCCAAATGTTTGCAAAGGTGTTATATTTCTTTTAAACTACATAAGTAAGTTTCTCCAGGGCAAGGCACCGCAGCAGTCCTTCTATCCACTTTTGTTTGCTCGGCCTGTGGACAGATTTCCAAGCCATTGCAATGTTATGTTTAGCTTCCAGAAGGCAGTAAATGACCATCTTTTTTTTGCTTTTGTTAAGTGTACTGTTTGCTGGGAAACACCCAAAAAGACAGAGTTTTGGACATAGTGTAAGTTGTTCGTTGATACAGATAGAAATAATAGTAATAATCTCTTTCCAGAAGTCTTGGATGAGAGTGCATTCCCAGAGGCAATGAGATAAACTACCTTTATGTATACCACATTTAACACATTATCTGGTGTATTGGGGTAAATGCGATGTAATAACTCTGGAGTAATGTAAGTTCTCATCACCCATTTATACTGGAGTAGTTTAAATCTAGAGTTTATTATTTGAACCTGACCCTGTAGACAGATGTCCTGCCACTCTACCGTGATTTCCTCATTTAGGTCTGAACACCATGCTAGTCTTTTGTCCTCTGAAGATTCCTTTGCTGCAGCTATGATAGTATGGTAATACTTTGAGATTAGTCCAGTTGATCCATGATGTTTTAAAACTATCTTTTCTAATGAGTTTAGATAGGGGGGATTTACAGAGTTCTGTGTCTTTGTTATGAAACTTCTTATCTGGAGATACTTGAAAAAATGTGTTGTAGCTATGCTAAACTTGAGCTTGATCTCATTAAAACTTAAAAGAGTATGGCTTTTATAATCATACAAATCTGAAATCTTTGCGATACCTCTGTCTGCCCATAACTTAAAACCAGGGTCGTTAGTACCTGGTGTAAAGTTTCTGTTCCCACATATAGGTGAATATTGGGATAGAGGAGTTTTTTCTCCAAGATAACTTAACACCTCATGCCATACTGTCAGCGTATTTTTAACAAAGGGGTTTGCCGTGTGCTTCTTTAAAGTGGCTAAGTTTGCTGAATAAAGGTAGAGATATAAGGGGATTTTTGAAGTTGTAGTTTCCTCCATTCTTATCCAGTGCAGCGTTGACTGGTGTTCAAACCAATATGAGGCTGCTCGTAGTTGGGCAGCCCAATAGTATCCCTGGAGGTAAGGGAGTTTTAACCCACCTCTCTCATATGGTAGGTATAGCAGGGTCATGCGCAGTCTTGAGCGTCTATCGTTCCAAATGTACTTACAAAAAAGCTGCTTCATTTTACTAAAAAAATTAGAAGGGATGGTTTGAAAAAGGTACAGAAATTTAGGAAGAATATTCATCTTCAGAATATTAATATGCCCAATCATGGAAATTGGCAAAGATTTACATCTATTAATGGATTAAACTACTGACTCAGTCACAGGGTTATAGTTAGTAGGTACAACGATTTGTTGATCAGGTTTTTCAGCTCAGAATAGTTCTACTGTGATAACACAATAAACAAAAACAGGTCTCGTTGTTCAATGGCTTTCTTAGAAAGAAGAGATAATACAGAAATCTAGTGACTTGCAGAAGCTGTAGTCACACACAAACATGCGGCTGACTTTATGTTACTCACTTGTCAAAGTTGATGAGAGAGAGGACAACCTCTCTTGGTGCAGGCCCACTCCAGTGCAGAGTGTAGCTCTTGCTCATCATTAGGATGGGCTGGTACTGCTGGGACAGTGCCCCCTGGCTGTTGATCCCTCTCAGTACCAGAGGAGCATCAGGGTATTCATCTCTGCTGATGGATAAACGGAGGTTGGGGGCTCCTTGGGTCTGGATGTACACCTGAAGGAGAAGAGGATGTGGTGGACTGCAAGTGTTAGGAAGAGTGCACATTTTACATTAGAAGGTACATACCAACAAGAATAGGGGGCAGACCCTGACATGCTGTACCTGGGAGTAGCGGCCGCTGCAGATCACTCCACTCCACTGGGGCATAGTCACACAGCCAGGGTGTTGGATCAGGTAATTGTCTGCTCTGCCAACGTAGGTGTCCATGTAACCTGTTACTGACCCATCCACATCGTGAAAGATTGAGTTTTTGTCTCCATCCAGGTCGTTCTCTTCAAACCACTGTCCCGGGCGACCAAAGAACGTCTGCAGACCCACCTGAGGTTGATATTTGGAAAGAGTGTTGTGAAAGCCAGCATATTTGTTTTAGCACTACAGTATATCAATTCAGGTTATTACTAAGTGCCAGCTCTGTCAATGTTAGAACTTCTTTAAACCCCAGTTGAGCCGCAGCCATTTTTCTCAAATTCCAAATGGTTTGCATACCCATACTAAATACAAAATATCTCCTCAACCATAAGGGCTATTTAAATAATTTGAAAAGGTATAATATACAGAAAACACTTGTGAGACTAGTTAAGAGGTTCATATAGAAGTATATGTCTTACTGGTTAATTAGTTGGTGATAGAACACAGGAAAGAAAAGAAGAAAAAAAACTTCAGATTTTGACGCTTTTATCCAAAGCGACTTACATTTTTGCTCTATACACCGCAGACACAGCAACGGGGAGCAATTAGGGGTTAAGTGTCTTGCTCAAGGACACAATGACATTGGATTCATGGGAGTACGAGGACTTTGAGAGTGAGGAAGAGCTCCTGATGAAGAAGGGCTGCTGGGGTTCATATTAAGGATTGCTCACTTAAACGCAGCGGCCATTTACTGGATTTGGAAAGGTTTACTTATTATCTGATTTAATAAGCAGAGGTTAAACAAAAAAGTACAGATTTACTTTTAAATGTTTTTAATTAGTCACATTTAAGTAAAGGCAATGCACTGTGCTGCCTTACTACTATACCGCCACAAGATGGCATCAGTGATTTACAATAGTTTTCCACAAGCCTGACTCAGAAGAGAGGACAAGAAACGGTGACCCCTTTCAAACTAATGCTTCAAATAACTTCCAACTTTGATCAGAGTTGTGATCTAATTAATATGAGGGGATGATTAATGGGGTGAAGAACAAATAGGAAACACATTTTTAAAGAGGAAACAGTCAGACCAAATGTACCAAGACGATGGCCACATAAAATACATAGAAAAGAAATCTAGAACAAAAACGGGAACAAAAACACAAAGTAGTAAGAAGTATTGATAAAGAGGAAGGAAGAGAGAATAATAAATAAATGACCAACAACTTTTTAAAGCAGAATTAGAGTCACATGGGAGTACCTAAAATGTAACATGACCCCAAGCCATATGGTCGAACACAACAAGCCAGGAGTGAAACCTTTATATTAACTATTAGTTATTGGCTGTTATGAGCTATGATAGGACTAATAAAAGCATGCCACAATGTAAACATGACACAATATGCCATTATACTGTAAAATGAATATGTATGCAAGCGTAACTGCTTCCAAAGGTAAGTTTTATGTTGATCCTCAGTCTCAGTGTTCATGTATTGCACTGCATTCATCTATGTCAGGGGTGTCAAACTAATTTTCACCCTGGGCCACATCATCATTATGGTTGCCCTCAAAGGGCCGATTGTAACTGTAACACTGTATAAACTAACTAACTAACTAAGTTCAACGCTTTTATGTCTCAGTTGAGAAGGACATAACTGGTCCAACAACTAATTGTGAGCAGTAAGAACATGTGAGCAGGTGTGGTCTGGGGCTCACCTGCTCACATACCTTTATGTGGCATGGGGCACACCTTGGTAAATGGTAAATGGACCCGTACTTGTATAGCGCCTTTCTAGTCTTCCGACCACTCAAAGCGCTTTAACACTACATGACATCATTCACCCATTCACACACTGATGAGAGGAGCTACCATGCAAGGTGCCACATCAGATTATCAACCATTCATACACCGTAGGCGCAGCTACGGGAGCAATTTCGGGTTAAGTGTCTTGCTCAAGGACACATCGACATGGGCTAGCGGAGCCGAGGATCGAACCACCGATCCTCTGATTGAAGAACAACCCTGCTCACCACTGAGCCACAGTCGCCCATACACCTTGGACAACTATGTTTTTCTTGTAGGCTAAATTTAGCGTACTTGGCTCCGTGTTTGGTGTCAAAGCGGCGACGTGAATTGTATTCCTTCATCAGCGATACTTCCTCATAACGCAGAAGACTTACCGGTTTCTTTCCTTGAAGCAAAAACATGTACTTTCCCCATCTTCTTTAAATGGCCTTCCCTCTGCATCAATCTCGCTCTTCTTGGACATTTTGGGATTATTTGTCGATCTTTTAAAATGTAATGACTTGTCTTTAGTTAAACGGCAATATGGAAACAGTGCTTTTTCTCGCGGTAGGATGCCGTTCATTTGCAGGTCACAAAGTCGACATGCATTGTAGGAGATGTAGTCTATGGTCACTGTACACTGTAAAGCAGCATAGACTTTAATTTTAAGACGATCATATGCCTTTCAAGCTGTCGAGGGCCACATAAAATTACGTGGTGGGCCGGATTTGGCCCGTGGGCCTTGAGTTTGACACCTATGATCTATGTCATTCTAATATTAAAACTGTATAGTGTGCGTAGATGTCAAAAATTGATGTTTACTCACAGTGGAGTGGAAGTTGAGCTGAGACAGATTATTTTGTGGGGTGAGCTGCCAGGTGTTTTTCAAGTTGAATCCAACTGCGCTGGTATAACGTTCTGGAGTGGGGATGAATCCACGAAACGTACTTTGTGTAAGCCGCACCGGACCATCATAGATCTGGAAACCTCGGATTGGGAAAGTCCTACAGAGGCGAGGGAAAGCGACAGCAATAAATAAATGAAAGAGACTGTTTTTACTTTGCCTCAGTCAAGGATACAATTGCTTTGTATTTTCTATTAATGAAACCATGTGGAATTTTAATTAAATTATCAAAATATTCATCTCTTTTAGTGGAACTATTTTATCCCTGGCAAAAAAAAAAAAGGAGAAAAAAAAAAAAAGAAGAGCGACAGCAGATCTGGCAGTAATCACGATGACGACAGACTGAGCCAGATGTCATAGCGCGGTCAGGAAACCTGTAAAATGGCTGTAAAGCTGTACACAGTGGTCACAAACTGGCATAAACTCTAGTTCTTGAGACAAAAAGGCCGCTATTAGCCAGTCTCTTGTTTATGTTTCTACTCTTGTATAACAATCTCCGTAATGAGAGAGAAAGACAGAAAGAAAGAAGAGAGACCCAGAGGGGACATAAAGCTCAAAACTCTGCTCTCATTAGGATTGTCCACTCAGTCAGACATGGCATTACAGCATGGAGTATACACGTTCTCCTCATGGAAGTCCTATCTAAAAAAATAGTCGGTGAGAAAAAAGCACCCTTAGTGCTTCCATTGAAAGGTAAACCAGATAGATTTTTTACATGACTATAAGGGAGATCTTAATATGTTCCCTTGCAAAGATTATCAAAAACTCAAAATAATAGAAACAAAAAAGGGATTGGTGACATCCGGCTGAAATTAATAGAAACTGTGTGTCCAAAAAAAAAAAGTCAGAAAAAAAATCCTCTCCTTACTGTAATCAAATGCTACAATGAGTAATCCCTTTCTCAAAACCACGCAAGTGTTGCCGCCAGGTTTTCATAAACTGCCTAAAATATCACTGGAGGGAAGTCAGTCAACACAGAACTTCCTTTCACAAGCACACCTCTGGCTTAATGCAGCTGTAGCAGCCTCAGCTGTTCATCGGTCCAACTACCTGATGGTCTTGCTGGCTCTCTCATCCCCGTTGGTTTTTCCCAGCATATGTTTCTTTGTAAACTCTACCAAACACCCGATTCCTGAGAAAACTTGGTTTGATTTGGATTCTCCCTGAATTACTGGCATACATCTTCCCTCCTTTCATCAACTCATCCCTTCCTCCGTTTGCTCCCCCTCACCTGTTTCTAGGTAGTGTCCTCATCTTAGCATCAGCACCTCCTAAGCCCCAGTATTTATTCTGCCCTCCGTTGGTCCCTCGGTTTCGGCTTTCACCCACAAACAGAGACTGGGTCACCTCCTGACTGGATCCTTCATCCTTAGGGTAGCTGCCATCACTGGAGAACAAGGAGAAATGTTTTTAATCATGCACATATTGACAACTTTACAGGACAAATGTTTCTTAATGTTTGTACTTTTCAATGGATGAACGAAGAGGAGAAGAAAGTGCCTGACACTTTATTAACCCGAAAAGAGATGCATGTGAAAGGAAAGTGTCTGCTGTTTGCTCAGTATCTATCAAAACACAAGGTTTTTGGCAAGTTCGTCTGGCAGGGAGATGTGAAAAGAAAATATGGCTGAATAAAATAATCATTATGCTAAGAGCAGAGTGATTTAGAAAATACACACCTGGCAAAAGCCAGTCCAACTCCATTGTCTGCAAATCTGTTCAGAGAAAGATCAAATAAATATTTGTTAGTCTTACAAATGTATGTCATTGAACTATGATGAGCGTGGAATTGACCAGTTATGGACATAATTGATAGGAATGCAAAAACTGGATAGGTTTATATAATGATTATATATAATGATGAACTCTCTGTAGGTTATAAAATAAGATAAACATAACTGTAGGTCCTCCGAACATGGGCCTTATCTTACTATTTTTTTCTCCTATAACGTCAGATGAGTGTGCTCAAAATTACAGCAGAAAATAAAAACTGAAATGTCAATCAATGGTTTCCACTTTCAAAGCTATAAGAATCAAGCCAGCTTTGAACATAAAGTTAGGTCAAATGGTAAGTCTGGAATAAAAGAAATTCATTAGAAATATTTACAAATATAACATTGTATTGCATTATAAATATGGCAGTTTAGGTTTTTATGATGACATTGTTTTTCATTTTCCCACTCCAGTCCTCCGTTCTTTTGAAGACTTGCATTAATCACATCATGATTATGATGACTATGAGTCGTCTCACCCAGAGTCCTGGATGACGATGTCCCCTCCCCGTATCCACGCTCCTAAGTCGTTGTTCTTGAAGGAGATCAGAGTGTCAATGACTGCCGCCACCCGTGGACGGCTAGGGTCAGCATTCTGGTGTGGTCGGAATCTAACAAACACACATGTAAACACACGCTATTATTACCCTCGGGACTTTCCATCAACGACATTCAATACCTACCTTTTCTGCAGGCGTGCTCCTCATGAAAGCCAATGCACACACACACACACACACACACACACACACACACACACACACACACACACACACACACACACACACACACACACACACACACACACACACACACACACACACACACACACACACACTCTCTTTTGGAGGGTTTTGAGTGACTATTGGGCCTGATAATCATAACGTTATCATACTATAATTCTGCACAGACATAATTCATAACTAGACTAAAAGTCCTACTGTGCGGCGGTACAGCCATCTTCCCAACAGATTAGGAAATATCTTGTGCACAACCTGATTCGTGTTCCTGCTCATCCTCTCTTTTCAGCCGATTGGTGGCGCTCAATTCAGATCAGAGCCTTCCTTCAACATCAGTATTTATGCTCTGGATACATTTCATATCCACAAATGTTATGAAAATCTGGCTGCTAGAATATAGATTGTCTTGGAGCCCTTGACCTTGTGTTGGTCAAGGGAAAACATTAACCTGAATGTGTCGAGGGATGAAAAGGTCAGTGGATCACATAAATCCGAGGGAATACTTTGGAACTATCAATATCTCGCGCCTTCTCATGAAATATTAATATTTAGCACACACACAGAGACAGAGAGACAGAGAGAGAGAGAGAGAGAGAGAGAGAGAGAGAGAGAGAGAGAGAGAGAGAGAGAGAGAGAGAGAGAGAGGCCAGCAGCCTCAGTGGACATGCAATATTTTTTCCATCTACTTGAGGGCTGTATTTGGGTAGGCAGAGTGGAAACTGTATCTGTGAAGCCTTGTTTTCTCTGTCAACACAGACCTGACAGGCCTTCCACTAAAATGCAGAAACAGAGAGTAAAGCCATCCATCTATCCCAGTCAATGGCCATATATGAGAAGATATCCAGCAGGGGGATATAAATAACTTAATTCACAAACATTTACACATTAGTAAACCACAAATACCGTGATATTTACATGGCATAACTGTACAGCATGATACCTATGATCAACAAGTATAATCCCCTGATAGATACAGCTATACACCTTGAGCAAAAACATGCACACTGTACAGTGCAGTATAATATACTAGTCAGTTGTAGGTCACTAGCAATTTACTTACATGCACAACCGTAAAAAAAAAAAAAAATCATATAAAACTCTAATTACTAAATATTAACACTTTATGAATGACTGACTGTATACTTCCTCAAAATGTAAAATGCTATTGCACACACGTTTGCACACATACACACCTGGCACTGTTATCTAGACACAGGTATTCCCGGGGGTCCGCAGCGCTAGCCTTCGTGGTCTTCACTCCTTTATCAATGAACAGCCCTGCCTGGGAAGATGAAAGTTTGATTACAGTAAAACACCAAATGTTTTCTAAGGGGGCTTTCAGACCTACAGCAACCTATGGCAGCAGTCAATTAATTTTATCATGATTTTAAAAGCTAGAGTTATAATAATAAATCCATCTGCTGATTGTAAAATCTTTCAGGGAGCGACCTTATAATTTATCTGTATAATGCCATGTATAGGCTATAAACTATTAATAAAAATCAACCCGTGTGCATGTAAGCAAAGTTATTCTCCCTGACAAAAATGTTTGAAATAGCTGTGCCTGTGTACTTTGGGATCTCTGATACACACTTTTTAAATGGACTTAATAAATCGTGAAAGTGATAAGCTCGGAATCATTACTCTACAAGAGCCTGACGCGTGTATCCGTGCTTTTGCAAAACCCTCTCTCGACTGGTTAGTCATTATTCATAATAATGAGCGGTGAATTTGCAGTATACTAATAATGCTTATAATCTGTTATTTCTTTGTGAGCTCTTTGCGACACCAAAGAACATAAATATACAGATTTAAAGAATTAAAGTGCCTCATAAACTTCTGTCTGTTACCAGAATTGGATATCCTCCTGCGAGTCCTGATAATGCAGAATGACAATTGCCAGAACTGTTCAATCAACAAGTCACCAGTCAGCCTGTATAACTTTGTGTCTACTCCTTTTGGTTTGTTTGCTAAACGTCTGTGTGAACAATATTTGGACCAGAACTAAAATGCTACAATTTATAATTGTGGTCCAAACTACAGGTGTGAAAGCACCCTAAAACTAAAATTAGATATCCAAGAGGTGCTGTAGATGTATTTCTGTTGGACTGACATAAACAAGACGACTGGTTTATTTTACAGTGTGGGACCTGAGGCAATAATAAATGTACTAAATTTAAATCCTGGGCCAACAGACTTATGAGTCAATGCTATGCAGGGCACTGTGCAAAGTATGAAAGGTGGTAAACAGAATTCCTGTAATTAATTTATAATGTTTATGAAAAACATGGTCTATACTATATGGATTAGTTTTGTATGTTTAGAAAATGAATTGTAAAATAAATTACAGGAAAAATGGTATGTCTGTGTGTCTTATGTATATGGAAAACTGTGCTCTGAGTTGGTCCTGTTGTATAAGCAAGGTATACTCTTAAACCTCTGGGCTCCTTCCTCTATAAGAGAGGCTGCTGTGGTCAGGCTGAACAAAGAACTTACAGTTCACCTGCCCGACTGCTGTCATTATACAACAGAGCGCTATTGTAGAGTCTACACACTGTGTGTGTGTGTGTGTGTGTGTGTGTGTGAATATGAGTGTGTGTGTGTGTGTGTGTGTGTGTGTGTGTGTGTGTGTGTGTGTGTGTGTGTGTGGATATGAGTGTGTGTGTGTGTGTGGATATGAGTGTGTGTGTGTGTGTGTGTGTGTGTGTGTCTTCTTGCAGGAACCAAGTGAATAGGCATTAACTTGTGTCAATGTTTCTCAAGTTATGATTACTATTTTTCTCTTGTTTCTCTAAAACACAGAAGCAGACAGAGAAAACACCGAGCGGTTTGGCAACTGGTATACTGCCCTGTTTATGGAAGAGAGAGCACAAACCGGCATGAAACAACAATAATAAAAAAATAATAAAACAACTGATAATCTACTGTGATGATACCTTAAAGTTGGAGTGTACGCGGTTGTTGTAAAAAATCCCCAGGGGAGTGAGCTCTGCCTTGGTCTCTGGTACCAGCCCATGAGAGGCTCCGGTGGAAGAGCTGTGGAACACAAACCATATGCCAGCATCCTGGAACAGGAAGGAAGAAAGATGAGGGGATAAACCATGTTCTTGGTACAGCTGGGCAACATCAGGAATTTCATTATCTGGGGTCATAGACGCATCATCTGTAGGCAGAGCATTATAGAAACATACATAACCAATATGTGGAACCGGGTAGGATGTTATACAGTACTTCACGTGGGTCATGCACTCCAGAAAGAATAACCCAGGTGTACAAGTTCATATGAGCTCAACGGTTCATTATAGTTTACCGTTCAATAGACATAGACAGACAACCTGAATTTCACAAGCATAACCCCTTACAAATATGTATTACACAGCCCTCCCCAGTGGACCTCCACGCCGTTTATACCAAAATTGAAAAGATATGGGACGAGTCCTCTACTTCAACAGAGTCGTCTCATCATGTTAATGCACCCCTCTTTAAAGCCGGTTAAGTCCCATTTTATTGATGGATCAATTTGTTATGAGCATGAATATCTTCCAAGTTTCATTACATAACTCTGATGTTTTTACCTGAGAACCAGCAGCTGCATTGCTGATGAGATTGTTGTTGGGGTTGGCAATCCAGAATGTGGAAACTGCCCTGGATAACACCAACCACACAAACAGATAAAGACAGAGACATAACACGCACACAGACAAGCATGCAGAAAAATATATTTTAAAAAGGCCGTACCTTGGCATAAAGACTATGACTAATAAGCAGAAGACAGAGATCAAAGTCTAGAGGTTGTTATTGATTTTAAAATGGCACAAATCATTTGTGTTGATTTGGCCCAACTGGACAACTGCGTTTTCAAAGATAAGACAGTTGGTCAGTGTCTATTATATTTCCCAACATATATATCAAGAAGATGATATGAAGAAGATCCCATGGTCTTTGTATTGCAACTGTTGCTGGTGGATGGATTGTATATATATATATATATATATTAAAAGTATACAAACAAAATAGCCTCTTCTCTTCAGTGCCATAAATGAACCTTCATGTGTGCATGATGATGGTTCATAGAATTTGCACTACAACTATATGATCACTTGTGACAAGTAAAAAACACACTCTAAAATGTAAGTGCAATGTACGGTTACTGAGATAATCATGTTAAACCTGTGTGTACCGACAGAGCAGTAATAGATCTGTTGCGTTAAAAACAGCATTGTAAAGTAATAAAGCACAAGTCTTAGTCCAAAGTTCTTGACTTGCAGTGGTTGTTGAGCAATAAACTGTAAATATTTGTAAACATTCTCTTGACGATGGTGCAGAAACTCGTGTTGTCTTTTTCCAACCTGAGACACACAAAGTAATTTTCCTAATCTCTTACTTGCACTCTGTGCTGGGTGAGGGAGTGTAGCCCTCGTAGACTTTGTCCTTGATGCTGGTGCAGAGGGTCTCGTTGCGGTCAGTGGGCAGCAGAGTCCCGGGTCGAGTGAGCAAGCCAAGGTTGTGGTAGAAAGTGTTCCGCTGCTCGATCCCATCCTCAAGGAAGAAGCAGTGACCCAATGTGTCATAGCCGACAGTGTTCTTCACCTGGGTCAAAGAAAGAAGACCACGCGATATTTAAAAAAAAAAGAGAGACAAATGGGGATTTTTAGAGCATACTTCTTGACAGAAGAGGCAAATAAATACAGTTATATATCCCAGTTCTGGCAAGCTGTCCCTCTCCAAGGAAGAGGTAGATTGCACGTGCAGAAAAAGCTATTAACAAGCACGTTCCTACTGCTAGAGGTGCCTACGGCTGTAAATACTTAAGTCCTGAAATAATTTCTTTCTTGGACAATTTTTGTTTTAAACTGATCTGATGCCATGTTGAGAAGGGAAGTATCAAGACAGATCGAAGAAGATACCCTATACGAGAATATTCACATGATTCCCTTTCCAAAGAGACTTCTAGACAGATAATTATATAACTCAGACAAGTATGGGACAGGGAGGTTTGAAAAGAGAGATTAAGCCTTCAGGGTTTTAGGCCTTTTTCTCAATTTTACATAATTTCTTAAAGTCACCTTTTAAAGGCACTTGCATATGAGATATATACCCATGTGTCTAAAATCTAAAACAATTTCAGCTCTCTATATAATGAGACACAGTTGTCATAAGTGATAATATGGCCCTAAAGCTGAAAAATTGAAGTTCGATTTTTAAAGATTCTTTATATCTCTTGTGAAAACTTTACTCATGTGGACGAAACGTTTTGGTGATGGAAATTGGTTTACCAAAGGTCTTAGGTTCACAAAAGCAGTGGAATATATGAATAAAATGGTAGAAGCATCTAAATAAATGTCTTCTACTCAAAAAACGATAATACAAAATTTGGTATAAGTGTTGTCTGTCACTACTTTCATCAAAATGAGAGAGGGACTGAGATAAATACTACAGATCAAGCTTCATGGGGTGTGTGCAAATGAAAAATTAATATTACAACAGTTTTTGTCAAAATATGTACTATAGAAAAACGAACTATTCACAATGTTTACACAATGTGCATGTTTCAGTTTAGTTTTTTCAAGAACAGTTTTCAGAACAAGAACAACATATGTACTCTGTATATGTGTGTGTGTGTGTGCACACTATGGTTTTAGTACACTGCAAGAACACTGTCTTTTTTTCTCAGGTGGGTAGTGTGCTGTCTATCTGAGTGAAAACCAGTGTATTTTTGTAGCGTAGGTGGGTGGGTAGGGCCTTAGGGATTTCCTGAGTGTTCATTGGTAGTTTCACACAAAATGTCGACGGACACCTGAATTGACAAATCCCGGTGAAAGGCGGAGCTCCACATAGACTCCACAGCCTGTCAGCTCCTGTTCCAGGCACATAGGAACACACGGAGGAGGGGGGTGGAAACTGCAGAGTCTGGTGGATCTAACAGCAGCGGATTCTTTTTTCTGTGCTGTTTTTTCGCAGAGATATGAATATTTAAAAAACATAAACACTGTATATCATGCCGGTGTGACGCAAGAAGCCAGAGGGTTAAGGAAAAGAAGGTGATTCAAAGGAAGGTGATTCAAAGGAAGCTTCACTAAAAGAAAAGGAGGAAACAAGCCATTACAGTAATCCAGCGATGGAGGCTGTAATTTATGTAATTAATGACAGCTAACATTACATGGTTCTTATTAATAGGAGCCGTCTTAGACACCCTCCAAATATACAGATACAGCTGTCTTTCTTTTGCCCTCGCATACATTTGAGACTTACTCATCACACATCATTTACTAACCAGCAAACCGTTGGTGGCGTGGATGGTGAGGCAGCGGGAGAAGGAGTGGTGTATGGAGAGTCCATCCACATAAGTGGGCTCCGAGTAGTCTCCCTTCTGGTCCACATCTCCGCACATGTGGAAGTGGAGGGGGTAGTGGCCTTGCTCCGCCTGTTGGCCCATGTTCTTCAGCTCCACGTGGGACAGATGCACTGATGAGAAGTTAGCAACGATCTTCCGGTGTGAGGGAAAGAGAAAAGAGAAAATAAAGAGAGGCCAGAGTGGAGGATAAGTCGCACAAGAAAGGATGGTTTTAAAATGAATCAAGCAAGAACAATGAGCTATTATACACCGCTAAAGTAGAAACACCAGGTTCATATTGTGCTACAACAGTAAACTAACTGTCTACTCACTCTGGTCCAATTAAAGGTTTAGGTCGACAGTACAATTCTCTGCGTTTCTCTATGATCCCCATGGGATATGAATTATAGCTCTGTTGGCATCATGCTCCAGTAAGTAAAACTGCGCCCAAATCACTGATGTTTCTCTTGATGAATAAGTAATGGGAGTTATAGAATTACTTACTTAATTAAAAGCTAAACCCACATAAATGCACACAAGCAAAACAACAAATGGACTGCGGAGAAAATTAAGTTAAACATGAATCAATAAATAATCCAATACAGATATGCTGTACAAAGCTCCCTAGGAGGTCTTTTTGTGGGCATGGCAAAATCCACACAGTCTGGTTCCTGTTAAGGACGTATTGGCCAATCCTTCCAACTAACTGTAACTGTAACCACACACACACACACACACACACACACACACACACACACACACACACACACACACACACCAGTTTTCTGGCCCAAATACTTACGGTATATACATCAATGAAAAGACAAGCATATATGTACATACTGTACATATTCATACAACAAGTGTTTTATTGATGTCGAGATGAGAGTGCGTAAAAAACGGATTGAGAAAATATGCAATGGTGAGTGCCGTGTGTGATGGCTCTGTTGTTGAGGTCTGTTTGGGAGGAATCATTTTAGAGGCAGATTGTGTTACATAAGTCAATGGGTTTTGGTTGGGGACAGTTAATGTAGCAAAAAAAAACCTTTATTTTGTTAAGCACAAGGGTGTCAGTTACATAGAAGCTAAGGAATGTTATTGTGCATTTGCCACCAAAGTGGATTAAATCTGACGATCATTAACCAAACTATTGTGAACTCATTGCCTATGTGACACATGTAGGAAATGGAATATATTATACCCCATTTATGAACATGTGTAATATAAATCTGGCAGAAGTCATTAGTGTTTGTTCAGATTGATATGCTGTCCATCTTCTATACAAAAATTTAAGAGAAGTGTTAGTGTGTCGCATAAACTGAACTAGCACCATGAACAACCCCTCTCATTTAGGACCACATATAAACAGAGAATGTATGATGTCTCTGCAGCGCACACACACACACACACACACACACACACACACACACACACACACACACACACACACACACACACACACACACACACACACACACACACACACACACACACACACACACACACCTTAATGTGGCCCCCATAGGTGTCGTGGCTGTAGAACTGGCACACGTTGTTTCCGTAGCACGACTTTTCCATTTCTCCGTAGATGACAATGTTCCTGGAGAGCAGAGCCACTTCAGCGCGCATGTCGACCCCATCCATGATCTCTCCGACATGATTATACTGAGGCTTCCCTGGTAAGAACATACTTCTTGGTCATATCGCGCAACAAAGTGACTTTAATGAAGAAAAATCCAGTGCACAATTGGACAAAACATGGAAAAGGTGGAAGTCATTGCTTGGTATGATTACAAATGTAAATTAATCACTGCATTCCATCTCATCCAAATAAAGCAGGAAAGAACATGAACACTGGAGAAAACTTGTTTAATTTAGCTGAAGACCATAAAAAAACCTTGGTTTCAAATTCTTGTGAAACCGTTCTCAGGTCAGACCGTTTCACTAAAGTGGCATTTAATATATGTCATAATTCACAGTGTTTTATTTCTGGACATGTTGGGTTTCCAACTGTCAACCACAGGAAGTATGCCTAGCAGCACGCACTCAAACATAAACAACGACCCATACCCCAAAACCAACCTAACTAAATAAGAGACATGTAAAATCATAAGTAATCAAATGCATATGAAACGCAAACTAATCTGCTCTCCGGCGATGCAGAGAGTACCCATACCCACAGGGTGCAGCTGCCAATGATAACACAGAGCAGTAGTTCAGCTGCTCAGCCCTTCCTCATTGCAGCAACACAAAATCTAGGCACGCACAGGAAGGGAGTTGGTATTTGTTGACAACAGCAGAATGAGATTAGGATACATCTCTGATAGGGAGATGTACAAAAAGTAACTAAAAGATTGTAAGAGAACAACATTAGAGGAGCAGAAGAAGGAGGTTGTGAAGCAGGAGTGATGTTTTTAAATCAACTGAGGTTATTATAAGACAAGGTTACTTAATATAATAACATAAACTGGCAATCTCTTTTAAAGCTATTCCAATTATTTTACATCACCACAACAGGAAATCAGATTTTTCTGGACCACAACAATAGTAGCACATTGTGCATTCACACTTATTGACTATAATAAAAAACTAGTGTAAGATCTCCTATGTCCATGTGTCTTCCAACAAGCTTTATAAAAGGAAATATGACTGTACATCACACATATCGTCTTTCCTTTTTTTCCCTTTAACACATTTTACAAGAATTGTATAGCTCAAAATTATGTCTGCAGTACAAAGCTGAGGTCAGACCACAAACAACTCTCATTAAAAAAGGGACAGTTAACCCTAATACCCGGACCACCCTCTCCATCACCTACTGCAGGGACAGCGGAGCACTTTCTCCAAAACACTTGCTGCCACAAAGACGACCGTTACAGGAAAACATTCCTGCCTAAGGCAATAAGACTTTACAATAAGTCACCTCTGGCCACATCCTTTGTAAAATAATGAATCAACATCAATAGCCCTTGCACCGCTTTTGTTGTTTGTTACTCACTGTACATATTTATATACACTATACTTTTTGACTGTTTTAATGTTTTCTTAACAGTTTTAAATCCTGTTTTCTCTGCATTATGTTTTGATGCTTTTAATGGTTTTATGTGAAGCACTTTGAATCGCCTTGTTGTTGAAATGTGCTATACAAATAAACTTGCCTTGCACTACACATACTTTGCATTTTCAGAAATCATAACCTGATTACGCAAGAAGTCCACAGACATTGTCCACAGAATTGTTCCTACTCTCTATGGCCGATATCTCCAAAACAAAGCAGCTCAGACCAAAACAATTTAGATTGATAAATAGCACTACATGCAAGTGGAAAAATATGTATTTGGATTTTGGGGTGAGAAGACCCTTTAATGAAGTTGGTTCGCACCGACACAGACAAATCCAATTTTAGTTTGAAGCCAAGGCAACCAAACCTATTCTTTCAAATGTACGCACACGCACCTCTCTCTCTCACCTTGTATCCTGACCTGCTTGCTGTGGCAGTCAGCACACGGCAACAAGGTAAACTCTTCAGCCTGGTGCATGGAATAGTCTGTGCTGGCAACTACAATCTGATCCCCGGGTTGCCAGGTCTTCTGCACTTTGTCCTGTAGGTTTAGCACCACCTGGTCCACAGAATCTACCTGAAAGCCAGATATGGGAAAACCTAAAAAGGAAGGAAAGGGAAACATTGAGGACAAGGAGGACACAGATAGTATGAAACAGAATACTGATGCCATTTTATTATTGTTAATACACATATATTGACCTAGCCATAAATAATGTTACGATGGCTCTCTTAAAGTAAGAACAAAAGCTTATTCTAAAAAAATATATTTTTTATACAGTACTGCATAGTGAAGAAATTTATATTCACAGCAGTTTAGATCCTGGCTTCTGAATAGCTCAATAACCTTCAGAGATATTGTGAAGCAAAGAAAAGAAATGTAATGTTGGCGGACAGCATTTATTTAAATACGCTAAAATAATTATGTAAAGACAGTTCTACAACCCTATTTCACACTTTATGTTCAGTTAAGTCTGTCAAAATGTCTTTTACAAGGTGTGGGCATGCACGGCCACAATAAATAAAGCGGGTGTGCTAGTGCCTCCCCCGAACCACAAACAGACGCTACATACGCAATTACACAACGGCATGGCCACGGTTACCCACTGAGGCACAAGAATGTCTTTAATGTTCAGGTGATGGATCTGTATAGCAGTTGGCATGTGGTAAACCTCATTTCTCAACCTGTCACCTTCCTCCAAACCCTTTACACTTCAAAGCGGGAGAAGCCTGTCAATTTCATCTGGACAACTTTCATACTAGAGAAGTCTGTTACTGTGAATAACTACAGACAAAAAGCATCAAACTTAGTTTATGCCTTTTGTGTAGGTTGTCAAAGCACTAAAATGAATGGCCGAACGCTATATAATTTCTGTCAACACTGAACTATGTATGTATGTATGTATGTATGAACTAATTTTGAATTTGATACCATCATAGGCCGTTTCTCACCATTCTTCCACTCGCTGTAGGCAGTGACCGAGAAGCCCACTCCGTTCACAGTGGTGAAGTTCTGACTCGCCAGAGCCCTCCCTCCTGTTTCGTGGTTTTCATGTTCCCGGACGTCCTCTGAGCATGATGCATTACCACCACCCACCACTGAGACCAACGCCCATGCCTCTCTGGACAGACCAGAGGGATGTGGGAGAGACAGAAAGGAGTCATTTTCAGACATTATCTTTGGATGATGAAATGATTGACATTGAACTATAGCTGAAAGTTACTCCAAACTCTCATTAACACTCCTTCCTGGTTCAATATTACATCACTCGTTTCATCATTTACATGGCTCACAAACATATACAAATAACAATGTTTTAATAATTTTACAGTTGCACTGAGAAGTCAATTATACTTCATGAAGCCTATTTACATTCCAGTTTTATGTCAAATGGCCCTAACCACCATGTTAAGCCACTTATAGTTAGAGAATTAGAGGGATTATATTTCAAAAAACAAGGGCAGAGGATTTCAGCAACGGTGATATCCCAGAGGAATAATGGGCGTACTTGCCACATCCCAAACTTCTTTCAAAAACAACTTTTACTTTTGCTCCAAATCCTCCCTGTTCTCCCATTGAATAGCATCTTATTAAGAGTGTTTTTTTTTTTTTTTTAAATGATTAAATATGAAGGAGAGGCTTAAGATAATGTGATTGGAGGAGTTTGAGGGTGTGGATGGAGAAAGGGATTGGGTGTATGACCTAAAAGAAGACAGTGTACTGAGACATGCAGATTGAATGTTTCAAACGTCATGTCCTTAGCTTCTTAAGCATGAATTAGTTGGTGCTAAATGAGTCCAAAATAACTTAGATAGACCAGAGGAAAGCTATCTCTGCAGAAGTCTCTGTTACACTGAGGAATTGCTTGGCCTGTTCCACATACAGTAAACGATCCCAAATGCAGCTTTACACTCATCTCTCCAGCTCCATTCCAGTTACTATGATGGATCTGCAGTAAACCAGAAACTCACTGCACATTTGAACACAATACAACAGTGGTAAAGCACTCAAACTACTCCTTGGAGAACCATGTTCAGGAATAATAAAAAAATAATAAAAAAAAAATAAAATAAACCAAAGTGAGTTTATCAGCAGTTTATAACGCTATCAACTCCAACATGCCCCTGTGTTAAAATCTGCCTCTGTGCTTCCACTGGCATAATCACAAACTAAAAATCTTCTTGGAGATGAAAGAACCCCTGTTCCGTGTCACTAATACACAAACAGGATCTGTCTGAGGATCCACTGTCATTACGGCATGTGGCTTTCTGATGGAGTGATTGTTTCACCGTTTCCTTTTGCCCCATCCTTGTTATTATGTTCACCAGCATTTTAACAACCTCATTGTTTTACCGGAAATAGCTAATGCAAGGAAGGAAGAAGTGAATTCACTGCAGATCAGCATGGACGTGTGTGCGAGTGCTCTCCTGAGAGACAAAGATGAAAAGGAGCCAACGCAACCATGTATATGTGGCAGGAAAGATAGTTAACACCCTAGATATTTTGGTTGGAGTTGGCGATTACAAGGATAAAGAGGTTCATGAAACATGCCCAGGGGAACCCAGGTATGAATGGCTTTCCAGCACTGACGTAAAATAACAAATAAAACAAGCACCACAATTGGTTTCCAAGTATGCGCCAGCTACCTTTTCTTCCGTTTGTCTGCAACACGCCATAAACTTCATCATTATGCTCAATCCTATAGGTATATGCCTTTACCACTCAACTCTTTCAGGCTAAAATCACTCAGCCTAACAATTTGTGACTTTAACAAGATATTAAACGGCATGTTCTCTCGTAAATGCATGCTATGCGTTTCCTCCTCCCACTAGCAAATCCACAGAACGCTAAGATAAAAAAATCTCCACTCCAATGAATGTTGAATAAGAGAGAGTGCACACCACTAACTTATTGGTACCACAAAAGCACCTCTTGACATACATAGATCTATATCATCTGCTCCATTTGAGGAGATTAGTTTAAAGACTTGGCAACCACCCCCATAGGTGAAATGGGACACTGGACAATTTGGCGTAGCACTTGGCTTTTCAGTCAACCAAGACCTAAACCAAGCTACAATTAACTCAGAGTGAAATGCTGTACTTAGATTTTCCATTGGAAGAAACTCATGTGTGCATACATGTGTTTAAGTGTCTGAACAGAAGACCTAATGTCATGTAAAGTTAAAATACAATCCTCTCACTTTATGAGCTTAAAGAAAGCATTAGCCCATGTGGACAGGACGACACTCAATCTGTTCTTTTGCATGACGGACATTAAATATTTTGGATCGCCACATTTTGCACAAATCCTGGAAACTCTAACCATCCCACCCCATTATCCTGTTTGTGCTTCTTTTTCTGGCAGAGCATGATATAATAGAAACAGAGGGGAAACAGGAAGAGGAATAACTAGGAAGAATTCACAGGAAAAGCGCAAATGAAAAAAAAGATACATGAAAGAACATTTTCCAGGGAAGATGACGATGGTAGAGAATGCTAGTAGTGTCAGTCCAAGTAAGTGAGGGCACTCTCGTTAGTGCTCAAACAAAAGCATGAACAACTTCTTTATCAGCCCCAGGAGACCAAGAATAAACAAAACATTCCCAAAGAACACACAATGGCCAACCACCAGAGCTGGCACATTTTGCAGACACAAACCCACTCACACATTTTTTCATACAGTTGAACAACAGACACACTCTCCAGGGCAACAACAACAAACTTGTTCATTATTTCATTCAAAAAAATATAACATTCCCATATTAGGAAATTGGCTTTACCTGTATTTGAGATCATAGACAAATCTACTGCCGAGCTTTTCTTCAATGGCCTTCTTAGTTTCATCCAGAAGGCTTTTGACTGCAGAGTCTCCTACAGCCAGTGTGACAATGCGGCCCACCGGCAGGTCCCGCAGCAACTGGGTGAGCCGGCGACTGTCATTACGAGACTCATGTGTGTCGTAGCGTTCAGAGAACAGCATCGCGGCCGTGTCCTGGTCAACAACGCGCAAGTTGATGCCTCTGCTGAAGTTCCGTTGGAAGGCATAACCCCCCGTGGTCAGACCGGAGGCCGGGACATTTCGGGTCAGCAGAGACCAGGAAACTCTCTCGGTACCATGTAGCTCCAGAGTCCCACCTCTCATGACTCCAATGAACTTGCGGCCCATGCCAGGCACTTCAGGGACTGCCTTGTCGTCAGAGCGGCCCACAAGGGCGATGGTGGCACGAGAACGGTAGCGGCATTTGGGAGCACCGATGTGAAGGGCTCCACCATCTTCTATAAGGATGTGACGAGTTCTCAGAGTTATGTTTTTGGAGCCGTCAGCGTTGTCTGCAAAAACTACTCGACCTGTGAAGAAGCAGCAAAAAAAAAGAAAAATAAGTAAATTATTATTATTTTCTGCTGTATGTTACATCCATAAACTGAACTTTATCTGCTGAGCAATGTCACTTCTCAAATGTAATCAACGTGAATCCATCAACGTTACAACTCAAAATGCCATTTAACAAATCATGGCCCTTGATGTGCTTACCTCCTGACTGGATGGTTAGTGTATGGAAGGTAGCAGAAGCATCTAATCTAAGCAAATGTCCCCTCCTGACAAGAACAGCCTTCTCTGGTTGGTGCCCCGGGTTCCAGCTACTGAGTGATGGATTGTGGTCCGGACAATTCTCTGCAAACATGACCAATCAGCGACATATTACAGAACCTCATAGTTCTCATTAGAAAGGGATATACAAAAACATACACAGATGGTATACAGAAGAGGGAACACATGTGCAGCAAGTTGAGAAGCCATGGGTTAAATAAAGAGATATCAAATGTTTTAAAGCATAAATATTTGAATCAGTACTTCGTAATACTGACCATCTAACACATCTCCAATTGAGAGACTAAGGACGAGGATGAGGGTGAAGAAGAAAGCTCCGATGGACACTCCAAAACAGATAAATGTGTTCTTTCTTTGCTGGAGGCTCTGAGCCCGCCCCCTACGCTGGTTCTCCTCTGACAGGTTGAAGGTGGCTCGACGCTCTGGCGGGGGGCCGTGAGGTTTTATCGGTGGAGGCGGTGGCGCTTTGGCAGGTGGTGGCGAGCGAACTGGAGCTACCCGCCCGGGAACATAACCTGGGGACCTCTGGTGGTTGCCGTGGGGCGGAGCCACAAAAACCGGGAAGCGGCTGGGGCCATCACTCGTCGGCATGGTATAAGTGTCTGCTACCTGAGAGGAGAAAAATGTGGATCAACTAAGCATGTTCTTTGGGGTACTCAGTGAAGTTTCGAAGCACTGTCAAAGACAGACGACAAAACAGATTTTCTCGGTCACATCCGATGTTGAATGAACAAAATGTTTCTTTGATGGCAGAGTCATTAGTTTGTTGTCAGCAAACTTATTTGAATAACACACAGCTAAAAGCATATCTAAACATAAGGCAGAAGTTGGTAAAACATAAGGAAGTTTGAAACCTATAAAAATGTGTAAATAATACAAAATAAAGAGGTCATGCAGAAGAGGTCAAGACGGAGGAAGAAGACACTAAAAGAGCACAACAAATGAGTAAAAACAGTAGCAGGTGAAGGAGGACAACGGACTAATTCTGGAGAAACAGCCAATTACCCTTCAAGCATCTAACTTGTAAACCTCCAGGTAAAGATCCTGGTGTGGGTCTTAAAAAGACTACCAATCTATTAGGGCTTACTCAGACAGAGTGGCATTAGCTGCTCTTGTCCACAGCCGCGAAGGAGGTTATGAATAATGGATCTCAACATTCCTGATCATGTTAAAACAGCAAAAACAGATGGCACCAATTACAGTAGGGAAGGAGGAGAGGACGCCAGCTGTATTTCACACAACTGGAGGAGGTAGCACAACGTTATCTGAAGCCACGGACACACACACACAGAAGGGTCATATGGACACACCTGCAGTGCACACACAAACATGCAAGGGTAAAGGAAATGACACTGCAGGAAAAAAAAGGCTGCAATAGCACTTTTCTTGAACACAAACACCCTGTACCACTGTAATGACAGTGCAGCGTGCCAATAGTAATTCAGCAAGTTCAAACTTTCACACAGTTTCTGACCACATGACCCAGTCGTTTAAGAGGTTGTTAAAGCACAAAACTGCTCCTTTAAAATGAAGACACCATGACAGTTATGACTTTAAATCATCCAAGTGTCTATCGCGTGTCACACACACACACACACACACACACACACACACACACACACACACACACACACACACACACACACACACACACCATTGTCTTGCCAAGCCAATTAGTCATCATTTTAGCCCAGAGCACAACAAACCTCTTCAATTCATAAACAAAGGAATCTACAATCAAGGGCTGTTTAACAAGGGTTCAGTCATTTACATCGGCCACAATACGAGCTCGGCCCAAGAGCAGTCGTTTCCCCCACTTCACCCTGAATCATCCCATTAGTGGCTCTGAACCATTCCTTTGAAGACTTTAGCAGATCATTCTCATTATTAACCTAAACTGGAATGTCATCAAGAAAGGCATGCTTATTACTTTTACTTCTGTTGCTCATATTCTCACGGTCTGTGCCCACAGACTCAGTGGGAGCCTTGTGATGGGATGATCCCCTAGGTATCAGTCTGTATAACTCAATCTCAGACTATGTTTTTATTCACATTCCTCACCATCAAAAAAGGGCCACGGTGGTCCTGCTCCCCTGCTACTAACCGATCTATCGGAGCATAAGAAGCTGTGTACATCACCTTGGTGTTATTCAACTTCTGGAAACTACACTCATCACAAGGCTCATCACACAGCTTTCATGTTATTTCATATAATAACCAGGGACTCACTCATCGCCTCACTCTCATATTTTCCTGATCTCAGAGCTACTGAATAATATCAACCAGATGTGGGGGAAACACTGGGAGACCATCACAAATTCCTCAGCTGTAAAATCAGCCTGTACTTTGGAAAACGACACTGGCAGTGTAACAAACAGTAAGCCACGTGTTCCCCACGTTAACTCGAAACTATTAAGCCCAAACAGCGCTGTCACAACTGTCGCCACGAAGTTACGACCACCACGTTTATAGTACGTGTGGTGAGCGAGTTGACCCGCACTGACTGATATGGAGGTGAGATTAAGACGCGTTAAAAAGGATGATTGCAGTACTTATGTTGATTTATGGGCTCGCTTTGGCCCGAAGGGACTCCTTCCACACCACGGTAAAGAAACAGCAGAGTTATTTGTTTAAATCGTCACTGTGTCGTCTGTCAACAACATGTCGCCATAAAAAGAGAGACATAAACGGACAGCAGGTGACACAAGTTAATTTAGAAATATTAAAACAGATGTTCGTGTCCATTGAAGGGGCTTCTCTCCACTTTGTCTGATAAGGTACGGGGGACGTAACGTGAGCGACACACGACTCGGACACACACAAAAAGCAGTAGCTAATTGACACGTTTTACCAGCCAGTTCACACTCACACACACACACACGCACGAGAAGCCTCTTCACAAGAGACCAGCCCTCTACTCAAAGCTTCCCTCGGTGGCTCCTCTCCACCCCGCCGGCTGACAGACAGACACAGACACGGTGAAACGTTAGGAGCTCGGTACCGTTGGCTGTCCTGCTCCTCTCCCGCTCAGTCCATCCGCGCTCTGCCAAGCAGTTAACAATCCGCTGACCCGGTGGTGGTGGCGAGGCGAACGAAACGTGTCCTCACCTTCTCAAGTTGGCTTTCCGTGTCCCTCTTGTTATATACTTTTTCTTCACATGGTGTTTTTTTCTGCTGATGGGCTGTCGTTGGTCCGTCGGGCAGCCCCCGTCACCCCTCACTGTCCCGGCGAGGGAAGCAGGCGCGGCTTGCGAAGGAGGAAGTGATGATGCCTTCATGATCTGTCGGACAATCGAGGAGGCGCATGAGAGTTACAGTATGAAGAACACACAAAGGGTAGTAGTGTCACTACTTTAGGAGCGGTACCGTACCACGGTCATGATTACAAATCTTAAAAACGTACTTCTCCACCCTCACTAAACAGAGTTATTTGGATTTTTCATAACACATTATTCATTATGTTCCATCTTCTGTACATTTTATTTTCCACCAAAAGGGTTTCGATATTGAATTTACAGCCTTACCCAAGATACAATTTTAGTATTGTTTTATTTTACATTTGTGAGGATACTGAAAGACTATTTAGTCATTGTGGTTTTTTTTCTCACTATTAAGTCTGTAAGTCCCTCCAGGTTGCTAAAATACACAAATTCATAGAAAAATAACTATTATTAGGACATGACTGTAGCGTCTTCATAACCACAGCCCCGGAAGTAAGAATTGTATACATAATAATTGTTCTTGTTATAGTAGTAGTAGTTGTACCATTGTTATCGTCACTATTGTCTAGTATATTTTATTGTTTGCTATTTTTACACAAGTGTTATTGGGGTGTGTATGGGAAGACCAGCATGATTGAATCAGATATCATTCTACTAAAAGATGACAACATGTGGGGACTTTGGTGCACGGATCTAATTGTACTTCGAGAATACATCACCAGCAGTACTACACAGTCTACTGCTGTAAATATCCAGTGATAATATTCTAGTATGGAGCATAATGGTTATGTTACCACATCTTGATTGACAGTTTGACAGTGATTAACATCTGCTGCAGTGAACAATTGATACCCTGGCTCCTCAACTGTGAAATTAACAGTAAAGTGTGAAAGCAGAAAGTATATTCCGACACGAGCACACTTTTTGCAGCTGGAGCACAAACTAGCATCATATGAGTTTAACTCATATGATGAACGTTGACGTTTTAAATGTGGCCTGTGCGTTTCTATTCCCAACCTAAGGTATCTGAAATTGGTTCAGATCATCATCTTTGGACTTAATGAAGGAATGTAGGGCTTTCCGATGAGTCATTGAATGTGTCACAAGGAGCGCTTGAGCAGCATGAAGTGAGGGGAGGGGCTTAGATCCGGGCCACACTGCCACCTGCTGGTATCAAAGACTAAATACTCCGACTCTATCGCCTCCCAGACAAGTGGACAAAACCTCTTATATTGATGCTCCAAATGATTAATTCTAAAATGAGTAAACACTGATGAAACCCCAGATACAGTAAGAGTTTGCATAACTCACATGACTTTTACAAGTCTCATTTTCATTGCTGTCACGCCACAGGATTACAGTCACATCCTTTTCCCATAACTCGCTAATCTTCCAATGGTCTCGTCATCCATATACTGTTACTGTCCCAGAGTCTAAGCAGCAGAGTTTACCTCTTGACCTAAAGCAGTATCAAGTTTTCATATTTTGAATCAGTAGAGTCTGGTATGAAATATCTCTTCAAATTGGAACCCCCGCCCGAAAAAAAGAACTTTGTGGCCTAGAATCACAAATAGCAGAATGAATTCAAAGCTACGAATTTCTCACCGACTGTGTTGAAAAGCTCCAGACCGAAAACCAGCTTTTAGAAATTTGAAGATATTCATATGACCAGAGAAAATTAAGTTTCCTGAAAAGCACAAGACCCCAAACACATAGTAATCCCTGTGATATTGTTTGATAAAAATGCCTTGGCCATGCCAATGATCCTGACAGAGGTGGTGCAGCCAAATTACATTTCTGCATCTCTTTGTCTCTGGTCCTGAGCTCCCATCATACTGTAACGTACCGTCTTTATTATATAGAAGATAACTTGTTGTCCTGGCATGAGCCCATCTTTATAATAAAGACCTGGAATCAAGAAACATAAAACATTTCCCCCAAAAATCAACAGTTCAGTCACAGACTGGGTTGCTTCTCAAATACCATTTTATTTGCGCTATCCATGTTAGAATTACTTTATTAATATTGTTATTACATATAAGTTCCTTCTGTATTGAAATATGATATACAAAATTAATCTAATCAAATCAGAGATGACATTAGTCAAAGTGACCAGTACAAAGGTCATCGGAGAGCCAACATGATGGCCTACCTTGGTCTAACAGTTGTCATATCAAGAGTTAGAGAAGTAAAATGAGGACAGTTAACAAAAGCTTGCATAAGAAAAAAATAAAATAATGACAATGTCCAGTACAAATATTATTTACAAAGTGAAAATGAAAGAAAACATAATCTTGTTTATAGGACAAATGAGTTGTGAGAAGAAGTAGTTTTCATAACAACAATCAATCACCTGACAAACAAGTTACCAATCCCGATCTGGATCTTGGTCAATCGGACAAACATCAAACTTCCTCTCAACCTGAAGGTTTACAGTAGCACCCATTGACATATTGGTTAATTGTCTCCTACCAGTATTTGACCCCTTTTGTGAACACAGGCTTAACACAGGTATCAAAAACACCCATAAGAAAATGACTCATTGAGATTTAAAATGCAACTGAGTTTGTTATAAAAATCAAAAACAGACAACTAACAATTCATGGCATGCAATAGTACTTTGACTCTTTTCAGGGCCTCAGTGGAGTCATCAGCTGGTTCACTCAGCATCAAAGGGCAAATCAACAGACAGCAATGGATCCAGAAATACCATGCAGACACAATAAAGTTAAGACGAAAACAAAACATTCTGTCCATGATGGAGGTCTTAAATGCTGAGCCACTTACGCCGATATAAGCCTTTGTCCATTAATTTTAAGCTCAAATTATGTAAATGCTTCTCAAGTTAAAACACATTTTCATTTTAAACAACTTCCTGAACTCAAAAGGAATCAACATCAGCTGTGTTAATAACGTTCACCATTCAGTCCTGATTGGCATTAGTGGTTTAAGACTTGATCAGCGCACAGGCTATTCGCTGCTGTCACAGTAGTCAACATAGTTGTTATCATATATATAAAAAAAAAAAAATCTAGAAAGATCTGTAATAACTGCATACATTATATAACTTATGGACAGACAAAACCTCAATACTGTGTTTCATAATAGTTACTTTATCAAGGCGAATACTTTGTCCTTTCCAAAGGGTGTCAGATATTTTGTCCATTAAACTGCACATTTTTCATTCATTGTCCTGACAACATCCAGCTCCTCGTCTACAGCGTAGTGATACTTCTCGTTCAGCAACAATACTTCAGAGTTTACCTTGAAGTAAGAACTTTCAAAAGAAAGAGTGAGGAAGTAACCCACACTTGGTCAATACGCACTACATGAGCTGCATGTTCTTGACTGTAGGATTGCATGAAATTGTACTTTTTTTAAGACTAAATGGAGAAGTAGAGACCGAGTACAGCCTACAGAGCTTTAGAGGCGATTCTTAATGTATTTTGTACAAAGTTCTTTGTGGGACCAACTCTCTGCTATATACTAAGTATTTGGCACCACTGGCCCAGCTAGATAGTATCAGTTTGGCTTGTACAGTTCTCGAGTGACAGCTGAAGAGTGCAAAATACCATGTAAAATATAAAAAATATAATAAACAGTAATCCAAAAAAGAAATTCATGGAGGCTGCTGAGTGTAGGACCGGACCTAACCTTAAAGTCGGATGGAGTTCATTTGGATGAGAGAGAGTCTGGTCCACTTCTGATCCAGTCCAGTTTGTAGCAAGGCTGTTTCTCTGAACCTTGAAAGCCTCAAGAACCTCTCCTTTAAGAACAGTGGACCATATCCTTCTCAAAAGGCAGCAAAAATGTGACACACAATCTCTCTCTTTCGCTCACATACTGCGTACACACACGGCATGTTGTCTGTGCACAGGTCTACTTCTTTCATTCATGCACTTTCGTAACGTGCAATTTTCAACATAATAAACATAAAATCTAAACGCAAAAACAAAAATGGTGGGTACTTGTAAGTCCACAGCTGCAGCATGTGAAGTTGAGGGTACCGACAGGCAAACTGGAGCTCCAAGGGGAAGAAGAGATGCTCGATAAAGAGAGGAGACTGCCACCAAAACTTCAGTACTACACAGACAAACACCACTTTTACCTGCATCACTTCACAAAAATAAAAATAAAAGTTGTACCCCTTCGCCATCATCAACCCCCTTCTTTTCTTCTTCCCTCTCCACCTTTTTTCCAGCTCTTCTACAAGTTGACCAGCTCGTGTGCAACGAACTGTTTGAGCCTCTCCAGGTATTGTCCATAGAGCTCTACGTCATTGTGTCCAGCCCCCTCTACCCAGAGCGGCTCCACGGGGCGCTGACAGCGTTCATACAGAGCCAGGCCGTGGGAGAAGTCGATGACCTCGTCCTCCGTACCGTGGATCACCAGTACTGGTGACGTTACCTTCGAAATCTTGTCGATGCTTTAGAGTAAGAAAATAAGACGACTGAGTTAGGATGAGCGGCATGGATAAAAAAATACAGGCATGAAGCAGACAGAAAAAGTAAGACCTGGGTTGAGTTATTGTAATCATAAATTAAACTATTTTTTATTTAAAAAAAAATAATCACCAAAAAGAGGCAGATCTAGTTCGCCAAGTGACCAGCAGAGGGAACTATTGCACATATTTTAAGCACTGTTGTTCAATAAGAAAACAAACAGATGCATCTAAATGCATACATCAATGTTTGCAAGCGAGTGTTTTTCTTAATGCAAATTCATTCATAAATGTGTTTTTAAAGCCAAGTGTGTTTATGCTATGTCAATAGCTGTGCAGGGAGAATGTGTGCCTTTCTGTGGTTGTCTGATACATGTACCGGTAGCCTGGCTTTCACAGGAGCCATCTGTCTCAAACAGTGCACTCACTTTGGAAAGGCGTCAAAGCAGTAGGTCTTCTTGGTGTCGGGGAAGGCCACTCTCATGCCAGAGGTGAGCGGGGAGTGGAGGATGACTGCAGCGCTCTCATATCGAGCAGCCAGGTCCACAGAGGGCACGGTGCCGATGCTCTGGCCGTACACGATCACATGCTCCGGACGGATGCCATACCTGCAAAAAGGAAACAGAATATCTGTACTTCACTGATCATGTTCAGGATGTTTACTCTACTAGTAGCCAGACATATGCAGGTCAATCTTATGGGTTTTTCCAGACACTGGCAGACGTCTAGTTAGGCCTTTTGTTAATTATAAAAGCAGCTTTTCTGGCATAATTGAAAAAGCTAATACTGTATTGTGGAAACACCACAAGTGTTTTTATTTTATTTATTTTTTTAAAAGGTAAAAGGCTAACGATTTGTAATCACGATTCAAAGGGCTTTTGTTGGGTTAAGGTTAGTGTGTTTGCATGCTACTCCATGCAAGCACACACCTGTGTGCTTACTGAGACTTACTCATACTCTAGTATAGGCTGAAACGTCACGCAATAGTGACTCAGTGATTACACTGCCTCCTTAAATGTGCACACAAAAATGGCAAACAGCCACTGAGCTACTCAGTGGCTGTTTGCTGCTTTTCAAAGCAGCTGAAGTCTGGTGATTCAGAGGGAAGGAGGGGGAATAACAGCAAAACAAGCAGAAAGGCAGCAGGAAAAGACACTGATCCTGGATTGAGTGTGAGGGACATTCCACAGCTGATTATGGAGAGTGTGACCCACTCTCGCAAGCAACCAGTCAGCTGACAATCTGAAAGCTCGCCTGAAAACACTGCATCACTGTCTGTACTGCTGGGTAGTACATAGTACACAGCCACAACCAGCCTAACAAAAAACACTGCTCTACTTAATTATTAAAATTAGAAACACTAACATTACAGGCTTAACGGTACAGCCTCTGCCACTGCAGTTCTACAATACACAGTGATGAACAAACATGAACACAAAAGTCTGACACCGCTATACACTGCGGTGATGGATTATTATAATTAGGAGCGCTACAACACAAGTATAATACAACCTTTGCAAAGGAACAATCTTCAATCTACAGAACATCAACATACAGTCATTTGAAGGAGTATATGAGCAGTTTAACGTTGTCAGCTGGCCTTCACCGATTATAAATACTGGCACGGCATTGGAAAGACTGTTGTGGTGTAAACAGCACCAATAACTCAAGGTTTGCTGATGATAATATACACAATTATTGTACTGAAAGCTTATCTCAATTATTCAAAATGATGTTACTGATTCAGGGAGGTGAGCGATAGTGAGGAGGCCAAAATCTCAAGTATTTTTTCACTATTAAAAAAATGACACTGTGCTTTCTGATGTTGTGTTCGATTGGGACACAACATCGCATGATTTAGTAACGCACGTTTTATGTTGCAAGGCAGGATTAAGCTCAGCTGCAGTGAGACAACAATATGTGAAGTAGGTAATAACAGAGCTCGAGGGCAAAATACTTTCAGTAACATCAAATCCAAATCTTCCCTGTCAAGAGCAGTGAACACATTGCATCTAAAAAAGGAAACTTGACAAGTAACAGAAAGGTGCCAAGTAATATGGGAGATGACTGCCACTCAGCTGATGTATCCTCCCAGGAACAATTAAAGTAAATTTCTTGGTACAAAGGGCTGGTTTGGTTGCCTCCTTCACGTTGCCAGAATTGTTCACAGGCAGCATTAAGTCATAAGAATTACTGCATGAGGTAATTTTAATTAAATCTCATAACTCCACTGCAATGCTGAAGAGTGCACAGCAACACCTAGGTGTGGCCTATTTGTTTACTGTTACCAGCAGCTTTATCACATACTTGTGCTCATCTCCATTCTTACCATATCAGGCCACTAAAGCCTGGCCAATCATGACACACATAAAACACCACAGATCAACATAAAGCTTATACGATGTCAATACAAAGAGGGGGAATTGAAACCAGCTCAGTCGTCAGGTGAAGGGACATAGTATACTGCAGCAAGGCTTTCTCCAAACCTAACATCTTTACCTAACAAACCTTGTGCTTGTAGGAGTGTTTTGCTCGAGAACAATGAATAATGCAAGGATTGAACCTGTGACCTGTTGCTTTACAACAAGGTCACTCTGAATCTCCAACCCATCCTGGCATCTTGGCCCTTTTCGATGGACTGCTGTGGCTTCTGCTCACACATTCGGTAAAGAGGACAACAGCAGTGCAGCTCTGCAGCTGCACTCGTGTTAAGACGGCACTATGACTGACTTTGACCAACCCAGTTCCACCCCGGACAACACAAGCCTGCAATTTCCTTGATTGCATTTCAGCTTGAATAGACCTCACCAGACTATTGCCAGCCATGCTCCATGGTTACGCCCCTCCTCCAAACCGTCATCAATTTAGTCTCCCGACAGAAATCCAATCTATTATGCATCACATCCTCCTGCATTCCCTTATTATGTCTCTCGACCCCTCTTGGCTGCCCACCTCTTGCTCTGAGGACCAAAAGTATTATCATCCCATAACAGTCGCTATGACTAATATATATTTCAGGATATTCTGAATTTTTTTTAAGGATTAGTGTACAATCTGCACTACAGCAGGGGGATCCTTCACTGAAGCTTTGAAGTTAGGGTTGTAACGGAATTAGATTTCACCAGTACAAATAATACTATTATCAGCAACAATGACCTTTAAAGGAATGAGAACATCATTCTAAAAATAAACATAAGAAACCTGATAAAATAGCATGCAACTATAATGTTATATAAGCATACTAGTTTAGAATAAATAAACAATTAACATTGGTGAGCATCAGCACTGCTGCGGTCTTAATTTCAGATCTCAATGCCCACACATAAAAAATAAAAGCAAGTACCAGCACTAAGCGCCGTTCCTGTTGCTCTGACAGTCAGGTGAGAGATTGCACTCCAACCAAATTAATTAACAGACACAGCAGCGTTTGTGTACCTTTGACCCAATGAACCTAACCACAACTGATATGTCAAATAAACAATGCATAACAGTCATGATGGGTAGCCTTTCAGTGTCCATATTTGTGAGAATTTCTCCCCACTATTGAAGGTCTGAGACAATGGATAGAGTTTTGATTTGGATCAGTATGATAATTGACGAGGAAGTGGGTTTTGCATTTGTTTTGAGTGGCCTCTGTCTGAAAGCTCATTGGACATGGGTTGCTAGGACACACGCACACGCACACACACACACACACACACACACACACACACACCTGAATCATCCGATCCCCTCCCTGCTCAGGGAGTGCCTCATCCACCGTGGCTGAACAAATACAGGAGGAGTGTGTTTGGCTGAGCAGTTGGGGTTTGCCTGTTCGCAATGTGACAGGTGGCTGCCCTCTGTCAAATGATTGTGTGTCAACACTCAAGAGAAGGGTAATTTGCCATCTGCCAAATCATACGGAGAAAACGATTGGATGACACAGAAAGTCAAAACAGAACAAGACTGAACCTAACAGGTTCGAAATGCCAAATAAAATCAGAAAAGACAACAAGCAGAGAAAGTGAAAGAGGCACAAGAGCCGTTCTCTTCTTCAGGCTGTGCATCTGATCTAACATTACAGATATGCACGAGCGATGTAGGAAGCAGACCAATGTGAGGCCATGCAGAGATGCCTTTTGATGTGATAAACACAATCTAGATGATTTGTGCTTGTCGGGGTCAAAAGGCAGGGTTTTACCCACCTTCCATCACAGACAGACTATTATGAATCTGGCACAGCTCTCAAACCATCAGATACAGACAGCAGAGCCCAAAAGGCTCATCACCCATGATACGAGGGGTTTTAGTAACTCTAAATATTCTAATCTAATAGAATAAAAGGCCCAAATTATTGATACAACTGTACACAATCTTCAATCATATTTACCCCATCCAGACAAATGCCATGTGCACCATTACAGTTAAACATATCGGGGGGGGGGAAGCAATTCTAGTCACCATTCTCATGTATGACTCGATGCAGAAAACTCAATAACTTGACATTTTAAACCGAATAATCAACGTTATGATTCTGTGACACCGGGCTGTCCATCCATTAGCGCTGCCCCTGAACGCCACAGACGTAATATTTACTTTCTAAACTAAATACTAGCGGAAAACAGAGATACAACATCCATCACAACGTTTTTAGTAACGGCCAGAGATACTGAACAACAAAACCAAAGCTAAAGTCATGCAGTTACTGAGGAAAGCTGGTCGGGTGGGAGTAACACGCTATGCGTGACAACCGCCTCAAAAGCTTGTCATCGTGAACGCACACTTTAACTCCATGTATAGTTTTAGCACAAGTTCCAGAGTTATTTTTGTACGAGAGCTGAATGCTCATTGCCTATAACAGGGGGATTTGTTTGAAGAGAAGTCTATATTATTTATTAGTGAATAAGGGCAGCTTGTTATGTCAAATGATTCAGAACGTGCCGAATTCTGTGTTTTTCTACAAGGATGCTGCTACAGGACAAAATTTATTCATTTTCTAGTAATGTAAGCCTCCAGTTGACACATCTCTTCCATTTGTTACTAATATTGAATTAATAGATAACGGAAGTGAATGTATACTTTTTTTCAAATTATGAATCATTACAAATATGCTGCGTTTTAAAAATAGCAGATAGTCAGTGAGAACAAATAAATCAAGTATTGAAACATGTTTATAAATCGATAATCGTTTAGTAATCTAATCGATGCCTCTGAATCGGAAGGTGCCGAGAGATTCCCACCTCTACATAATGTTGCTGTCCATTTTTAACCCTTTAACAGTCCGTCAGTCCATTTCCTTTCAAGTGTCTATTTTGTAGTTTTCATAAATGTATAGATTTCTTTATAAAAAAGATCTAAATTCTAACGCCTAGCCTTATCTTTTGTATTTATATAAAATGAAGATGCCATTTTTCCTGCACACAAAAAAGGAGATAGCCATGTGACATAATTCATAATTTACATTATCTTACAATGTCATGACAAGCTGACATTCAGACTTGCAACTTGGCTTTTAGGAGTTTCATACAGTAGGCACGCATGTTGAGGCTTCTTCAATAACAAGTTATTTACTGGTTCCAGTAACATAATGTACAAAAACGGTATTATAACCAGCAACATTAGTAGGCAAATAGCCAGCCCACCGTACAAAGTTTAATTGGCCCAGGCAAATTAGGTTTTGCAAATTGATTTAGATAGGATCACAGCGCGGTTACAGTGGGGAAAAAAAGTATTTAGTCAGCCACCAATTGTGCAAGTTCTCTCACTTGAGAGAGTCCTGTAATGTTCATCATAGGTACACTTCAACTATGAGAGACAGAATGGGGGGAAAGAATCCAGGAAATCACATTGTAGGATTTTTAATGAATTAATTGGTGAATTCCTCTGTAAAATAAGTATTTGGTCACCTACAAACAAGATTTGGGGCTCCACGCAAGATCTCACCCCGTGGGGTCAAAATGATCACAAGAACGGTGAACAAAAATCCCAGAACCACACGGGTGCACCTAGTGAATGACCTGCAGAGAGCTGGGACCAAAGTAACAAAGGCTACCATCAGTAACACACTACGCCGCCAGGGACTCAAACCCTGCAGTGCCAGATGTGTCCCCCTGCTCAAGCCAGTACATGTCCAGGCCCATCTGAAGTTTGCTAGAGAGCATTTGGATGATCCAGAAGAGGATTGGGAGAATGTCATATGGTCAGATGAAACCAAAATAGAACTTTTTGGTAGAAACTCAACTAGTCGTGTTTGGAGGAGAAAGAATGCTGAGTTAAATCCAAAGAACACCATACCTACTGTGAAGCATGGGGTGGAAACATCATGCTTTGGGGCTGTTTTTCTGCAAAGGGACCAGGACGACTGATCCGTGTAAAGGAAAGAATGAATGGGGCCATGTATCGTGAGATTTTGAGTGAAAACCTCCTTCCATCAGCAAGGGCATTGAAGATGAAACGTGGCTGGGTCTTTCAGCATGACAATGATCCCAAACACACCGCCAGGGCAACGAAGGAGTGGCTTCGTAAGAAGCATTTCAAGGTCCTGGAGTAGCCTAGCCAGTCTCCAGATCTCAACCCCATAGAAAATCTTTGGAGGGAGTTGAAAGTCCGTGTTGCCCAGCGACAGCCCCAAAACGTCACTGCTCTAGAGGAGATCTGCATGGAGGAATGGGCCAAAATACCAGCAACAGTGTGTGGAAACCTTGTGAAGACTTACAGAAAACGTTTGACCTCTGTCATTGCCAACAAAGGGTATATAACAAAGTATTGAGATGAACTTTTTTTATTGACCAAATACTTATTTTCCACCATAATTTGCAAATAAATTCTTTAAAAATCTGTGATTTTCTGGATTTTCTTTTCTCATTTTGTCTCTCATAGTTGAAGTGCACCTATGATGAAAATTACAGGCCTCTCTCATCTTTTTAAGTGGGAGAACTTGCACAATTGGTGGCTGACTAAATATTTTTTTTCCCCCACTGTATTTAAGGACAAATGAAATTGACTCGTAATCAAATATATTTGAAGCATCTGTTCTGCTTCGCTCCAATTAAATTCAATTTCAAAGCAAATTTCAGCATCGGTCACGATTGTTTGTAGGAGTTTCCTTGGTGTAACAACAAAAATAATAAGTAAGATGGAAAACAAAAAACATTAAAAAGCATAACAACACAGCAGCCTTAAGTGCTTTTTTCTCTTTTAAGTAAGTGCAGTGAATAGAAAGAAAAAATAAAGAATGGGTTCAGACTGAAGGCCTTTCTAACGCCTTCATCACTTATCCTTTCTATCACATTCGACAATTAAAGCTTTGGTTAAACAGTTTAGGAGACATTCATGGCAGTGAAGCGTGCTTAATTTAAAACACCAGTGACAGAAAGGTTTACTTTAATGCAAAGGAATGGATTTGTAGACAGGAAAGTGCATTCTTCTTCACAGCAGTGGCCCATTTCCTGTATGCACAACCTTTATGATCAAGAATTTCCTGTTTAACTTGTCAGCTTCCTTATATAAATGTCCTTATTTACAGAAGGCCACTTTGTATATTCTCTAAAATGGGAGATTGTGAAAAAAAAATTAAAGTAGTGCTGAGAGAGATTTACAGCAAACGTTGGTAACTAAGAAACAATACCAATGTGTTGCCAGAGGCCCTACCCGTGATATACATCAGCAAATCTATGCAGGAGCCACACAGGAGTGGCACTCCACACTGGTAGCCTAGTGTTTCTCTTTATGGTTGATTTACACTTCTTTGGCTCTTCTCTTCCTGCATTTAGTTTTTCTGAGCCAAAGTTCCCCATTTCCTCTTTTAGTCATTTGTTTGTCTTCCAGCAGGAAATATACAGAAACATCCAGGACTACTGGGTGAACTTTTATTTCCACCCCATCCATGTAAACAAAGAGGCACAAATATGATACGTTGTATACACATGCACATGTCATCTTCAAATTGCTTACTCAGTCCCATCAACAGTCAGAACCCAAAGATATTTAGTTTGAGATCATGTGAAATTTGGAGATGTTGGAATGAGAAAACATTTGCTCCATCAAATTATTATTGTCAATTGCTCAACTAATTGGTTCAACTCAACAAATGTGTGTATCGAATGTGTGAAGAACCACAGAGACGCTCCTGGCTATGGCACCAAAGACTTGGAGTGCAAAGCCGATGGTGTCATAAAAAGGACACAAGAAGGAAATGAAGACAGGGTTAAACATGGATGGAATGTGAAGGACATGTGGTTTAAACACACTGATGAGCAACATTCAGAACAAATCAGACTATGCTTGTAGTGATAGACCTTTTGGGATCTTGGACAGATATAGTAGAATTATTTTAAGTTCACGTAAACAATATTTAGCTGCATACAGAGGTTTTTTTTGTCATCATTTCCTGAAAAATTATATTCAGTTTTGATTATCATGAAAAGAGTTAGAAATTAAGAAAACACTGATATCATTTTCCAGGGTATCTTAGTAAATCAGTTATTTTAAACTACATTCATTAATTTACTGTAATAGAGCAGATATTAAACACTGAAAATGCCTCTATAGCATCAGCAACTTAAAACAAAGAGTCCAAGGTTCCTCGTTTCAAAATCATTACAAATGCAGATACAGTAAACAAGAACCACGGAATATGTCAAACTTACATATGCCGTGCTTCTTGTTGAAAGTCAAATATTGACCAATAGAGTAAGTTTCTATTCATAGCCTGCAGAGCAAAACGATGCAACAGAGCACCCACTCACACCTACATATGGCTGGCCAGCATAATCATAGAAAACACGCTCTTATTACCACCCAGAAAAACATCATGTCGTCCCTTCTAAACCATTCCCGTCATCTCCACCCATGATTTCATCAGGCCCAATAATAGTCTCCACTAAGCTCCTTCTGCCAACTCTTCATGTCTTCAACTCTTTCTATTCCATCTTAAATTCCCCATTTCCTTACTGGTCACACTCACCAATAGCTGTAGACATTCACAGCATAAGAAAACAAGGAAAGGTTGGCATTGTGGTTATTCACAACATTATCTCACAAAAGCTGTCAAACGAGAAAGACTTGACCAGAGTGCTTATTAATATGACTCTTTCCTGCTATTGTCATGCACTGAACGGCACTGTACAGCATTTACGTGCGTGTTGTGTTACTTCCCTTTCCCCTTAAGTTTGGGGTTGTGACACCCTTTTCTGCTTGCAAGTTAAAGTTATGACACGTTATGACAGTTATGACACACATTTTAGGTGTTGCTTCTCCCCCTAAAGGTTTAACATTGCCATTATAGTTGTATTTTTCCGCCTAGTGAGAAATCAAGTTTAGGGTCTGCATGCTATTCAATTACTCTAATATCAATGCATTCATGAGTACTAGTGAAACACTGCATCCTTTTTCTACAGGTGGTCTCAACATCTGGTTACAGGTGTGCCCATCTCCCCTTCCTTTCATCATCTCTCCTTACCGTGACCGGAGTGCCTGCCAGGCGGCATCGACATCAGCGTACAGGTTCTTCTCGGAAGGTTTTCCAGAACTCGCCCCGTAACCCGAGTAGTCGTAGGAGAAGACGTTGCAGTTGATCCGTGAACCCAGGCCAATGTAGAAGCTGCTCATCTGGCCCAAGTCCACTGCGTTTCCATGGGAGAATAATAGAGTATATCGAGCGCTGGGTGAGCAGCGGACGAACATGCAGGCAATGCGGTTCCCTCTTGTTGTGCGAGTCATGAAACACTCGATGGCGTCCTTCTCACGGGACGAGTACTGCCAGTCAGCGCGCTCTGAGAGGTGCAGCGTCCAACGGCTGCCACTATCATCAGACATGAGGCTGTAGGTGGGCTCTGGAGGCAGGAAGGCCAGCTTAGAGGCAATCTTGCTGGGGCACGGTGGGCAGCAGAACAGGCAACATAGCTCGCTGAGGGATAAGTGGTTCATCCTCAAAACGCTGTGAATGAGAAATTGTTAAACTTGAAACGGATACATTTCATCAGTAGATTAAATTAAACTATAACGAGAGAGAAAATTGGTATATTTACACCAAACAATCGCGGCTGGGCTCTTTTAACAACTGAAACCCTAATTTGCCTCTGCATCCCCTGCAGATTGATCACAAGGAAAACACCACAAGAGCCACCTTTCCACAGAACTCTTGAATCTCTCCAAGAACATAAATACTTGTCTTTGTAAAGTGAAAAAACGAACTAGGGGCTAAACCCAGGCTGGTGTAACTTCTCTTCTCCAGAATGCATAGCTCTCGTCAGGTAGTTATTATTAAAAAAAGATATCTGACCCTGATTGAGTGTTTGTTCTCCGTCTACCTCGGGGCTCCACAACCTCTCAGACAGTATTGACTTAAAAGGCGTTCTTGTTTCATCCTGCACCTGGACCCCCACCGAAGGCTACCTTTTGGATATCACAGCTGCTCTTGAAATTGTAGTGGCCAGGCAGCACTACACAGATCAGCACAGCTCATTTTGAAGAAATTGAAGCTGGTCAACCTCACAAAATGTCCCCCAGGAAATGCCTTTTACAAGTAAGTAATTTGACTCTGCGTAACTACTCATGCCCGTCCAAGTAGGCTGAAACGCATCACTGTCGGGGTTATGACAATGTGTGGATTGTATTTCCAATGAAGGTGCTCGAAGTAAGAAATGACACCCTGCTATTACATCTTTGCAATACCATCCTCCAATCTATGCAAAGTTGCAATCATGGGACAGTCTGCAGTGGCTTCTTTTGCCAGGATACACCAGCATGTTGCTTATTTCTTTTATTGTGGTCCCTTTGCAGGTCTGCTGGAGAACAGCATCTCTGTAGTACATTGTTTAATGCTGTCCCCCCAGCATCGACTAACTCCTGTAAACAAGTATGAATGGTGAAGCACATCCCTCATGCCTCTTTGTGGCCTTCCTCGCCCATACACTTCTCCCAAACTTAATTCCCTATATTGCGTTTCACAGATTTCCAAATGTTGTTTTTATTTTGATATTATAATAACGGTGTACACTCAGAGCCTTGGTCATGTGTATCATTCTCCTCATTCATATTTTTCAACAACCTTGTCATGATTTATTTTGGAATGGTCTTCTCACACACACACACACACACACACACACACACACACACACACACACACACACACACACACACACACCGCTTAATTACATGTGTGCACTTCTATAAACAATTGGCTGTTGGAGAGAAGATGACTTTTTGTAGCCACTTGTGATCTATGGATGCAACTTCAGCAAGATGCTGTGACATTTGCACGCAGCAGTTAAATACACAGTGAAGGCTATTTGCGTAATACTGTATGCTACCCAAAACAGTCCATTATCTCCCCACTGCAGAGATAGAATGGAGCCCCGCACCGATGTACTGTAAAATGGTGGTGGAGGCAGAAATGTGTTTGAAGAGATAACAATGACATGCAAATATGCGCGTGTTCTTTGACACAGAGCGGAATTGATATTAGCACAACCTTTACCTGGAAGGCGGTGGACGCTCGTGTTGTTTTCCTTTCCGTTTTCAGGAGACAGTGTTGGCCAACGTCAGCTGTTATTGTCGCTCCAAGCCAACTAAATGATCTTCTTCTCGACGCCAAGAGATTGACACGGTTAACCTTTGACAGATTATCCTCTGTTCCGTGTCCTATTCGTTGGCTTTGTCACTTTGAGTGTGTATATCCCTCCTGGCACCACAGCTGTGAGTTACGATTAGCTAGACGCTTCGTCCTCCGGATCCGCTCGGTTTTCTCAACATATGGTCCTGAATGATAACGAGGTCTATTCATTCAAAACGTTCAAGTATATTCTGCTCAACAGCGACATTGGTAAATTCAATAAAGTGCTAAAATTAACTAAATGATTCTCTCAAGACAGACGGTTCTGGGAAGTATCGCTTGCCTCCGTAACATCACCGCTTTCTTTTCGTTGTGAAAATCATACTGCTTGTTATTCTAGCTTGAAAGGAAGGAGGGAATTGTGATTGACAGTTCCGTGGACCAATAGCAGCGCGACTGGTGAAACAAGTCCACCAATAGGTTCGTTGGAGATGAACTGCGCCTCGCCTGGGGAGCAGACGGCATCATCAGGGGGCGTTGACAAAATACTGCGGTCTGTTTTCTTTAAACTACAAGTAGCCTACAAATCGGAACTAACAGGAAGTAGCTGTTTCTGTGACTTCCGGTTTCTTGGCAACGCCCCCTGAGGATGCCGCCTGCTCTCGTTTACTCGAGGCGCAGTTCTTCTCGAACGAGCCTATTAATATTTTATTTAGCGTATTTTTATATCTGAACCAGTGTTGTGATTTATTTATTTTTCGTTTTTTATTCCAACAAATATATTTTCGTTTTCATTTACTTTTGAGAAAATTGGAGGCTTCCTCTTTAGACATCCGTGACGGGTCAGGATGTGCTCGTACTACTTCCGGGTCAGTGCTCTCTCCGGCATGGTTTGGTTTCGGATTTTTTTTTCTTCTCCCCCACATACCATGTGTAACTAAAATTGGAAGTTAAAATGAGTTCGCAGAAAGGTAATGTATCTCGGTCGCGAAGCCAGAAGCATCAAAACAGCTTTGCCTTCCAAAACAACAAGTACGGAGCGACTGTACAAGTGCAGGTGTGTGAAACTTAAAGTCGTGTGTGTGTAGCGTTAGCTGGCCTGCATAGATACCGAGCTCCATTAAAAACATTGACGAACGTTACATTTTTGTTGTTGTTGACAGTGTGCTCTTGTGTCGAGGCTATAGGTAACTTGTGTCTGCCCTGAAACGATGTTGTAGTAGCATTGTCTAAAAAACGTGAATAAAAGTAAAATGAAAGATGTTTTTAATGTTGATCAAGTAATGGACAATGCCTGCCCGTTACAACCTGCTGTTCTATCAAAGCCGTGTTGTCACATTATTACTATAACATTTGCATCGTGTCTCTGCTTACGTTATCACAATTGTAGAAGGCAAACTCAAAGACCCACGATGGGCTCTGTCAACATTGTAAGGGGGTACTTGAGTGGAAAGTGAAGTACAACAAATACAAGACTCTGACACAGCCTAAAAAATGGTGAGTACACTTACACTAACCATTAATTTCATAACAGAAAAGTAACTGCACCGCTACAACTGCCCATTACTGCACCATCTCAACTGATCACATCTGTAAACACACCAGTAGTTGTTGCAGAAGTCATTCGTGAGAAATTAACACAGCAAGAAAAACGACATGGATTATAACAGTTATTTAATGAATGCATTAATTTATCAACTAAACACTTTATCATTACATTTTCACAACAGCTATGATTTGCTTCTCTTCAAGCAAGCTTTTGCATCATCTCAATATACTTATTTTTTTAAATCACACTAGAAATATAAATAAGATTGATTGGAGTGATATGAATGCCACATTCATGCCTGTAGCAAACCAGGGGGTAAGTTAAATGCAGGGCATTTTGTTTTGGTGTTGCTGGACTCAATGTGGGTCCACAGGTCAGCTGACACTCAGGAAAAATCCAGATGTCCTCCTGCTGTTGTCCAGTTATATTGTACTAGCATGGGAAACCACAGTCAGACTCACACAATCTTTGCAGGTGTGTCACACTATTGTATTTGTGCGGTAAAGTGTTGTGTTAGTATTTGTTATACATGTTTTAAAGACAGTTGTAGTTGGTTCAAATGTGAAAATTGACGACATTTGTGCATTCATGTATTCTTCTTTCAGTGTCAAGTGTTCTCAAAGGACAGTGAGGGATGCGTATCACATCATATGTAAGCCCTGTTCCCTTCAGCTGGAGATCTGCTGCAAGTGTGGGAAGAAAGAGGAAATCGTTATTCCGTGAGTGGTCCTGTATGCATGCATGTGTGTGTTTTGTTTGTGCAGATTCATGCATACAAAGGATTGGTCACTAGGGAGCTATTTTGTGTTCTGACCATGCGTAAATTAACAACTTCTTCACTGCTTGCTATTATAGAAATCTATCTCTTTTTTTTACTGTAGCCAATGTTATGTACGACATGTCCTCACACTGTATATGAAGACGGTAAGAAATGTGTTACATGTGGTCTTTATCTGGAGGTTTTAAGAAGTCAATCTTAGTATTCTTAATCATAGTCAGGCTCACTCAGTACATTTTACTACAAGTCTACCATCTAGTGGACAATGGGATGTATCACAACCGACTCTTAGAAAATACTTGACAATTCATTGACATCCTTTTAGCTTCAGTCTTTACATCTCCATTTAATGCCCTTCTCAATCATTGTCATTCAACATGTTGGCGCCAATATATTCTCATGTATCATTTTATCTTTTACTTTGGTGACATTATGACATTCAAAACAATGACTGAGTATATTTTAGTCTAAATAGAGTAAAATATACTCTTATCCCAGAGTTAATGATTCAAAGTATTTTTTTACTCTATTCAGTGTTCATATTTGACTCTACAGGATGATAATTTACTAGAATTGGATTCAACTCTAAATGGAATTCCATATATAATTGGCTCCAATTCTATATATAATTGGATCCAATTCTATTTAGAGTTTAATCCAATTTTTTTTTTATATATATATATATATATATATATATATATATATATATATATATATATATATATATATATATATATATATATATATATATATATATACATATATATAATCTATTTAGAGTTGAATCCAATTCTATATAGAATTCTATATAGAATTGGATTCAGCTCTCTTCCGTCCCATAAACCGTCAACTCGTTATAGTCCAGGCAATCTAGCCAATTTAACCATCCAAAATGGAAAAAAATGCAACAGAATTTATTTTGGCACCAAGGAATTTTTGAGGAAGACATCCTTGAATGGCTTCGTGCTAAAGCTCTTTGCAGTAAGCATCCATGGTTCTGTGTGTGTGTGTGTGTGTGTGTGTGTGTGTGTGTTATGCAACATTAGCATTTCATTTGCACTTGAAGTAAGAGCAACATCAACATTTTTAAAGAAAGTAAATCTTTATAGTTCAAGTTTGTATGTTAGGCTTCCCCTTCACATGATTTTACATTTAGCTGTATAATAAAACAAACTGTAGTCAGTTATAATGTGCATGTGTTTACTTGAGTATACTGCTTATGTACATGTTATATTGTTAAAGTACAAGTATATTTAAAAAGAAAATAGACATTGTCCTCTTAAGGGGTGGGGGTCTACCCTACATGCATTGTCGCAGGAGAATTGCGCAGTCACTGTATCTGGCAAACTGACGATACGTTTATTGGTGTCGTATAAGAGGAGCAGCACCTCGTGATATAGGTCAATTGGGCTGTTGGCTCATTGGCAAAGTCCAAACGCTTGCAATAAGAGCTGCACCTGATTTCCACTGCACCCAGGTGTGTGATTACAGCTGTAAAAACAAAAGAACGAAACCAGAAACGTGGTCCATAGCTGATCCCTCAGACTCTTGACTAGTGAATCGTCTTATACGTGAGACGAGACCAACAACCTCGGACACTGCGGTCAAGTGAGCTGTCTTCTGCCGAGCCTCGGTCAGACAGCCGGCGCTTTGAACATGTAATGCTCGTCTATTGGATGGCCCAAAAAGTACGAAGATAGACCAACATTTAGGCAATACTTTTTCCAATGTGATTTAGTTATTACAGATTAAATAGTATTATTTGATAATATTGTAATTTAAAAGTTAGCTCCTACTAACTAAACTCTAAAAAAACCTTCAGATCCCTCTGTGCAAGCTGATAAGATTCAGGGTGTCATTGACATCTCTAGCTTGTCTAGCATTTGACATATCCTTGTGTTGGTCACTGGTCTCATAACTTCTGCATGCTATCATTCATGTTGGCACAGGCTGGCATGGACATAACTCACAGTAGGTGCTGAGTTTCGGTCATTCCCTTTCATCGTGTCAGGCCTCCGTGCATCTTCACTACATGATACCCTTCCTCGACTTTCTGATGGACATCGGGGTGCGTTTCGGGCAGCATGGTCATCGTTTGCAGATATACATATGCGGACTTCACAAATAATTTGTTGTGATTCAGATTTCAGTATTAAATACCCAAAGTATAGCAAACTGGTGATTGATGAAGATTCACACGCAAATATATGATAAGATATGGATTTTTGGTGTCCATATTGGATTTTTTTCCATGACCATTGCATCCAATCAAGTTGTAACCTATTCTAAATGATTCCTTATATCCCAAAACCGTGTAATAGCATTTTAAATAATACAAATATATCTTGTGATAGTGGAGATATGAGACATTATAGATGTATGGCGGCCATCTTGGATGTTTGCATATTTAACCTATTTCTGCAGCAGTAATTCATAGAAGACCTCTGTGCCCAAATAAATTCTGTTGCATTTTTTTCTATTTCAAAAATTAGTTTGCCTGGACTATTAAGGAATCGTAGTGGTCGTGGTCACGCTGTTTTACTCCAATAGATTTGTTCTGAATATTTCCTCCTACTGGCTACAGCTAGTAATTACACTCCAAAAGGATGAAATATTACTCCTTTAGAGGAAAATAATAGTAACTCTGGAAAAATTACTCCCCCGTTTTTTCCTGTGAAGTAAACATGAATCCACGCCGCTGCCAAGCAACGCAAATCCGTATTTACCCTCTGGTAAAACGGCAGAGGGTAAATACAAGTATAATCAGAAAGACAGTATAAAAAAAAGGAGCTTTTTGAACAGTAAAGCATATGAACATGTACAAGTATAAACCTAAAATACAAGTGTGAACATGGAAATGAGTGTGATGTTTTCAGTCCTGGTTGATTTTGGAATTTTTATGAGCGTGAAAACAATGTCTTTTGGTTGATACATGAGCTTCAAGTTAACATAATTGTGTCTAGTTTCGTTTTCTGTGTGTTTAAAACAGAATGTTTAAAACAGACGCCCTTTCATAATACTGCAACTATAAAAAATATTGCAATACTTTCATCATGGGGACAATCGCCAATTTCTTACCTCATTCGGCTTTAGAATTCTAATATTCAAGATTGACATTTTAACATGAAAGCCGTTGTCACTGCCTCATTTAGTTTTTCTCTCACTGTGTAGAGTAAACTCACAAGAAGACCAGAAAGAAGAAGAAGGAGAAGAAGAGGATGATGAACAGAAAAAGAAAGGAAGTGGAAGTGGAAGAGGGAAGAAGGACTTGGATGATTTGGACAGTGATGATGATGACTTAAGTGACGTAGGAGATGATGATAAGGGAGAAGACTTTGCAAGTGACTCAGTTCCAAAGAAGACTTGAAAAAGGTCCGATGGGCTCCCAGGTGTAGACATAGTCAACTTTAAAGACTGAAGACTAAACACAGGTTCTTGTTATACCAATTTTTTTTTTTTTTTTTTTTTTTTTTTTTTTTTTTTACATGTATACAAAACAAGATTCTAATCAAAGTACTGAAAATCAACAAATGTGGTTTGATGGAGCACCTGGACTATGAGCTAATGTCACACTGGGGAGGTTAAGTAGCCAGAATAGCTGTATTGTATTCTGTACATTCCCAAACAATGGATATATACATTTTATTTTACTGTAATAAATACCTGTACAGTGTGTACATTCATTTTGAATTCATGTATCTAAGCTACTAATTCTTCTGATGATAACTGGACTAATAGAGTCCTTGAAGTATCAGAAGCACTAAAAGCAGAAGTAGAGGTTTTGCAGGAACAGACTCTGAAATATTAAATCCGTCAAATATTATATTTACACTCAGTCACATGTTTATTCAGTCACCAGCTGAAGTGATTCACTTCACAAGTAAGGTTTTTCAACATGCCCAAAAAGTATAGACTTTTCTGTAGGATGCTATAAAGCAGTGCAGTCATGCACTTCTAGCAAAAGTTACTATGCTCAAGTTCTACTTTATTGTCAATAATGTTAGATCCCCTTTACAATTCCTGTCACTTAATAACCTGTAGTTGCATGTTGCTCTCATCATGTGAGGGTTAATAAATTCAAAACAATGTGGCAGTATTTCAAACCATACTTCCTCATTATGGGGTTAGTTCAGTCTCTTTAATGGCAAATGCGCACAGAAAGATTCACAAATGCGCACAGAACAATTCACAAATATATTCGATTTACAAATGCACACAGAAGGGTTTACAAATACATTCCAATGATTTATATCAATGTATAAAAAAAAATCACAAATATATTTCTGCATTTGTTTGTGAAAAGCTTCACATTTACGAGTGGCTTTTTTTCTACATGGACCTATCCGTAGCCAATCAGATGTCGCCCTCATTTTCAACCAATCACATGAGTGCAGCTCCCCCCTCCCCTACCCACGAGGGCGGTGCCAGCGTACAGTTACGGAATTTGCGGAGGTGATAAGTCAAACAATGGCGCTGGTACACACAACTGAAAGTTGACGTTCTCTGAATACTACAGTTGTTGAGTCACAACATGACATTTTAGGATGTTTTCAGGCGAGAAGTTAGTTGTTTAAGCATCAAATCTGTGATCCGTTCATCTAGAAGCCGCCGACTTAAAAAGATACGCTGACGGTTTAAGGTCCGGCTCGTGGGACAGCTGAGTCCCGCCGGCACCGAGCCGAGAGCAGCCTGATCCCGGCAGGACTTTTTTAAATGATCCGCTGGCTCCGATTTTTCCGTAGCGGTTAAACATTGATTTTGTTGATTTTATTTTTTACTGTAATTGACCTCCTTGGAGCATATCCTGCTTTATCAATTAATTAATATGTATTTTTTTATTTTGAATATATATATATATATATATATATATATATTATATGTAATATATTATGAATATGTAATAATTAATTGTAATTCACAATTAATTCATATGTATTTTTTAATGCATTTGATATAAATACTTAATATTATATTTATATAGATACACATATAATTGCAATCAATTTGGTCAAACGTCAAAAGACACCGCTGTAGTTCAAATTAAAAGTTAAATTAAAATCTTAAGTTATGAATCTTAACCTTTCCCTCCGTCAAACTGATGTAACGTTACTGTGAATAAATAATAAACTAATAAAGATTGCTCGTTAGATCCTCAAAACTGAATTATATCTCATGTTTAACCGCTACGGAGAAATCGGAGCCAGCGGATCATTTAAAAAAGTCCTGCCGGGATCAGGCTGCTCTCGGCGGGCAACAGAACGCTGACGGCCCGGTGCAGACGGGGCTCATGGTCCCGCGACCAGGAACTCAAACCGTCGGCGTATCTTTTTAAGTCAGCGGCTTCTAGATGAACGGACCACAGATTTGATGCTTAAACAACTAACTTCTCGCCTCCTAAAATGTCATGTTGTGACTCAACAACTGTAGTATTTAGAGAACGTCAACTTTCAGTTGTGTGTACCAGCGCCATTGTTTGACTGATGAGCTCCGCTAATTCCGTAACTGTACGCTGGCACCGCCCTCGTGGGTAGGGGAGGGGGGAGCTGCACTCATGTGAGTGGTTGAAAATGAGGGCGACATCTGATTGGCTACGGATAGGTCCATATAGAAAAAATGCATTTACGAATCCAAAGGACGGCAGGGGAGTCTCATAAAAGCAACTCGTATATGTGAAGCTTTTCACAAACAAATGCAGAAATATATTTGTGATTTTTTTTTTATACATTGATATAAATCATTGGAATGTATTTGTAAACCCTTCTGTGTGCATTTGTAAATCGAATATATTTGTGAATTGTTCTGTGCGCTTTTGTGAATCTTTCTGTGTGCATTTGTGAATTGAATATATTTGTGAATTGTTCTGTGCGCATTTGTGAATCTTTCTGTGTGCATTTGTGAATTGAATATATTTGTGAATTGTTCTGTGCGCATTTGTGAATCTTTCTGTGCGCATTTGACATTAAAGAGACTGAAATAACCCCATACATCATTGGTATTCTAGACATCATCCAACTAAGAAGTTTAGGAAACTCAAAGCTACTCTTTGTGACGAAAAAATAATAATTTGTTAGCTTTAAATGATAAAGGAGACATTTCTGTTGTGGTTGTGAAGGTATATCTTCTTTCCCTTTAATTACCACATCGTACTGTAAATTGATCTATAACTATGCCATAAAGTCTTGCCCATTGTTATACTTTAAGATGTTATTCCCCACTTTTGATAAAACCATAACATTAACAAAACCTGTTCACTGTTGGTACCAATATGATATTAGCTACATATTATCTATACATATTATCTATAAATGAGAATGAGCACTGAGAAAGAGGAACAAGTAACCACCCAAGAACCCAACAGAAATATGTGCTTCCTGACAGGGACAAAATGATTGCAGAGTTTGCATTATTTAAGTTATTGCTCAAGTTATTGCAGTTTTTAAGGAAGTGCAATAAACTGTCTGTGTACCCTTGTAAGCATGTTTCCTTCATCTAAAAAGATAGAGGACATTCTGTACAATCAGTCTTTCACGAAACATCGTTCTCTCTCTCGACAGTTTACTACCCCAAACTGCAGTTTGATTTCCAGGCCCCAGTGTTGTGGCCAGGATTTAAACACCTCTATTTATAATAGCTTCATGTGAAACTAAAACCTCACATGTCCACTTCATGTTGACCCTCTGAGTTTAGAGTTACCGTCACTATAGCAGACATGGTGCGTGATGTGTTGTTGTCTTCCAAGGTGACAATAAGGTGATGCCAGGACACCAACACACTGCACTCGTCCTTTGAGGTTAAGAAAAGATGACCAGGGTTATTCCCTTTTACACCAGTAGACTTTTCTTGGTGGAGAATTTTACTGGCGAGAGGAATTAGTTTTTTGAGTTTTGAGGTAATTTGATCAAATATATTGTTAATATCAGAATCACATGGAGGATGATCCATTAGCTGAACAAAAAATAACAAATATACCTACTTTTTTTGTAAAATGAGGATTAAGAGAAGGAATTTTTGAGGAAGACATCCATAATAATAATAATGCATTTCATTTTTATCGCACTCTTCCTTCAAAAGAATCTCAGAGTGCCACACATATAGTAAAAACAAATAAAACCGATTAAAACATAAAAGCAACCCATACAAATAAAAAATAAGAATGTAATAGCGGACAATAAATTAACTCAAGGTAAAAAATGCCTTCCTGAATAAAAAGGTTTTTAGCCCAGTCTTAAAAGAGTTCAGTGTCTGAGTTGCCCTCAGGTGGTCAGGGAGACCGTTCCACAAGCGTGGCGCCGCTGAGCAAAAGGCTTGGTCGCCCATGGTGCGGAGCTTGGTGTTGGGGACCCGAAGGAGCGAGCGGCCTGTGGATCTGAGGGTGCGGGTGGAGGTTAGGGGAGTGATAAGTTCTTGTAGGTAGGGGGTGCATGTCCATTGATGCATTTATAGGTGAGTAGTAGGACTTTGTAGTCGATCCGGAATGAAACAGGGAGCCAGTGCAGTGAGTGGAGAATGGGTGATATGTGGTCATATTTCCGGACTTTCTTTAGGACCCTGGCAGCGCTGTTTTGGATATACTGTAGTTTCTGGATGTTCTTGTCAGTGATCCCAGTGCAGAGTGAGTTGCAGTAGTCCAGTCTTGAGGAGATAAAGGCGTGGACGAGCTTCTCTGCGTCTGACAGGGTTAAAGTGGGGCGGAGTTTGGAGATGTTTTTTTAGATGATAAAAGGAGGTTTTGCACAGGAATTTTATATGGTCAGTAAAGGTCAGGTGAGGGTCAAACCGAACTCCCAGATTGGTGACAGTGGAGGAGAGGGGTATGCCCTGACTGTCAAAGGTGAGATGAGTTATGGATGATGTCTGAACCTGGTGTGGAGTGCCAACAAGGAGGGCTTCAGTTTTGCTGCTGTTTAACTGGAGAAAGTTGTTGCTCATCCATGCCTTTATCTCCCCAAGACAGGCGGTGACACATGACATGGCTGCAGAGGGGTTTGGGGCAGTTTTGATCTAAAGCTGTGTGTCGTCAGCATAACAATGGAAGGGCATCCTATGTCTGCTGACGACACGGCCGAGGGGGAACATGTAAATAATGAAGAGGATAGGGCCGAATGTTGTTGACCTTTGATCTGAAGATGTCAATGAAGCTGTTGCATTGCTCCTCTGTAGCCTCCTTGAATGGCTTCGTGCTAAAGCTCTTTGCAGTAAGCATCCATGGTTCTGTGTGTGTGTTATGCAACATTAGCATTTCATTTGCACTTGAAGTAAGAGCAACATCAACATTTTTAAAGAAAGTAAATCTTTATAGTTCAAGTTTGTATGTTAGGCTTCCCCTTCACATGATTTTACATTTAGCTGTATAATAAAACAAGCTGTAGTCCGTTATAATGTGCATGTGTTTACTTGAGTATACTGCTTATGTACATGTTATATTGTTAAAGTACAAGTATATTTAAAAAGAAAATAGACATTGTCCTCTTAAGGGGTGGGGGTCTACCCTACATGCATTGTCGCAGGAGAATTGAGCAGTCACTGTATCTGGCAAACTGACGATACGTTTATTGGTGTCGTATAAGAGGAGCAGCACCTCGTGATATAGGTCAATTGGGCTGTTGGCTCATTGGCAAAGTCCAAACGCTTGCAGTAAGAGCTGCACCTGATTTCCACTGCACCCAGGTGTGTGATTACAGCTGTAAAAACAAAAGCACGAAACCAGAAACGTGGTCCATAGCTGATCCCTCAGACTCTTGACTAGTGAATCGTCTTATACGTGAGACGAGACCAACAACCTCGGACACTGCGGTCAAGTGAGCCGTCTTCTGCCGAGCCTCGGTCAGACAGCCGGCGCTTTGAACATGTAATGCTCGTCTATTGGATGGCCCAAAAAGTACGAAGATAGACCAACATTTAGGCAATACTTTTTCCAATGTGATTTAGTTATTACAGATTAAATAGTATTATTTGATAATATTGTAATTTAAAAGTTAGCTCCCTTTAAAAAAAATAAACACCGTACAGTAATGTAACTTCAGATATTACTAATTTGATTTGATATAATGTGCAACGTAATGTTGTTTTTGACTTGTATCAACATGGGCAAATTATTGCTTAAATATAGGTACATCTCCGTGCTTTCGAGGCTCTCCAAGACCCCGTTACCGTAACACCACAAATAGACAAGCGTTACAATTCAAGCGCCGGCTGGTTTGACAGAAGTTTCTGCCGATGATGGCGCAACACACATATACGCACACCCTTTCTTCTCATTGGTTGCAGGATGCGTTTGCAGTCCAGGATGCGTTTGCAGTACTTTCGGTTGCGTCGTGGAGATCTGTGCTGCTGCAGCCATCTGTGCTGCTCGCGTCCTACTGAGCGGAAAGTGAAAAAATGGCACACTCGAATAGACCCACCACCAAAATTGCTAACGTCTACAGGGGAACATTTATCCACTCGACCCAGCAAACAGCGCTGCAGATCCTAGAAGATGAGCTCCTGGGAGTGGACACAGACGGAAAGGTTTGTCAGACTCCGTAACAGCTGATTTAGGATTATTTCAAATAAACTTTACTATTCGTGGGTTTTAAAACATGAAATGGGCTGATTTGATAACTATTTATAGCTATATAATAATATAATATGATAACCGTCCGTTTTTTTTGACAAACTGATTACAAAAAAAAAAATTGTCTTTTACAGTGAGCTGTTGCAGAGCAACTTTAAAAACCTAAATAACAGTCTGAAGTACCCTCTTATCAGAATCAGAATCAGAATCAGCTTTAATGGCCATGTAAATTTGCACATACATGGAATTTGACTCCGGTTTCACTTGCTCTTCGTACTTTTTTCACACACAATATACAAGATAAATATAAAAAATATAAAAAGGACATTAAAGACAGTAGTAAAACAACAACAAAAGTGCAGATAGTGCAGATGAAGAGTCTGTTTAACTGTTCATTAGAGTGACGGCCAGTGGGAAGCTGTTGTGTTATTGTTAGTGTTGGGGGGCTCCTCCTGAAGTCTACTGTCATAATACAACAGCTGTGATTAAAATCCATAGGACGTCCTTAAATCATCCGCATGAACTTGGTTATTATCAATATGGAAATACAATATGTCCATATATATATATATATATATATATATATATATATATATATATATATATATATATATATATATATATATATATATATATATATATATGATTATGATATATATATATATATGTATACATTATATATAATATGTATAATATATATATATATATATATATATATGATTTCCACAATGTCTCCATATTGTATGTAATATATATATATATGATCAGGGCCGGCTCTAGCCCTTTGGTTGCCCTTGGCAGTCGCCTAGTTCGCCTATAGCAATCGCCGGCCCTGTATATGATCATAGGGGTAAGAACTGATTCAGCAACAACACATGCATTTACACAACAAAGGGTGCGATTTACAAAACATCACACAGAGTACATGGAAATAAGTAAAATTAAATATGGTGTACTTGCTTTGCTGGCCCTTATAAGCATTTCCTGCAGAAAAACAAACAAATATGTATTGTGTTTTCAGCTCTCACAACTATTTTACTCTTCTTTTTTGATAACTTTTTGCTGACTTTCCATTCTGCCATCAGATCGCTTTCACTGGGAGAGGCGCAGAGCTAGACAGACTGTCTCAGACCTTTGGTTTCAGTCCGACTGAAGTCATTCAGCTGGCACAACAGTAATGAGAATATATAAATTAATTACTGAATACATACACATTGTATACGATAATAAATCAGTTCTTGGATATACCTAGAAAACAATACTGTATGTGTTGACCTTTTCCATGCCTTGCTGCACTGCAGTGAGTTCTTCATGCCAGGGCTGGTGGACACCCACATCCATGCATCCCAGTACAGCTATGCAGGAACAGCACTGGACATGCCCTTACTGCAGTGGCTCAATACCTACACCTTTCCTGTGGAGTCACAATTCAAGGACTTGCAGTTTGCCCACAAGGTCTATTCTCAAGTTGTGGTGAGTTGTCTGGCATTGTGAAAGAGGTGAAAAGAGACAGCACGTTTAAATGTTGTCTTAATCCTGTAATATGACCCCTGTGCCTTACAGAAAAGGACCCTGAGAAACGGAACAACCACGGCATGTTACTTTGCTACCATACATACAGATGCCTCTCTTTTGTTGGGGCAGATTGCAAGTAAGATGTCCTACACGCAAACACACACGCACACACGGTTGCATGTTAAGAGTCTAGGCCAGAATGCTGTAAATATTATAAAGAATGAATATCAAGACCCAGTTTAGAATAATTATGTCATAGCAGGTGACCTGTGGGTGGTCGGGACATCGCCAGTTCATATGGCTCTGCCCTATTGATAAATAATGGAGGCTCTTGCTAATAAGATGAAAAACTAGTTGTAATGTAAGTCTGTTAACACAGCCAGGTTATATTCACAGTGGCAGAGTGCATAAAGAGAGCACTGCTTATTTAACACAAGCTATCTAGTCCTTATTCATAAGCAGAGCAGCAACTCACAATGTGATAACGGGTCCACATGCTTTGTTCGACTGTCGTGAAGAATATATCGGCTTAAGCCCAGTAATTCAAATTTATAACTTTCATTATTGTCAAACAGACAGCGCAGCAATCAGCTGATGTGTTGTTCTAAACTCCTTTAAGTCAGAATGGCCTTGTTTTCCTTGGTCGTCTCAACTGGGTTAGAAACACTTATTTGGTTAACCTTTACACCATGTCCTTATCATCATGGTGTCATGTTTTTCAATAGTGAACACACACACACGCACGCACGCACGCACACACACACACGTAATGACTATACTGTAGACGGTCGTTCTGTGTTAGCAGGGTCTTTGAACACTCACCTTTGTCCTGTCCATTTTGTGGGAAACCTGTTGTTATTCAGCGTAAGCATATGTGTGTTTGATCATTTCCAACACATATTTGAAATGTATACTGAATGTCTCCTTTTGCTTGTTGAATTTATTAGTTTATTATTTATGTAAAGAATAAAACAATATATGTCCAATGTACTATATTTTCCCAAAAGAAGGATCTTGTAAAGTTCAAGGTCCCAGGGAAATCTGATGTATATATATATATATATATATATATATATATATATATATATATATATATATATATATATATATATATACAGTACATTTTTCTGCATGAATTGACTGGAAATGTTAGGTCACAGTAGCACAAAGCTATCTCTCAGTCCCTCAATGACCTGATGATTATGCACAGTATCTGTCACACTAAACATGTTGAAGCAAAACGCTTTTTCTATACTTAACTATACCTGCATGCCTTCCTCAATAAAAATTGTAGGAGTAGTAGTATTTGGCAGAAATGCAAATATCGGCTAAAATTAGCATAAACTGGCCGAAAATGACAAATTGGCCGAATTACTGTAGCACCCCCTAGTGTTTAAATCGGACGACTGATATATTGCAAGTTGGGGGATGCGATGTGCACATATACCCCAAGTTTGGAGTCGTTTGTCCAAATGTTTTAATGTTATGAGTGTTTAAAAACAAGACACGCCCCTAAGACGTTAATTGGTCGATATCTCCTGAACGCAATGAGATATCAAAGAAATTCCAATGCAGTATTGATGATCCAGCGTTTAGGAATAAACGACAAAAGTGTATTTTTCACAAAATTCAAAATGGCGGAAAATATTTGTAGGCGGACTTTATGGGTCTGAGAGGCTTTTTTGTAGAGCAGGTGGAGACGGACATGTGTGAATTTTTTCGAGTCAAAAAAACATTCTGGGCGAGGGGCGTCGCCGGTCCAACTTGTAAGGGGCGCTAGAGAGTCATTTTTTTGAACTTTTTCCCCCGGCTTTAATACATCCCTATTTTCACCAGGCCTGACAAGAGTTCCAAATTTGGTGAGTTTTTGAATATGATAAGTCCCCCAAAAAGCAGTCCAATGTACAAAAATAAGAAAACGGCATAATAATAAGAATCCCGGCAATTTCAATAGGGTCCTCTTGGGACTGACTACGTCAGTCGCTCGGACCCTAATTAAAAAGTATGAACATCAACAAAAGTATGAATGGTTCACATGCCTCCATTGGCCATAGCTGAGTAGTACACCTGTGTGGTCACAAAAATCATCAGTTTTCCGTAATTTTAGATTATTCTAGTTTATCATTTTTAGTAATGACTCTGCTCCAGTATGCATGGTCCCAGAATGCTGAATCTAGGTCCCCTAAATTGAATGCAGTTGTTTTTGATGTTATCAAATTGGCTTTTCTTGCTATGACAAGCCAACAATTCTCCTGTGAAAAAGGTTTATCAGACATCTGATCAGGTTGAAGGTGAGTTGAACTATTCAGAGCTGGCGTATGTCCCGATAAGAATGAAAGAGGTGTAATTTTTGAAATAAAGTTAACAGGGGAGTCAGAGGGATGCATTCAAGAACAGTCTATGCATGCCCACACAGTAATGAGAGCTGCAGTCAGCAAAATCACTCAGTTATGTAAAGATTGTACTGTAACTTTTCTTAATATATTTAATGGAACAAGTCAAAGAATAACTCTGGTGAGCATTTCTGTCAAACGATCATCTCAAATTCAAAAGGTCCTCGTGGAACTTTTTCATAGCAGATCATTTTAAATGTTTTAGCAGAACTGAAATTATGAACATTATTGATCAGGTGCGAGTGGAACAATTGGACAAATAATGCAAATTCAATATGGAATAATAATAATGTTTTTACCCCATTAAGAGAAATCTGTATGAAATACTCAATTACTCCTGGTTTATCAATGGGAACTGTAAATATTTGCTCAGAAACCACGTTCATATTTTATGATGTTATCATGGTCATGATGTGACGCGCATGTGCCATATGTAAAACGTTGTAATACAATTCCCACACATATGAGGTGAGCATAATTCCAAGTGCACTGACTAGATGAACAAAATGTCATAAAAAAGCAAAGTATAGACAACTTCCTTTTGAAAAAAGCGAATACAGACTCATATGTATTCACATTCTTGTTATATCATCCATGTTTTTCTTGCAGATGACTTTGGACAGCGTGCCTTAGTGGGCAAGGTGTGTATGGACAGGAACAATTCTGTGAAACATTACAAAGAGACCAATCAGGAGTCTCAAGAGGAAACCTGCCGGTGGGTATTGACATTTTTAACAGCTTTTAGGAAGGCTTTTACCTTTACAGTGTACACATGGCAGTTTTTTTTAGTTTTTTTTTTAGTTCCACTAAATTTGTTCAATGTGTGTCGGATAAGAGGCAGGTTTTCCATTTTAGCATTTAAAGCTCCTACAGTATACACCGCGTTCCACATTATTATGCAAATTACACTTTGCTCAGATTTTCCTAAATAGTAATGCACAGTCAGTCAGTATCATTTTCAAGTCATCAACTGTTAGAGTATAAGTCAAATTCTATTGAACAAACCTCCTAATGATAACAGTATTTTTTTCAAAAATAAAAAACTCAAAATGCAGTGTTCCAAATTATTATGCAGAATTTCAGTTTCAAGATATTTTATAGGTTGTAAAGAACAAAAAATTGTCATTTGTTGAATTTGCAGCATTAGGAGGTCATATTTACTGAAATCAAGAAAAGTTTGAATCAAAAACATCTTAACAGGTTAAGTTACATGTTAACATAGGACCCCTTCTTTGATATCAACTTCACAATTCTTGCATCCATTGAACTTGTGAGTTCTTTGATAGTTTCTGCTTTAATGTCTTTGCAGGATGCCATAATAGCCTCCCAGAGCACCTGCTTGGATGTGAACTGCCTTCCACCCACATAGATCTTTTGCTTGATGATGCTCCAAAGGTTCTCAATAGGGTTAAGGTCAGGGGAAGATGGGGGCCACACCATGAGTTTCTCTCCTTGTATGCCCATAGCAGCCAATGCCCCAGAGGTATTATTTGCAGCATGACATGGTGCATTGTCATGCATGAATATGATTTTGCTACGGAAGGCACGGTTCTTCTTTTTGTACCACAGAAGAAAGTGGTCAGTCAGAAACTCTACATACTTTGCCGAGGTCATTTTCACACCGTCAGGGACCCTGAAGGGGCCTATCAGCTCTGATTCCGGCCCAAAACATGACTCCGCCACCTCCTTGTTGACGTCTCAGCCTTGTTGGGACATGGTGGCCATTCACCAACCATCCACTACTCCATCCATCAGGACCATCAAGGGTTGCACGGCACTCATCCGTAAACAAAACAGTTTGAAAGTTAGTCTTCATGTAGTCCTGAGCCCACTGCAACCTTTTTTGCTTGTGAGCTTGGTTTAGGGGTGGCCGAATAACAGGTTTAAGGACACTTGCAAACCTCTTGAGCATCCTACATCTTGAAGTTCGCGAGACTCCAGAGGCACCAGCGGCTTCAAACACCTGTTTGCTGCTATTCAATGGCATTTTAGTGGCTGCTCTCTTAACCCTACGCATTTGTTTGGCAGAAATCTTCCTTATTTTGCCTTTGTCTGAACGAACCCGCTTGTGCTGTGAATCGGTGACAAATTTCTTCACCGTCCGATGATCACGCGCAATTCTTTTGGAAATATCCAATGTTGTGATACCTTGACCAAGGTATTGCACTATTTGTCGCTTTTCAGCAGCAGAGAGATCATTTTTCTTCCCCATTTTGCCTGAAACATGTAGCTTGCTTAATAATGTGGAACATCCTTCTTAAGTAGTTTTCCTTTGATTGGGCTCACCTGGCAAACTAATTATCACAGGTGTCTGGGATTGATTTCAATCATCCAAATAGCCCTGAGACACAATACCATCCATGAGTTTCATTGAAAAACTAAAAAATTAATGTTTATGACCCTTAAATACAATTTGCCTAATAATGTGGAACACGGTGTATCTGATAGAGTATGTAATATCAACAGATATGCTGCAGATAGTTATAGATGTACACGGATGTACATTGCCATGATGCATGTATGTACATTTTTAATTCCCTTTAACTATTTGATATTTATCATCGATATTACCTTCAAGATATTTTTTTCAAATACTACTACAGTTTATATCTTTATATGCTAACATGTGAATAACTATGTTTACAGCACTTTTTTTTTTCAAGTGATATAAAACATTTTTTACAAGACACAGCACCTTCTGTACTAAACGTGAGTTTTTTTGTTTTGAAAGAGCCAGGGTTCATTTGGTCCAATGCAACACTCATGGCTAAAGCGTCAGCTATTTGGGATCAAGTTACTAAACTAAACTAAATATACGACACACTCGTGTTGTTACTGATGGCTCCTTGCCATTGTGTGTTCTTTGAGTGCAATTAGAAAGATTGGCTGAGAGTACGTAAATACATCTTGTTTCGGAAAAAATGCACAATTTCTTGTGTTTTAATAAATGCAGATAGACCTTTAAATTACATGTTTTCATGGAAAGATACACACTTATTATTTTATTGTTAATTCCACAGATTTAATTGTCCTTAGTTTACATTCACTCAGATTCAAAAGATTTGGGAACATGTGGCTGCGCCAAATGAGTTACAGTCATTGTTTTGTTCCCTCAAGGTTCATTGCAGAGCTCTTGAACAAAAAGGTAAGATTCTATGATATAATAAACAGAGCAACATTAGGATCTAAAAGAAAATCAAGGTATGCCGGCATTTTGAAAAGATATTTAAATTGGTCTGTCATTCCTTTGTCTCCTCTGGTGTTTTGTGAGTAGTACCCTCTGGTGAGACCAGTGGTGACTCCCCGCTTCGCTCTATCCTGCACAGGAGCCTTGCTCGGACAGCTGGGAGCAATCGCTAAGAACGATAACCTGCACATTCAGGTGAGCTCACTGTGGCAACCAAACCAAGCTATGTCCACATACAACTGTTTCCATAGAGACCGTTTAATGTTGGACCTGTGGGGGTTTTGTGCAGTGAAATAAATACACACACCTGCATTTTACAAAGGCAAAATGCTGACAGGGAAGAATGAAAAAACAATGACGTTTGGCGTTAGTTATTCTCTGATTGCGCCACCACACCTCAGGCTCAATCTGAATGGTTAGAGCAAAGGTAACACAATGGTTTAATGTCTGACATATGTGTGTTTATTTCCAGAGTCATATCAGTGAAAACATAGAGGAAGTTAACCTTGTAAAGGAACTGTTTCCTGAATCAGAGTCGTACACAGACGTCTATCTCAAACATAACCTGCTCACTGACAAGGTGAGGACACTCACTGCTGGCACACTCACAGGTAGACAGACCTCTTGTAGAAAATACGAATGCTGATGATGACGATGATGATTCACAGACAGTGATGGCTCATGGATGCTACCTCAGTGATGAAGAATTGGTTCAGTTCAGAGAGACAGGAGCCTCTTTGTCTCACTGTCCCAATTCCAACATTTCGTAAGTCACTGACCAAATGCTATGAAGTCTCATGAAGATTCACATGACACATATTTTACAATAAAACAGCACTTTAGCAATACAGTATAACGTACCATTGTAAGGATTTGCAACAACTGAACCTTTACTATCTCTCTCTCGCTCTATATATCTTCACAGGTTGTGCAGTGGACTGCTGAATGTCCGCAATGTCCTTAAACACAAAGTGAAGTTGGGGCTGGGAACAGGTAGGAGCAGAGAAACTGTGTGTGCATGTTCACCTCCACAGGCCGTTACACTCTCAAGAAGCAGTATATTCATGATTGATGATTTGGCTTTGTTTCGGAAGATCCTTTCCCAGTACATTCAATCATGCAAGGTAGTGAGATAGGTGCTAAGACATTGTCACATATTGGGTTTTACTGCTCTCTAGTGAGTGCAGTTGTAGATTTGGCATTCAGGCCAGCTGACAACTAGCAGATCACTTTGCTCTGATTTTGCTGGTTCAAAAGTCCAATTGAAAGGAAATTAAAAGAAATTTCAAATCAGAATTAATCTGAAAATGTGATACTTTTTCATATCCAAAATGCGGGTTTGTGAATGCTTGTGTCTGCATGCATGCTTGTATTAATTTGACTCATCCGGTCTGTGATTGTGGTGTCAGACGTGGCGGGGGGCTACTCGGCCTCTATGCTGGATGCTGTGAGGAGAACTCTGGACACATCCAAAGTCTTGACCATCCAGGACCCAGAAAATGAAATGCTCTCCTTTGAGGAGGTGTTCAGACTGGCCACACTGGGAGGCAGCCAAGGTAAATGCCTGATTCAACACACATGTATCTATCTATGGGAATGAGATATTTTTGATGATGACTGATTGCGATGTTACAGTAGAGTATAGAGTACAAGAGTTTCTTTTATGATGCGTTTTGTCCGTAGCCTTGTCCCTGGATGACCAGATTGGGAACTTTGAAGTGGGCAAAGACTTTGACGCCCTGAGGGTGAATGTAGCCGCTCCTGGCGGACCCATCGACCTGGTCCAGTGTGAGGAACCAAAGGTTGGTTGTGGGGGCTTAATTTATTCACACACATTTACACACAAATTAATAAAGCAGAACATTTGAGTCTAGTGTAACACTAATTTATTATCACTTCAATTTCAGAATTGTTTGGAAAAGTTCTTAAATTTGGGTGAGTGTCAATTTCAGTTCAATTTGACCAAACCTTTCAAACTCTAATGTGCCACTGACCATTTACTTTATGTGTGTGTCCGTTGCTTCCTGTTTGACAGGTGATGATCGTAACATAGCAGAGGTGTTTGTGGCCGGGAGGAAGGTGGTGCCATTCACATCAGAATAAATGCTTTGCACTCGTCTCACAGCCTAAAGCCCCTGGAAAGTCAGCTTGAAGAGGGCGTTAACCAACAAAATACATATTAATCTGATAAATATACAAGATATGCATCTTAAGAAGGATCAGTGGGAAACGCCCTATTATTGCACGAACTGCACTACTGCACAATTGTCCTTTTAATACTATAACAAATAAGAAGGAAATGAATTATCACCGTTACCATTTCACTCTTAGATACAGAGGACAGAAGAGGAAACATGATTTTAATGAGTTTCAGTGAGTTTTTTTTTTTTAAAGTCTTTCAAGGATTATTACTGGGCTTTAAAACAGGAAATAAGGGACTTATTCACATTGCTGTTAACATACACAAGGAAATGTGTCCTCAATTATATGTTATATATATTTGTATTGCCATATGCAGGCTTTATAGGGTTAATTCAGATACTGTTTGATGGACAAATAGAACAGCCAATTAGAGGTGCTGAAGTTGACAAGTTGACATGTGACATTAAAGTTTTACTTTTGGATAACAGAGTTCCACTGAAGTGATGCCCCACGTTGTCTTACTCCTCCATTATTATATTCGTGTTAACACTGGGCATACGCGCCAGGATCGCTATACAATCCACATCTGCTAACAATTGCACTTGCTGTTTGTCATTTTTGCGTATACTAAAACATATTCATGCACCAGCCTTTTCCTTATTAAGATCACTCTGTATGTTCATGTCCACAATGTTGAGCGTTTTTGTTATATTTACTGACAATTCTTACTAACTAATATACAAGTACTGGTGATTATAGTGTGACAACAACAACAACAACATATTTTATATTGCATGTTGATATCATATTGTGTTGCCTCAAGAAATTTAAGCTAGACAATTGTCTGTCAAGTTAAAGGGATATTAAAGGGTACATATTTTCCTCTTACATGTGGTGCCATTTATCAGTATAACTCATTCATTTAATAAACTTAAACAAAAATGTAGCAGTGATTTTACCTCAAAAGCCACATCCAGATTTAACTCATTGCGTGAAGTGAATATATGCCTTGGTGCCTTGTTATCAGAAGCTGATTTATTTTTGATACACTTTTTTCATCATATAATTAGATTAGATTAGATCAATTCAGGATCTGCACGGTGGTGTAGTGGCTAGCACTGTCGCCTCACAGCAAGAGGGCCCGGGGTTTGGATCCCGGTCTGGCAGGTCCTTCTATGTGGAGTTTGCATGTTCTCCCCGTGTCAGCATGGGGTTCCCTCCGGGTTCTCCGGCTACCTCCCACAGTCCAAAGACATGGAGTTTAGGTTAATTGGACTCTAAATTGCCCTGCGACAGACTGGCGACTTGTCCAGGGTGTATCCTGCCTTCGCCCATTGACAGCTGGGATCGGCTCCAGCGCCCCTAAACAGGAAAAGCGGTTTGGATAATGGATGGATAGATCAATTCAAAGTTTTACTACTTAGATTATTTACTGATGTATTTATATTACCATTGCTAACTATCTGAATGTTGGGGAATTAAGGAAAATTAGTGGACAGCTTACTGAATATGTGTTTGTCTTGAGAATGTATACATGTCTACAATTTGTATCACAACATATCACTCTCGACCAAAGTGTATATGTTAAAGGAACTCTTTAATATGTCGCACCATGGAAGATTCAAATAAAGAATACCACCAAGGCTGTCTTGGTATTTGTGTGCAGCTATTGATCAAGGATCATAAACCCAGGATGTAGGTAACAAGTTTGGATTAACACATTTCCCAATGACCCTTCCAGCCCACTAACAGACCAGTCTATAACTTCTTTAATAGATGATCTTCGCCATCTGGGCCAGACAGCTGAGAGGGCTAGATAGCAGAAGAGACATCATGAGGATGGCTTATGTCATGTCCTACTGATATCAAGGTCAGACTGGCGGGGTACTGTACTTAAAATACATCAGATATACCTCCAATGCAATGTCCATTCAGTGTTATCATTTACAGGTTACATTTATAGGTAAAAACAAGACAGTTTATGTTGAGATTATTACATTTGTGTGGGGTCACAGACGTCTCAATAGTGACTCACATCCATATCTCTCACAACGGGACAATAACCTTCACAATATAGGAAGCCATACTTTTTCACTATTTTCCCCTGGTAGTCTGCTATTTTTTGTACATACAACATGAACCCAAAGCGATTGACGTGACTTGATACCTGCAGAGGTAAGGGGAAAACTACGTGTGTCATTTCATTGAAGCACCATTTTTACTTTGAGGGAATTACAGAAAAATATTCTCAGATTTGTTTACCATCTTCTATCTATGACAATATAGTCTCAAAAATGACATGTGAAAGGTGAACAACATTTTGGAACTGAATTTCGGCCTTGAACGTAGCTCCTTTTCCATCGAGCCTGGGATATTTATACCCTGAGTAACATCTTTCAGGAAGACAATATGCAAATGACTGTGCACTTCAGCAATTACATTGTGAAGACGTGTGGTTTATTCATATTCTGATTTAGCATTGGAACCACGATTATGTTCAATAATACGCGTTAGACAGCAGCCCGTACCTCTTGAGTGGAAATTCCGCCTTAGAGACCAAACTCTGGCCCAAATTTAACCCATGTTAAAGTCAGGAAGTGTCGCTGAGAATCATGTAGAGCAAAGGTTGCCAAACTTACTTCTTCTGCTATACATTCCTTATTTATTTATTGGATTATTTAAAGTACAAGACCAAATTGATTTGTCAGGTAAGTCTTAATGCAATATAAAGTACTGGATAATACATCGTCCACACTGAGTAATAAAACTCATAGGCCTACTGTAGACAGATATAACGTGAGCTCACTCACTCATTATGATATCTCCCTTTTCTTTCGGTCCGTCTCGTTCGTTTCTCTGCTTAATTATTTCTAACTAGTCTAAGTACTATTGCACAGCCGCGTCTCAATGTCTCAGATTCAACAAGATTAAAAACAGTAAACATTACATAAGAATTAGTAATGGTCTTCTATATCAACATTTATCTCTGAGGCAGAGGAACATGATTTAAGAGAGCTCCTTTTTGTTCCCTAGAATATGGCTTGAGCATATTTCTAATAAATTGCACTGTATACGTTAAATACATTGCACATCCTTGTTTAAGCACTTGATACCGACAACAATTGTGAAATCATCTCTGAACTGGCACAGAAACCAATAGTTGACCGTTTCGTTATATCTTAATAATAGATTTACATATAATTAAAATGTTACGTTTGCACTGTAATCTTAAGTGGGTGCTTAGACCATGAACTGAAACCAATCTTTCAATTTATTTTTGTTTTAACTGGCCTTATCTCCATATTTACACTCAACGTCATATTATTTGAAGTATTGTATTCATTTTAAGAGCAGCAGATACACAAATACTCTCCGTAATATGTGGGTTCACCAATAAATGCCTGCAATGTCAAACGTTAAACTGCTTAGTTGTGCTGTATTTTTTTTTGTTATGGGATATGTTATTTTCTGGTCTAGATACTCTGACTTACTTGCAGTGTAACTGAATGAAAACTACTCATTTACTATTGTTTGGCCAGTGACTTGTATTTTTCTTTACGGTCCCCAGTCAAAAAAGTTAGGACACCCCTGTCCTACCCAATATACAGCACATTGTTTGTGATAATTTACTTCTACTTTTTTTTCCATTAGTTTCATCTTTAGAAGCCTTAAGAAATCAGAGTCATTCCCTAATTTGGAAGAAAAAAAGCAATGTAAAAAATATGTTTAAAAAAAAAATCTCTTTCTATCACCTTTCCATCACACAGAGCCCACTTCCTGTCTGGCAATGCCTCTGTTTCGGGTTTTGGGTGAACCTGATGGGGCAAAGGCCCGGCCCAGGCGGAGGAGGACGAGGAATATGAAGTGGATGGGGAGCCGTGGAAAGACCGATGAAAATGGCCTTGTCCTTTCGCTGACACGTCTTTGTCTGCTAAGTCTTGCAGACAACATGAAGGAAGTGTGGGCGAAGGACTATGCCGATAACTACCTGGATCATTATTCATTCAGATACATCATGGGGCCTTTCAACTTACTGCGTGAGTGTGTCAGGGCTTATTTACAACTATACAATGTTCTTGGACTTTAGCACCATAAGATTCACTGTATCAGCTACATTTCTGCGATATATATGGAAATTAAAGTCTGAAAATAATAATAATGATTAAGTGATTTACATCGTGATTGATCACTTCTAATTCACGTCTGTTTTTCTTTCTATCTTTTACTTTCCATGTAGCGGGTGAGCTGGTTGAGGAGCTGCTATGGCTTCTGTGCACCATAAAGCAGATGTCCCGTGCAGCCCTCCACCTCATGCTGGTGCCCCAACTCCGTTGCCTGTCTCTGGAAAGGTGTCCTGGTCTGGTCACCTCCGCCCTGTGTGCCCACATTGCTGCACGCTGCCAGGTCAGATAAAATCAGTTTTTCTCACAGTTTGGCAGATTATTACACTTGAGGAAATGCTAAATATGAGAGAGATATTGAGACCATTTTCACCGTATATGCATTTAGTATATTGTTTGTGTATTTAGCCAATATTGTACGGGCTTAAAATAATACTTACACATAGTAAAAGTTGTTCTGTTCTTTTACTATCTTTTGTCCTGGCTTTTAATTCCTTAATGTCTTTATACCGTATTTCCTCCTTTTTGTCTCAGGGTCTGAGGAGCCTGGATCTATCTGGAGGCCTGCAGCTGCCCTCAAAGGTTCTGTCTGAAACCCTGGGCTGTCTTCCAGCCCTGCGCTCGCTCTCTTTGGCTGGTACACCTTGTGACAGATGTGTAATCAAGACGATTGCCCATCGCTGTCGTTTGCTGCGCCATCTCGACATATCCCGCTGTCATTTACTTTCCCCTGCTGCTCTTCTTCCTCTTGGAGGTGGGGGTTCCTTTTTGACCTCCCAGTCTTATATTTCCTCTTCTTGCTCTGCACCCCTGTCTCCTCTCCCTCTCAGCAGTCTGCTGGCTTTGGATATTGGGTTTGAGGAACAAGAGGGAGACTCTGTGGCGGCGGCAGCCTACATCCTTCTCTCCCTGCCAAGCCTGGAGAGAGTGGCCCTGGAGGGCCTTGCGCAAGCCTGCTGTCTCATCCAGCACAGACAGTTCGACCAGACAGATGAGTTCACTGACAGGGAAGGAGTTCCCAGGCTGGGGGAGGTGTGGAGGGAGTGGAGGCTCAGGCAAGGCATGGACAAGAAAAAGAGAGAAGGACCAGCAAGTGAAGAAGAGGAGGGGGGAAATATATTGTGGGATGGGTATGGTAGTGAGAGTGAGGAAGATGCAATTAGAGATGAAGGGCCAAATTGCTCTCAGAACCAAACTGAGGACAAAAAGAGAGGAAGAGATTTGTCAGGTGATGAACGTCTGCTCCTGCTCCTGAAGGACGTCAAGGGTTTATCATGTGACTCTTTGGACAGTTTAAGTTGTGCATGTCCAAACATTTACTCTGTATCTGTGAACGTTGATCCTTTTGAAAATACGAGAGGAAGAAGCCAGGGGTCTCTGCTAGCCGCAGGCCTCCAGTCATGGTCAGGCCAGCTGCGGAGCCTCTCAGTACACTACCCCGGCCCTCTGGTGGACCTCCTTCCTGCTTTGCAAGTTGCAGGTTCCTCATTGGTCTCTCTCACCCTGGAGGGGGTGAAAACCAGCCCCCATACCCCTCTACTGGAGGTCATCAAGGCCTGTCCCAGACTCAGAGACCTGCATATCTCTGCCGAACCTCCCACCACCCCACAGGGAGCAGAAGACGAGGATAATCAGGGGGACGAACCAGATCTTCCACAGCTGGCTGACCTCTGCTCTCTAACACTCAAGTAAGACCACTATTAATACGCTATACGTAGTACACTAGGAACTAACGACCCTTGTTTGTGAGATGGTGGATTTATATTTTGCTCCTGATACAGACTGCACATGTAATCATGTCTTTGACACAGCTATGCTGTGCCTTGCATGGGAAATCATGGTATTTCTCAAAAACCTAACACATATGTATCTAAGTAAAATAAAAATGGAAGTGGTCTCGCTCCGTGCATCTACCTCACTAAACACAGACACAGACACTGTTGTTTGGCTAACTCTGACCTCTGAACTTGCTGTCTAAGTTTGAAAGGGAAGTGGAATATTCCATAAATCATTGATGTTTATTGTATTGAAAACTAATCACAAGAGTCAACCAAATCGGTTGTAAGTAAGGTAGATGAGCAATGCTGTATACACTTTTTTTTTTCTTCTAAAAATAAGTGTAGTAATTTCTGCACTATTTTATACCAGCACATCTGTATTCTTAAATGAACCGGGACATTAATCCAGTCAGTTTTAGTTAGTTATCTACACTAAGACTTAATAGTTCCTATTGTTGAGCTTTTATCACGGCTATCTTTCTGTCATTTACATGCTAATACATCTGTATTTCCTAGCAGGTTAAATTTAATTTAATTTAAATATGAATTTGATAAAGGTCTTTATGTAAACCATGACCAATAACTACTACTTCCTAATAAGCCATCTTCTTTGTCTATCTCTTTGTCTAAAGTTTCTCCTATGAGCACAGCCAAATGAAGCCGGTCATGTCCTGGATGTCCCTGAGAAGGGTGCTCAAGTGTCTCCTGACTGGTTCTCCTTTACTGGAGAAGCTCTCACTGGTGTCCCTGCCCTGCCCTCTGAACTGCGTTTTACAGGATGCACTGCACGTATTGGACTTGGACCCGTATCTCTTTGCAGATTCCACGAACTTACCTCCCATGCCACTTGGACGGGTACAGCATATTGACCTGCCGCGCACTGATGTGGAGATGATAACCGTGAGAAGTTTAATGCAACGGAGCAAGAGACTCAATTATGTAGATGTGAGTTACTGCTGGCGGATCAGTCAGCTTGAGTGGTTGAACTGCGAGACGTCCAGTAAAGTCCAAGTTGTCTGGTTGTAGTGAAGAGATGAGCAGTTTCCAATACAGGAGCAACACTGGTGAAGGTGGACGTGAAGGTGGATGAATCGTGCTTTAAATTATTAAATATGTAATGCACACCTTTTACCATGTCAATTATATTTGTATCACAGCTTGTATGACTACAACTCTATAACTTGTGTTATTTGTACTCCTATTATATGCTAAACATTGATTTTTACAAACAGTTTTTTTTCACTGACAAACTGCAATATGTTCTTAATACTTGTCTCAAATCCAAACATGTTATTCCTATAGGGCCTTGAATGAATTGTAGTTTCTCTTTTGTGTTTTAAATAAATATTTTGACTATACTGTTTTTCTAAGGTAATGGGTGAATTGAACACGCAACATGTATCAACATACGCAAGGTGGTATGTATAGTGTCCTTTCGGTACACTATACAAGTAAAAAATCCCAAGATATTTCTAGAAATAGATTTAGTTTATCTTCTTAAACTAAATTTGTTCAATGCTGAATAATTGATATAGACTGAGCAAAAGGTACCCATATTACTACTGGTATTTTGAAACCAGACTGATGACTTATCAAGTCGTTTTCTCCTGGTTCACATTCCGATCAGTAGGTGGCGGTAATGCGCCGTAGTCCTTGTTGCAACCCGCTATTAAAAGAAAACGAAGAAGAAGAAGAATGAGGGGAGGGGGGGCGGTTCAGGCTGCCCTTCTACATTCGGTTCCTCAACTTCTTATCCGGGCAACGTGGAGTCAAAATCAAACGCACCGTGGCCGCGACAACCACGTCACTCACCAGAGACCTGCCACATACGGGCTCAGCATTACCCAGCGGTTAGCATCTGGTGGCACCGAAATGTAACGTTTTTCCAGAAAAGGGGGCGACTTCCATATGTTTGCTAGTAAGTATGAAACGATTTAAAGGCCACGGACATATGACTTCACTGTGTTTACACTGACAGTTCGTAACATGGTGTGAAATCCTGCTCCTTTAGCTAAACCCTACAGCCGAACACGTCACGTTACGTCAACGTAGATATCCACAGAAGCCTGTAAACGTTGGCTAACGTGACTTCTTTATTTTTAACAATGGTGTTCCCCTGTCGTCCTTTCAATTTGGCTCAGTTTTAATTCGTTTAAAATCGCCCGTTACAGCAGCGATACGTAGCAACATATCCCAACAGATTAGTGATGTAACCCAATATATCATTAGTCCCTGCGTTTCGTCCAACGTTAGGCTGTTTTCTCATTCAAGACCTCTGAAGTTACCTTACAGATGTTAACATGTTCAATCGTTTGCCCTGAAAGGTCATGATGACAAGTGGGGGACATGGGATGGAGCCGAGGAACAAGCCAAGCTCCGATCTGCAGCATACTGATTCTTGATCTACAATTTAAGTACACTAACAAGTAGAAGACGATCTACATCATGGGAAGGTTGGTTTGCTGTCATTTATGGGGATATGGATTGTTTCGTGAACTCGTATCATATCTCCTATCTGGGGTAATTGTAGACATACGTCGCTCAAGCTCTTCTCTCTGACATCTGTTGACAGGATCAGCTTCTCGTGCCTTTTCCCAGCACCGTGGCATTTCAGCCTCTCATCCCAGGTTCTTCCTCGGCTCCTGGTACCTTCCCTCAGACAGCTGCTCTTCATCGGCCTGGTGCTCTGCCTCATAGGACTGCTCTACCTGCTGCTTGTCACTGGGAAGGGGCACGCCAGCTGGATCAGAGAGGAAAGTCACTTCCACAGGTAAACTGCTCAACATCTGCTCAGTGTTTATATTACGATGGACACAGGCAATATTGTCCTAACAATTCTCTGTTGTTCAAAAGGCACTTGGCAAAGGTGAATGATGTGGATGCAACAGATACAAGCAACCCCAACCTGAACTATGGCCTGGTGGTGGACTGTGGCAGCAGTGGCTCCAGGGTATTTGTGTACTGTTGGCCTCGGCATAATGGTAATCCCCATGAACTGCTGGACATTCGGCAAATGAGAGATCAACACCGCAAGCCAGTGGTCATGAAGATCAAACCAGGTAAGATACGCCTGGCTGAACGCCTTGCTTGGTTTCTCGTTAATCAATACGGTATTTAAAGGAGAGGACATACGCATTATTCAATAATTAGCACTGTTTGTTTGAAGATTCTCAATTGATGAAATATAATGTAAAACAAATCCTTATATTCTAGCTTGTTGTTTACCCACTATGACATATCTTTTTGGTCCGTGTAATTTTCCTTTTTAGGTATCTCTGAATTGGCTAAAACACCTGAGAAAGCCAGTGACTATATCTATCCACTGCTGAGCTTTGCATCCGAACATATTCCTAAAAATAAGCACCAAGAAACTCCCTTGTACATCCTGTGCACAGCCGGAATGAGAATCCTTCCTGAAAGGTACAGTCTGGCTTAATGAGCATAATCTCATAATGTTACCCGCACTACTTCCAGAAGCCCCAGATATGAATATAGTTGCAAGAAATGTTCATTCGGCAGGTCTAAACAATGTTACACCTAAAAGAGAGAAGCATTAATGTTATACATGCCATTTTTGTGATTGTTTAATCTCAGTCAACAAGAAGCACTTCTTGAGGATCTGCGGACTGACATCCCAGTCCACTTCAATTTCCTCTTCTCCGATTCCCATGTGGAAGTGATTTCTGGAAAACAGGAAGGTACATAAAAGGGATAATATAATTATATGGGAATGAAAATGAGTATGCTGAACTAAAATGTATTGCAGTGTAACTGCTTTATTTCGATTGAGGACTTTATCAAACATTTTGATTGTAACATATTCAATACGATGCCATAGTTTTGATTCACCATGTCATTGACCTTGAAAGATTTTCAAGGCAAATTAACATGGGAAACAAATTATCATTGATAGGCCCTGATTTAAAAGTAGTGCAAGATTGAAGAGGCTGGTAAAAGTGTATATATTAACATAACAGTTTGTAATAATTTTGCTTTAGGTGTCTATGCATGGATTGGAATAAACTTTGTCCTCGGAAGGTTTAACCATGTGCACAATGGTAAGGACCCAAGCAAGTAGTATTTCAACAGTGTCCCTTTTTTTTTTTTTTTTTAAAGTGAATTGTTTCATCTGCCACACTATCAAATATGTTGTAACACAGTAGTATATTATTCTTTTACATGATATTCCTGCTTTGCCTGACTCTATCGCCTCTCTGCGGTCAATCTTTCAAGATGGCGAAGCTGTAGTGGAGGTTCATGTCCCAGGCAGCGATCAGCAGGAGGCGCTGATGAGGAAAAGGACTGCCGGTGTCCTGGACATGGGCGGTGTCTCCACACAGATCGCATATGAAGTGCCGAAAACTGTAAGCTTTGCTTCTCCACAGCAGGTTATTATTATACACAACCAATTCTGTTTTTGTGCTGTCTTTGTTTTTTGTCACTCACCCTTTGTTCTTCTCCCTCCTTTCAACCTCTGTCATTCCCTGGTTAAACCTTCTGTGCACCATTTTTGTCCCGTGGAGATGGTCTGCTCTCCATTCATCACTATTGAAGGCATATGTAAGCCTGTTGCATGACTCCATAGCAGGATCTTTGGACTGAAAACATTGAGTCATATACGTAGTGACCATCAAATACGATGGAGGTTGCCCATGTCAAGAGTTTTCGTTTGTGTTGTTAGTGATTTACGTACATAAGCAGGTTTGGCATACACTAATTGTCCTTTTTGCTCTCATTGGGCCTCATTCCCCAATATCTTCCTATGATTTATTATTTTTTCCTTTAAATTTGCTCTTGAGAAGGTTTCCAAGAAAAGTCAGATTCATGATGTGTTATTTAACCACAGAAATGTTTGTATCTGTGTTCTTATAATGTTCTCATAAATGTAATGAGTGTTCCATTTAATCCTAATTAGCAAAGGTAAACGCCCTGCCAATCCCCAGAAAAGGGCCTTGTTTATACACAGAAATTAAGTCTAAAGAGGGTGGATTACAGGACTCCTTATTTATTTTAAAAGACCTTAATGATTTGTAAAATACTGTCATCTATGAGAGGTTTCCACTTTAATTCAAATACTTATTAGAGTAATTTACATTCTATATTATACTGTAGGATTGAAGAAAAGTTATTTTGCACAAATATGTCAGCACTCAAATGTACATAAGTGTGCTCTTGATTGTGCGTAGATGCATAGTTATCAAATAAGAAAACATTGGTAAATGGGTTTTAAGAAGATATTTCTTCTGAAGAACAGTTGATGGATGAGGCCCACTGTAATTTATTTACACCACATGATGCTCAATTGAATGTTCACCACATCTTGTTGGATAGTTTCAGCTTCTGTTAAATGGGAAATATTAATATTTATTTTTACTAAATATTAATATTATGAGTGTCATCATTCCTAGGCTGATTTTTTTCCTTGTTCCCTAGGAGGAAGTTGCCAAGAACTTACTGGCCGAGTTCAACTTGGGGTGTGATGCACATCGCACAGAGCATGTTTATCGCGTTTATGTGTCGACCTTCCTGGGTTTTGGAGGAAATGCAGCACGGCAAAGATATGAGGAGAGTGTCATTAGAAATACTGGCACTCGAAACAAGTGAGAGCCACAGCCATCTTTTCTTTTTTCATTTTTTTTGTAAATGACTATACCAGTCAGTACAGAGTATTATCTGTTTTACTGATTTCTGCAGGCTTTTGGGTCAGAATATGGGTGAGACGGCAGAGTCTCCCCTCCCGGACCCTTGTCTACCTGAAGACCTGCAGGATGAAATTGGTCCATCCACACAGAAGCTGTATCTGCGAGGCACAGGAGACTTTGACCAGTGTAGACAGATTCTCCAGCCGTTCCTCAACCGCACCAATGAGACCCTAACCTCCCTCAGCGGCATCTACCAGCCATCCATCGACTACATCAACAGTCAGTTCTACGGGTTCTCTGAGTTCTACTACTGCACAGAGGATGTGCTGCGCATGGGAGGGGATTATAACGCTTCCAAATATGCCCAGGCTGCCAAGGTATATCCTACATAGAAATATCACATCTGCTCTCACGAAGCATGCCAGATAAACCCTCAATACGTTACCTCTTATTCCCTAATTATTTGAGAGCAACGAATGTTACGGTCTTGTTTATTGATATCGTACCACTAGAAACTCTCCTGATGTTGTCGTTTAACATTTACAGAGTTACTGTTCCACCCAATGGAAGACTCTGAGGGAGCGCTTTGACTCTGGCTTGTATGCCTCCCATGCTGACCATCACAGACTAAAGTAAGTCACACAGGATTATCAAACTGCTCTAATTTACAGGGTTGTTCATTACAGAACAAAGGATTGTTTATCACGGTTTTATTTTCATGCCTGCAGGTACCAGTGTTTTAAATCGGCATGGATGTATGAAGTATTGCACTCAGGCTTCTCTTTCCCAGCCAATTATAAAAACCTGAGGACTGCCCTATTGGTCTATGATAAGGAGGTCCAATGGACTCTTGGCGCTATTCTTTACAGAACACGGTTTCTGCCTTTGAGGTAAGATGAATCTTCTCTCACATTTTCCTTGTTTGTCACTTTACTGATACAACTTTAATAATGAGTAATGATTGTAATGATTGTTAATAACCTGTTCTTGCTTAAAAGAAAATTGTGTTGGAATGATTGTCTAATATTCAGAGCTATCTTTGACAACAACACATTCTAATTTTAAACATGAGTGGAGAATTTAAATAATGATGGGTACCCAGGATTGGTTTGTGATGGGCATAGCGCCAATATGACAGAGAAGGTGGCTTTCTACTGCATTTAGCAGGCGGAGGTACTTTGAGCTAAAGCTGAGGAAGGTTACTGGTCTCAAGCATATGCTAACTGTGAAACAAAACTCTGTCAAAGCCTATAATTAATGACAAATGATATATTAAACCGAACGACAAAAACTATTAGAGGGATTATCCAACAAAACCGGTATCTGTCAATCTCATGATCTTGGTGATTTATTAATGGACTATTGGGTCCTGATCCAGCTTACTGTGGATAAGATTGGGTTTGGTAGGTTTGATTCGTATCACATGTTCCTCTGCATACATTTAAATCATGCTTCCAAGAATCTATATCAAGTCAAACCTTCTCTGGTCTTAACCTATAATGAACAGCGCCTTGAACTGAATTTTTCTATACACAGTATTTCTTTTTTCAAAGCAGGTCTAAAATGTATGTTTGTATGCTTTTGTTGTCTCTTCCAGGGACATCCCTCAGGAAAGTCTGAAAGGAGTGCATTCTCACTGGCGGCACAGCTTCTCCTTTGTCAACAACCACTATTTATTCCTGGCTTGTTTTTTCGTTGTGGTATTGTCTATTATGCTGTACTTACTGCGACTCCGCCGCATCCATCGGCGCAACACCCCTTCCTCTGTGCCGTGGTTGGAGGAGGGCCTTGGTTCACCCACACTCCCTATCAACCTCTAAACTTTTTAGAGCCTAAAGTCTGGAAAGCATGTCTGACTTTCTAAAGCCGATCTAATTTTCTCTCTGAGAACATCTGCTTGTTCGGTGAGCTTTTGAAGTCTGCTGCCCTGAAAACCCTTCTACGAGTTGAAACAGAGACGCTATTGAGAATTGGACATATAGGAAGATTATACACGAGTCTTCGGGCTTACCTGAACCATGGAAATATTTTTGTTAAAGTTCTTTAAGAATGACATGTCTTTTTTAGACATTCTTGCTTGGTCTTGTCTCCAGGTGTCTTTTTTTTATTTTGAAATTAAGACAAACATAACGGTACTTTGTTCACTATCAACTCATCCACACCCAAATTAAAATATAGTCTATACTTTGAATTTCACCAAGTTGGAAACCTTGGACATTTGCCTTTCTTTCTGCCTTTTATGTCTATGATCACATCTTTTTTCTTTTTCTTTTTTTTTTATAGTTGGTAAATGGTACATGCACTCGCTGTTTTTTTACAGGAACCTCAAATGCAATGCGAATTATAATTGGTGGAAGGAGCACTTGAGATGCACTTCCAAGCTGGAATGTTTGTTTTTTGTGCGTCTCTCAAATTGTGATGCCTCAACAAGACAATTAGCCTTTAAGAGCTATACTAGTGCAATACATGTCTTGTCACTGTTGTGGAACTCTCCAAAACACGTCTTTTCTTTTGTCAAGAGTATCGATCTCTCTTAAAGCCCTGCTGAAATTCTTTTGTTGGGTCATCTGACTTTAAAGTTGGATAGCTTTGCATATATTTATGTTGGACTTCATTTTCAGAAGCTGTCATATCACTGCTGTGAGGGGATTGTAAATGAGTGCACATGCCCCATTATTTATAAGAAAACAGTCTATAGGGAAATGTTTGCACAGATGGAATACGAAATAAGTGTTGTCACATTACAATTCAGTAATAAAGTTTTTATGGTATATTTGTCTGGCTGTTTATTTCTTGAGGAAGAGATCTGACTAATCCAACCGTGTCTGTATTTCATTGCAGTGGATCTGAAACTAGTGGTTCTTAAAGAATAATGTATTTTACTTTGAGTTGAAATGCTTCTTGGTAGCATCAATCAAATGTAGTAATCTGTCACTGCTGTGGCAATTTTATAATCCCACTCTGACAATGAGGAACGAGACAAAAATCTCTTACAGTATTGACACACTTTTAATGCCCACAGGACAAGTATTAGGTTGAAATGTGGACTCCGATGGGAAGTAGTTATCTCAATTTGGTTTAGACATACAAAATGAGAGATGTGTTGTTAGACCTGACCCGATGGGAATTGGACAAATGCCATAATAATAACGTGAGGGTCATCAGGTGTGGAATATAATTAGAATTGCTGAACAAACGTCTTCATCAAGGCTACTTACAGTGTTCAGTTTCGCCATAACTGAAAAAGAGCAGAGTTTGATGAACTCTGCATGCGGGACACACTAGACCATCCTGTGCAGTCTCCACCAAATTATATTAGTAGCCTTAATAGCCTTCATTTATTACAACTTCCACAGAAAAATAACTTTGGTCCATTATAAATCAGTATATTATTGCACTTACAGATTGGAACTTGGATGGGAGTTACTTTTATTGTAAACATATTGACAGTTCTTATAATACAAAGTGCTTGGCTGACCATTTGCTCATTCTATTATACATCTGAATCAGAATTTAGACTGGTCCAACTAAAGGTAATATTATAAATATTGAGCCTTCTTAACCTATTGAAAAAAGTTGTAACAATTAACTCTTTAAGTGTGTTAAATTGTGTATGAAGATGAAGTGGTACTGACTATACTACTATGCTTCTGCACCTTTAAAAGGTGGAGGTTGTCAGTCTTCCAGCTCTGAATGTAGTTTCCCTACTAAACATGTGTATACTAGCTGTAACAACACTGCTCAAACAAGTGTCTCTTTAAGATTCAAGGCTCCTGTAACGCTGAGTCATTGATATGTCACACTGCTTGGCCAACACGCCCCCAGTGACACTGCAGTCGTCTTTGTGCTTCAGCCAATGGAAAGTGACACAGCATCGTTTGACATATCATTTACAAATCAAATATTTTGACCAACCCATTGAAGAAACAAAGGGTCAGATCTCTCTATTATGTGTAAAACTAAAAATGGATGGACAGAACCAATCAATCTTTATTCAGTCAAATCAGCTGATTATCTGAGTATCATCTTATCTACGAGTTTGAAAGTGTGATAACAAAGACCCAATTCTTATTTAGGAACTGAAACTAAAGCATGGATGTGGTTGGACGGGAAGTATATAGAGATGAAGTGTGTGGATCAGAATGTACAAATGTAAGACTTACAGGCGAGAAGAGGGTGTGACGTTGTTGTGCAAGCTCTCTTTATCCATTTTAACTTCTTGAATGGAATACTTTTTTTTTTCTACTCTAAACAGTAACGTGTCCGCTGTGTGCTCACAGCTTGAAAATAACAATACAAATACAATTATGATGTACTGCATTTCAGATAATTGTACGAATTGTTACTTAGCAAGTCTTTGACATTTTATTTACAATACATATCAGTTGGTAAACTATGATGCAATGCTATTTATTAAATAATCAGACAATACACAAAGTAGTAAGAATGGGATTCACTTCGATCAACAACATCATTAAATAAACGCTTATATGTTAATGATTCAGTAAATATAATCCAATATATTATTATTTTGACTATGGAACGGGGCCTTTCTACATAATGAGCACTTTGCCTATAATACATATCTGCTGTCATATGTATGTACTGAACTTGTGTAAAACTATGCTACCACTTTTACTGAAGTAGCCTGTGGGTCTGAATATTACGTTCACCACTGGTACGACCATATTCAGAGCGAGGGAAAGTTGGAGATACGTTCTTATTAAAAAAGGAGAGCTGCACGATTTCTCTTTAGTAATGACACAGACAGATGTTGCGTGATAAGGAGACCAAACCTACTAATCTATCCAAGAAGGAACACTGCGATTACACTTTTGTCAAACCCATTCAAACCCAGAGACAAGCAGGGATGCACAGCAGCGCAGTGAAGTGTCAGAGGAATCTACCACCGAAACTTTTCATTGGCCGCCTCAGACGAAGAACCAAGAGTACGAAAAACGATTGGTCCGCGTTCACCATAGCCACGCCCCCAGCGGAGGACGTCACACGGGCGCTGGAACTCCCGTAAGTAGAGATGATGTTGTGGTCGTCCACGCCGCCGACACCTCTCTGAGTGCGCGCTATCTTTTGCACAGGAGACCGAGAGGGAGAGAGCTCTCCACGCATGGAGCTGAGCTCAGACCCTGCGGTGGCCACACTGGAGATGTCGCAGGTTCCGAGCAAAGACGACGAGCCGTCGGATAGCGTCGGCGACTACGAGAGCTTGCCACCTCATGTCTCCGTGGCGACCCACATGACAGCCGGAGCCGTGGCGGGCATCCTGGAGCACACGGTGATGTACCCCGTGGATTCTGTCAAGGTAACGCGCGCGCACGCACGCCGCTCGCGCTCGTTCTGCCGCTGCGGCGGCTCCTTCACTTAACTCGCCTCAAAGCTCCGCTAACCCTAAAGACAGCTGGCTGTCGCGCTGCTAACGAACATTAGCTGTGAAACGTTCACCCTGCCCATCCTTAGTTAGCCTCGGTGGTAGCTAATTCAAGCACCGCAGCCTACTTCAACTGCACGAACTAGTTGAGCAGGGTGACGTTATTTAAACCGGAGTAAAAACACCACGTGTTACCGGAGCTAAACCGAGCCTCACTGGGTTTAGCTTGTGTAACGGTTAACTTTGCTAACATAGCAAGCTGAAGGTCCAGTGTCACCTTTATTTCCCTAAAGTCACATATTTAAGTTGTCGTCATTGTAATCGCGAGATCGTTTGGCTGTGTGTGAAAACGTTTCCATGCTATCCTGACGCCATATCCTAGTTTTTTTTAGGTAATAAATGTCACAAAAATGAGTTATCCAGACTTGCCCTACGTAGAACCTTCACTTGCCCTACAGTATCCAAGCAGATGTTAAAAATAGTAAAGTGTATGTGTGTATGTGCATGTGCATAATATGAGCATATTTATTTATTCACAGCGGATTTACATTTATTTGGCGCTCATTCTGTTTAAAACAAACTTCAACATTGGTTTAACATCATTCATAGATTCATACCTCAGGCTCAAATTACTGAGGTAGATTTCCAATTGTTGGACCAGACTTGGTAATACAGATCACATGCGTTCATAAACTGAGGAATCCCTCCTAACTTCAGCACTTTTTATGTAGCGCAACTCGAAAAACGCTTTTTGTTAATCAATGAGTTCCATTATGAGGTTGAAGCCCAACGTTGAAGTTCATGTTCAGCAACTGAAATGACTGGCTAGTTTTAAGCTTGTTAAAAATTGGCTTGTGTCTGCAGAGCAAATCACAAACGGTTGGTTTGAATGTGAACTTTGCCCCTACAATCCTCCTCTTCTGCTCAGCGGTTACAATGTAGTGTTGTTTTGATAGTTTGGCATTCTGCGCTAACAATAATCTTGATGTGGCACAGACGACTTCATTAACATACTGCAAGAAAAACAACAACATTATATCCTCTTTGTCTCAGTGTTATAGTCTTTCCAAATGAACCTGTGTGTCTCTATTACACAAACCACTGCTGCTATTTCCTCTTGAAGTTTGCACAAGCACCTTCCAGCAGTAAGTGCTTCTTTAGTTTAATCCGTGTGTGTCCGGAGTTGACAGAAAACCTATTGTGAATGTATTCAACACTTGAATTATTCATTTATTTCCAACTTGAGTTTGGTTAAGTGATTAATTGGTATCTTACAACAAGCTTGAGGTGAATTTAGCTGAATTTCGGTTTAATAAGACTTTAGTGGCTACTTGTAGCAATTTCCACTGAACCTTTCAAACTGTATGTGTCAACCTCCCAAAAGTAAAATAATAAAGAAACACACACACATCACGACTCGGGGAGTATCTTGTGCTCATCAAGGAGGCGGATCTTATCACCGTTGAGCACATTTGGAATCAGCCTCGCGCAGTGAAGGGTGTGTATGCTGTTGCTCTTCTGTTGTGTTGATTAGTAAACTGCCACTGCGCCAGTACTGCTGAAGATGTGTAATAGATGGGGAGTTTCCTTTTTTAGTATTATGCTTCAGTGATTGTATAAGGTGGACAATGATATAGATGACATGTGTATATGCAGACCGTGCACATGGTTCACATGAGTACTGTTAAAACATGTTGTAAATGTTAATTTGCAAGTAAATCATAAACAAAGAAAACATGCTGTTGATAACTTAATGATGATCTTATCTGCATGCTTCCTTTAAAGTTGGACCTGAAACTGTTGCACTAATAGTTCTTCATTACATTTCATCTTCTGTCTTTACAGTTCCTCAAAGTTTCATGTTAGACCAGAGCTTTCCTCACATCCAAATTTGAACGCACTTAATAATGTTGTTAACTCAGCATTTTGATTAACTTTATATAACTACACTCTCTTGTTAGTGCAGTCTGTATTGTATGATGGTCAATTGTTTTATAAAAGTACAATATGTTTTTAATTGGACACTTGTTGCATATGACCGACGTCACCACAATGTATCCACTTTGTCACGCATTGTTGATATAGCTTTTGAGTTTTAGGCTTTTGGTTATGTAAGACGTACCTATTTTAACTCTTAAATGAGATGTATTTTATCATCAAGTAAAGGACAGCCCAGTCCTGTGATACAGTTTGAACTGCCTCTGGCTGGCTTTCTACTCACCCAGAATAATTTACCCTTCAGATTATCTTGAGATCAAACTGATATTGTAAGTAGTGAAACAATTGTATCTATCCATTGGCCTGAATAGAAGAAAAAAAAATCACAATGTGTTCCCTCTTGCCTTCAAAAGAACAATGTGATTTGTAGTGCATAAATTCAGTTACGCAATCTTAAAATATAAACTGTGCTACCAAGTACTGTGTGCCCCAAGTACCAAAATCTTTATCAAACGGAAATTAAATAGATATGTTGTTGTTAATCCAAAGGAAGGAAACGTGCAGAAGAAGATAGATGTAGCCTATCTCTTGAGCCAGCCCCAGATCTCTTTGCAAGTAAAAACATGCTTTGTGGTGTCCAGATAACTTGGCATGGCTGAGTCAAACAAAGAGCTGCCACAGCCTCCCACACCAGCCTTGAGGGAGACACGCATCACTCAGTCAGGACCTCAATGCTGCCAAGTACACTTAATGTCAGAACAATGTGACGGCATGAGTGGGAACAATGCATCAATACTCATTTGGCGTACAGGTGCACACTTTACAGCCACTTAGAGTCACATTCACGCAGAGCCCCGGCTTTAGTTCTTTAGGTAATGATGAACAATGGTTTAAAAATCTCTTAATTTTTTTTCAGACAAGGATGCAGAGCCTGCAGCCAGACCCAAATGCACAGTACAGGGGTGTGTATCAGGCTCTGAAAAGGATCATCCAGACAGAGGGCATCTTCAGACCGCTCAGGGGCCTCAACATCACCATGATGGGAGCGGGACCCGCACATGCGCTCTACTTTGCTTGCTATGAACGGGTCAAACGTTCACTAAGTGACGTCATTCAGAGTGGAGGCAACAGCCATTTAGCCAATGGTACATGCTCCCACGTCTCAACACAGATCTTTTGATTGTCATACTAACAGATTTCACTACGAGGCCCGGAGGAGGAGAGTTAGGATAAATCATTTGAATGCCATACCTTGTTTACATAAGGAGTTATAAAGCCATATTTTAAGTATGAAAAATCCAAACATGCTGGGATATACAGTGTATTTTAGCATTTAAACAGCATGAAAAATATGTAAATCGCTACAACATTTTTAAAATATTGTTAAAATTCTTGTAAAGATATGTTAATGTCTTACAGGTTTGGCGGGTAGTGTGGCCACTGTTCTCCATGATGCAATCATGAACCCAGCTGAAGGTAAGACTTTTTTTTTTTTCTTGCACTTTTAATGGAAAAGGTTGCTCAACTTTTATGATTTCCCTATTGTCAACAAATCCCATGAAAATAACCTTCAATGATTGAGACAAGTATTATCTGTTTCCAATACCCCGTAGATTAGATTAGATATTTCTATTATTAGTCCCGAAGTGGGGAAATTTGCAGGATTACAGCAGCAAACAGGGTAAAGTGCACACAAGAGACATGGTAAAAAATCAAAATAAGTAATGAGAGGGTGGGAGGTGTTGTTCATCAGGGATGATAGCTTAGCCATCAGGAGAGCGTTTACCCCTGCGGAAGTCCACCACCAGCTCTTTGGTGTTACCAGAGTTGATGTGGAGGCGGTTCCGCTGGCACCATCCTATAAAGTCCTGGTTCAGTTCCCTGTACTCCCTGTCATCGGTGGAGATGAGACCAACGATTACAGCCGTCAGAACTTTTGCAGGTGGCAGTTATCAGAGTTGTGTTTGAAGTCCGAGGTGTATATGGTGAAGAGGAATGGAGCCAGAACGGTTCCTTGTGGCTGCTGCAGGACACCCGGTCTGACTCGCACTCCCGTAATCGCACATACTGTGGACGGTTGGTGAGGTAGTCCAGGAAGATTTAGAAGACCATAGACTTTATTCCTGCCATACGGCTTCAATTTTTAAAATTTGTTTAAAACAAATAAAAAACATTAATGAGCCGCATCTTTGCACCGAAAGACATGTTCCATTACAATCTACATACACACAAGTTTATTTTGAGTCAATCCCACATACAGTTCACTGCCCTGCAAAAGTAAACTCACTAGACGGCAACAAAATGTGGATTAATCCTCAGTCCACAACAAATGCGTAATTTTCCACCTGTTTGAGTCGAGTAAAACATTCTGCAGCTGTTTAAGGAAATCATCTCAACTTATTAAATAATTAAACTATATATGTGTGGCCCACAGTCAGGGGAACTTTTTCAAGATCATTACTTAAAGTATGAAGTTGTATAGAATGCATATGAAATGTATGTGATGAATCATGCTAACACGGTTACTTGTGTCTTTCCTTGGCTCAGTGGTAAAGCAGAGGATGCAAATGTACAACTCGCCATATCGAGGACTTTTGGACTGTCTCCAAACCATAACGCGTACTGAGGGTTTGGGAGCCTTCTATCGCAGCTACAGCACGCAGCTGACAATGAACATCCCTTTCCAGGCCGTTCACTTCATCACCTACGAGCTGATGCAGGAACAGCTAAACCCTCACAGACTTTACCACCCTGGCAGCCACATAGTGTCGGGAGCAGCAGCGGGAGCCATTTCCGCAGCAATAACCACTCCACTCGACGTTTGTAAAACTCTGCTTAACACACAAGAGAATGTAGCGCTGAACTCCATGAACATCAGCGGCCACTTATCGGGGATGGCTAATACCATCAGGACAGTGTACCGGCTCGGTGGTCTAGCAGCCTTTTTCAAAGGAGCCCAAGCTCGGGTTATATACCAGATGCCCTCCACTGCCATTGCCTGGTCAGTGTACGAGTTCTTCAAGTACTTCCTGACGAAGCAGCAGTTGGAACAGGAGGCACGACCTGGACCGATGTAATGGAAAGTGTGTCGGAGCAAATCACACCACTACTGGAACGGATGGAAGAAGACTCCAACCCGAAGCTTTGTGAGCTCACTGTATGCTGTTTGAGGAAATAACATCAGTTGTTGTCTCACAGGGAAGTCGTCATGGTGGAGTGGCACACAATGGCTTTCCTTATTGTTCACTCACCTAAATCTGTGTGTGTGTGTTTTCAAGTCTAAGATGTTGCACAACCAGGAACAGAGAATACTATTGTTAAAAGAACAGATACACGTGGAAGAGTTGAGCGGTCATCACCCCACAAACACATGCACCAAACTCTCCAAACTCTCTTTTCTACATGTGGAGGCCGTAGAATTGAGTTGTCTTGAATGATGTTTATATATCTTAATGTTGCAACTTTTTATTTATTTTGTTAGCTTTCAGAGGCTTATATTTTACTGATGTGGAGGAAACACAATGCTGTTTGTTTGCTTATTTCACTGTGTATTTATATTTAAAAAAGACATCACAACACAATCATCATTTTTCACTCCATTGTTCACAACAGTTGCACTTTTCAAGTGCCTCATGAATATTAAACACTGCTTCACCATTTTTTCTTTTTGCCCTTTGGTTTTTGACAGAGAAAATCTTAATTTCCTTGTTTATTTTTTCTAGCAGAATTCTAGTAAAGAAGTGTTTTATTCTGATATAAGATGAAGTCTTAGCATGGCTCTTTGGCATAAATGAGGTCAAAGTTGAACTTGATTAATTTAGTTTTATTTGTTTTTTTTAATTGTCTTTGCACCACACTGGCAAAGGCCAGTCTGCAGCACTTCTATTTTTCTGTTATATCATTTTGCTTTAAATGCGAAATACCATATGTTCCTAATGAGACATCCTCCTCTCTCCGTATCAAGGTGCGTAGGCAGTACTAGTCCAGTTATTTGCCTTGTTAAACCGAACATTGCTCCTGAATCGTACCCAATAATAGTCCCATTTAAAGCATCATACCTGTTGCAGAAAGACGGCAGCTTGTTTATATGTATTCGGCTGATGGTGAGACTATTTCTGAGAAACTGCATTCTACAAGTCCAAAGGTGGATCAAATAGGGCTGTTACTCAGGATGTCTCAACCTTGACATTCATACAGGTGTGCTGTTTTGCGCTTGAGTGGCCTATTTTGTTTATGTGTGTCATATTGACCTTGAACCTATATTAACTATTTTTACAGTATGACTGAAACTTTTAAGTGCAGACTTTCTGTGATTCAACATGAAACATCGTAACTTTAATATCATTTTGAAACTGGGTGATCTCTTTGTTATGAGACCAGATGATTGTCTGATCAGCTGGTGAGCAGGCAATGCTATTTCTTTTATTGTCACTCATCCTGTTGTGGTTTCACATTTCCTGTGTGCTCACTGCTCTCTCCAACCTCTTAAATATTTTCCTTTCAGTAGTCAAGACATTCCTCCAGATATTGATGTTATCCAACAAGCAGTTAGATTTATTTGTTTTTAATTATGGAGTTTTTTTTCTTCTTTCCTTTGTTAAAGTTCAGAGAGTTCATCAGATTCCAGTGGTCTCACAAACCCTCAGCAGATTCTTTGTGCTTGTTCAGTGGGGTAATTGTTACTATACCAAAGACATGCTTTGTATTCTATGCATCCTACTTTTAACCTGTAATTACATGAGTATTTGCCTGCCGGCTTGAAATGTCATGTCAATCTAAATCCTCGAGAGGCTTATTGTCAGAAAAGCATTTTCTGCCCTAAGCATTTCCATTTTCTTTTTTTAAATCTTTCATTGACTCCTAAAGTACTTGAGAAAAGTACAAATTGTATGGTATTTTGGAAGGTTTTCAATATGTTTGTAAAATGTCATGGTGACCTATTGTTTTTTGTAACTCATTTTTAGATTAACTACTTGTTTCGAAGTCAGTTGTATAAGTAATTTCCATCTCGCATGAAGGAGCTGTTTTCTCACCTTGAATATGAATGTGTCTCAATTAGCATAGATTCATGAAATCTTATTCTAAGCTAAGTGTAATCGCAGTTCACTGTGTTTGTTGCCCTTTGGGGCTACTGACAAAACTCCACTCCTGATATTTAGTGAATCATTTGATGAACAAAAGTAAAATGAAGCCAGTCAGATTAGTTTTTTAATTCATTGCATTATAATTGCTACCAGCTTTTCCGCCCCCATCATTCCTTTGGAATGTTGATTCATAATAGTAAATCAACATTCCCAAACTTTTTCCAAGTACTTTTAATGTGGTTCTAATGCTTACATTTTAAAGGAGACAGGAGAGCTGATAGTCTAGATGGAGATTTTCATAATGTAGTTTTAGTACGCACAAATAATTGAAATGAGCTGGGATGTCTTTTCAGAGATGGCCTTCTCCAGAACAGGATATTTACCATGCAAATATGAAATGATTGTCATAATGCTGCTACAGTGTGTAACACTGGAGCTGAAATAAACATGCAAGTGGAGAATTCCTTGTTTTTATGTGTTTTGTCTCTGAACTAAATCAGTATTTGCTTTGATCTCAGATTCCTTTGCTGGGGAAGATGGTCCTTTGTCTTTATTCTTTCTGCATGAAAATCAAATCCCCAAGAGCTTTACAAGTTAATGGGGCTTTAGTTGAAACTACTACCTTTTCAGAGCAACTATATTTCTTCCTTAACAAGAAAAATGAGACAAGTGAGTCAAACTGCTTTTGAGACAAATTAGTCCTTATAACAAGTACAATAAAACATTCAGTTTGAATTAGTACTAATTTAAAAGAGTGATAGCCATGAACATGAATGTAGTTATGACCTCTCCCTTTCTTTCTGCCTGCACTGATTAACTTGGGACACCTGTTTATGCCTTTACCAAGGTTATACACACAATCGTCACTCATTCATACATTCCACCCACTGCTGATGCAATTAGTCTCTCCACACACCTTTCTCATCTTTTGTTTATCTTGAATGTCACATTCATTGAACCAGTTTGTGACAAATGATAAGAGGTTGAAAATGAAGACACATTTTGAGGTAAAATATTTAGGAATATAAACCAACCATAATTTATCATGAGGGGGAAATGGTCCACTTGGTGTTTTGCAGGATTTAGTGTTGATTGATTATCCAGAGTCGTTGATACACATAACCTACACAGTCTATAGGAAAGAGAAGTTGTAGCTGAATTCTTTCAATGCCATTATCAGTGCTGTGAGCACCACACGCCAAAATCCATTCACTTCAGTTGTTCGACCAAAACTATCTGCCTATAGCTTAATACCAGTAAGTGAGAAAATGTGTTTCTTTGCAATTTGTGAGAACCAACCCTTTAGTTTAAAGTATATATCCTGCAGGAGTTACACAGCTCCAGCAGAGGGCGGTGTAGTATCATTTACAGGTTGTCATCACAGACACACGGGGAATACTCCTCAAAGGTAGAGATGACGTTGACTTGAAATTTCACTTTGTTGAGATACACATGCTGATGTCATAATCAGTCCAGCGCTGTTGCACTCTTATAAGTACTGGTGGTCACACAACACCCATGTGAATATCACATTGCTTTAAAAGTACATGATTAGATGCATACACTACAATCTTTGCATGTCCTCATTTGCCTCATGTTGTTCACAGTAATTCTAAAGTTTTGTTCCTGAGTTTTATTTATTTAGCTGTTTAGGTGAATGCTCTATTCCACATGTGTATCCTACGTGTAATGACATAAAAACAAGGCCAATCAGATTTTCTATCGAGCTGGAGACAGTGCAGAGCTTTATTCCAAACCAGCATGCCTCAGAACACGTACACTTGCTGTGAGGTTGTTGTCCCTGATGTATTTAGTTTTCGCCCTTGTCCATGAGCAGGTTGTTTATCTGAAGTGCACAATGAACGTTCCCTCAGCCCATGTCTTCTCTCCTTGTCATACTGTTCCCTAATCATTTTAATCTGAAGTAAACTGTCCCACTTTATATCTTTATCCCACAGATAAGAACACTGGAAAATGACTCTTCTCTCTGTCTGTCTGCCTCCTGTTTCTCTCTCTCACACACACACACACACACACACACACACACACACACACACACACACACACACACACACACACACACACACACACACACACACACACACTGTTCACAGCCACACAATCAATGTTAACCATCGGATAAGCAGCAGTGTATCTGCTTATGGGAGAAAAAAAGCAGCTGCTCTACTGGTACCGTAACATGAGGGATCCAGTTACACTAACGAAGGAAGTTTACGAGTGTTCCCATGTGAAAAGATCAGGGCTGTTTTAAACCTCCTTATCAACTCCAACAAATTTGTCAGACAGTCACGGCATATTGGAGCAGTGACAAAGGCTGTCTTTGTGGTCGGGTTTAGTTTTTCTCCTCATCTGTTGTGAAGATCTGCTTGTTTTTCAAAGCATCTTTGGCCACCTTGAACAGCACGACACAGGCTCCATGACCACACTGCACCTCACAATCAGATCCCTAAAAACTAAAAAGACCAACTCTTGAGAACTGAGACTCAACACTGTGTTTCTTGGCATTTACCTGCTTTATTCCCATACCCCAGACAATCTCTATGTGGCCATATTGGCAAAATTATCCAATTATAGTGGAGAGAAGGCAGTAATGTTATACACGCCTCCTCGCTGCTTTTCATCATTTACTTGCCAAATCCAGTTAATCCAGGTGTGCTCAGACATATTTAGAGACACTCCCTGAACCAGAGGGAAACAGACAAGAGGATGTTGTTTTTAAGACTTCTGTGCTTGTGAATCAATGTACCGTGTCTCTTTGAGCCTGTGGAAGTGCAGGTTTTACAATGGCAAGTGCAAAAAAGAATAGTTCTCCTAACCTTCAGCTTCACCCTTCAACAAGCTCCTTTATCTGATGAGCGTGTTCGTGAACGGCCTGAGACACTGAGAGACGCTGAGAGATACTGTCAGATTTTCAATGCCGTCAAAACAGATGCTATCTGCCCTCTTCATGTCTAATTACCTGTTTACTCCAAGGACCTAGAATGAATGATGCTGTTGATAAGAACTCACTCGAAGGAAATCATGAAGATTAGTTTTGACAGTTGTATAGTACAATTTAGACTCATATCAATTTCCAGATTGGAAAATTGAGTTGATGAAAACTCTCAACAGAAAGATTTAAAAGGATAGAGGAATCACCATTCCAACAGTAAGGAATAAGAAAAACAAGGTCATGACACGTGTTGCCATGGGTATAAAACTAATCCCCATGAGGGCAGCAACTTCACAAAGTCAGACAGGTTACTGGCGTGAGATATCTCAAGTCTCCCTCTATCAATTCCATCAGTCCTCTTCCCACACTTTGGTTGTGTCACCACAAACTTACCCACCTTAAATATGTAAAGCCTTAAATCGTGCATGCCATCTTATCGGCTCTGTACTTATTCAGCCCGGCATGCTAACCTGCATGAAGCTATATTCACTTCTTCAGCCACATTGCTGCTATTCAGCTTTTACAAAGATAGTTAACAGAGTAGAACTCATCTTTGAAGAAATGATAGAAATCTTTTGTGGAAATATTTCACATTCGATAGTTAGTTCAAAAGGGCACACTTGACAATTATGAAGTTACAATTTCAGCAATATTCACCATACATACTGGAGATACTGTGAAGGAGTGTCTTGCAGTTGTGATGCAATGCATCAAACTAATTGAACACTTTAAATGGAGATGTAATGGGTATGGATGGTAAGCTGTCAGATGGCAGCATATTGTGACGCATGATTTACAGTGAAGAGTATTCTGTCAGAAATGCACCTTTTTTATTTGCATGTTTTATTTATACATTATAAATAACTTTAACTGCTATACACATAATGACTACCACTCAAAATCCATTATGCCTGAAGGTTCAACCTTGTGATGAAGGAGGCAGCGACCATTCGATAACAAAAGAACACAACACTCTATATTCAACGCATGGATAATATCAGAACACTGTCAGATAAAAAGCATCTACCTGAGTCTCTATCTAGCAGGACAGCTCAAAAACATGTGTCATTCTGGCACACGCCTGCAGGTGGTTGATAGATGTCCCAAAAGCTAATGGCTAATGCCAAGGGACCAGATGATACAGATGTTCCACAGTAGAGAGCCCATGGGAGCATTAAACATTGCAACGTTCCAAGTGGCAATGCATTTAAAACTACGTGCACAAATACTATCTCATGTAGAGAATCTATTTTTGGAAGAGGCAATACACTGCAACTCTGACAACATTATTATTTTTGTTTATTTTTTTAAGTCATAAGAAAAAGTTAAAATTTAAACGTTTGGCCCGAGTAAACCTTTGTAAATAACCAACACTGATTGTCAGATGGCATTCCAATCACCTTCTCTCGCCCTTCATATGTCCCACAGTGGTAATCATGGTAACAAACCAATTTTGTTACAATTATTATTATTATCACATCCATGATCACGTGAAAAACTGGCATCTTCTTCTCCAGTCTTTAATAAATATGCCCTTTAACAACCTTAAAACTTCCAATAATGTTAAGCTGCATGATCGTCTGGAAGTTATGATGTTAACGTGGTTCTTCTCATGTGTTCCTACAGTACTGTTTACTTGCTGTATGGGTCTTTATACTGTATGTTCTTTTTGAATCACATTCCAATCTGTTCCTGAAACTGCTATAATCACTCTATGAACTTATCTGTTGATGATTTTTATTTGATTATCAAACGATAATTTTAAACTAAATGATTTAGACCAGAAATTGCAGTTTAGTTTCACAGCGTTTCTCATGCAGTTTATCTCCAAGACATCAGGTCAGGAGCTCTTTAAAGGAATCAGATCTCATTCTTTGGCCCTCATTTACAATATCATCCTCATGCCTGTCTGCTCTTATCTTCTTATGTACAGTAGATGTTATTTATTATCACAGTTTAACTCCACATAGATGGTTTAAATGTCTCCCGTATGAATCACTCACATTGTCAGTATTATTGTATGACTATGTTAATATCCAGCTGCTTCACAGTTACCTACAAATAAGTACCCCCTTTATAGGTTGTTATAATTCCCCAAAAACATTTGATACGCCACCATTACCATTTACAAATATAAGTACTTCATGTCTAGAAAATGATTAAGGTTTGCTGAGAGTACAAATAGTTATGGGACAAATAAGCTAAAGGTCAACTTGCGCTTGTCTATAACTGAGGTACTGTACTGTTGCACTGTTTAACACAGAGCTTTCAAGAAAACAATGATTTGATAATGAATTAATCAACAATGCTGAAACTGACATCAGTGATCAAATGTTTAATTCTACAAACCCACATCGTCTCTATTACCACAAAAAGATTTTGTCATATTTCTTAAAGCATACAAAATTACAGAGTGTGTATGAACAAAATAACTTCAGCGAGGGTACTTGATGAAATGTATGCCCAAATAACAAATAATCAACTTTAATAGTGAACGTAGCGCCTTAATATCAGGTATACTAAAAGTAGGTTTATAATGATAAATCAACGCTTCATACATAATTTCACTGTCACCACAACGTGGGCCCCCAGGGGCCCCTGTAGTTCCACATGTAGGGTCTGCATTCGTAAGCTTTGCAGAAGGAGGTGATCAGTGATGATCGGACCAGCTCGTCTCTCAGGCCCAGACCCTCTGCTTTGTACACGTCCTTACAGAACTCTGATGTTTGCTGCTTTCGTTTCGTCTTGTACCTGCGGTTCTGAAACCAAATTTTCACTTGGGTCTCGGTTAGTCTTAAGGTGCCGGCCAGGTGAGCCCTCTCTGGGGCAGACAGGTATTTCTGCTGGTTAAATTTCTTCTCCAGTTCAAGCACTTGGAGGTGTGTAAATGCAGCTCTGGAGCGCTTCTGTTTCCCTGAGGAGGAACAACCGCTGGACTCTGAGGTGCTGGGACAGGATGTGTCCAGGGACCCTATGAAGCACAGATGTGATCAAGTCATCAAGGGGGAAATACTCTGTAACAGTCAGCTTGGTGGAGTATACATGTGGAGAGGTTCATGATCATCAAAAAGGTAAACAGCCACCACTATGAATTAAACATACTCTCAGATAAAAAAAACTATTATTTCCCTTAAATATATTTTTGTTATATAACATTGCCACAACTTGATGATACAGACCTATTATTTATCTCACACAGATTTATGCCATCTTCTAAAACATTTCAAAGTCTAATACACACACATCCATTGGGTCGTCTATCTATTACATTCCTGCGATTGAAAGCCTGCAGGATCTCACCTGTCTGCACTCCAAAGGCTGTCCCCTGAGGGCAGAGTTGCTCTGACAACTTTTCAGATCCTTCTTTCCACTGTGAACATCTTTCCATCTTCTGTAAACAGCGTTTGCCATTAAATACTGTGCCGTCCTTAACGGAGAGGATGTCCTCTATGAGGAACGAGGTCACAGGTTTGACTGTGTCTGACATTTCCATCCAGTAATCCACAAATCAGAACCTCTCAGGGCCAGAGGGCTACAGCGAGGGACGTGGTTGAAGCAGTGTGTGTTCTCACACACTCACACAGTCTGAATTTATACAAGAACAGAGGCGGGTTTACTCCGACTGCACCGGCAAGTGAAGGAGGCGGGCCAACTACTGCAGCCAACTGTTTCAGTAACTTTCATTTGTTCGCCTGTTCAGATCAACTTGATGGGAATTTCTGAGATCAAACATTAATAATGTCTTATCTAAAATATCTATTGAACTTTTTCATGTGAAGTGTTTCAATGACGCTAATGCTCATGAAAACAAAATGGACAATTTATGTACTTTAATCTATACATTATGCTCATTCTGTCATATATGATTATGCTCCTTTTTTATGAAGATTGTATCAATACACTAAGTTGTGAGTTCATAAAGTAAACCTAAACTAATACAGTCTACAACAGATTAAAATATAATATTGGAGGCGGAGGTGTCTTTAATATCCTTTAAATTAGTAAGACAAAATATTAGAAACTCCTCTCTGTATAATGGAATATCATAAGTGTATTTATACTCTATGTTCTGTAGTTTAATCCCATATTTGTTTTGATCTACTTATCGAATTATCTGGGCTAAATTAACTTTACAACATTAACAAATGAGTGAATAAACTTGTATCAGATAAGCAGTGTGTTCATGGAGAAAAGGGCACTTTTGACAACATGTGTGTGTCCAGGCAATACTATTATTGGAATATAAAGTGAATAATCTCTCTCAACTTGATTGTCATAGTTAAGTGGATATGTGTTTTCATGCCCCCATCAGTTCTCTGCGGCTGCAGGGACTGAGTTGCAGGAGGGAGAGCCGGCGGACAGCAGAGTGGGTGGTCGCACCTACTGGAGCACTAATGACTTCGACACATTGAGGCCGGCTCCTGAACCAGACTCAGTCGCTGCTCGTTGGCTGTGTATTTGTTGTTCTCCGTGATTCAGCCTGGCTTTCTCCGAGAGAATGAGACGTTTACTAGCAGTGTCTGTGCTCCTCTGGGAGTTCATGCTTCATTTGGAAACGCATGAATGTAGGTATGATAAACATGATCCTCTCCGTGGCCCCTGGCCCCGCTGACTCCTCCAGCTTCTTGGCCACCAATCATACACCAAGCAGTCACAATGTCACCTAGATGAGTGCTTGAATTATCACTGCTTTAATTTAATGAAAGTGAAACAATTAAACTTTCCGTTATCATATTTTCGTTAGTGTTAAGTGCTATGTAAACTTCTTAATGTGCAATAGAAATATAAAGCAGCACTGAACGATGTGTGACCTGTCCTGGTTTGTGCATCCTCTTACATAAAAGCCATCTGTTTTAAATCTATACTGAGGTTCCTCTTAAGCATTAGCTGCTGTCTTGTCAACACAGCATTAAGATCATCAGTATGATACGTTTCACCTTGAATTCTTTGTCTGTGACCGTCTGTCTGCAACTCTACGCTGAGCTGTAAGCCCAGAAAGCTTTCATCCCCCTTTCTCTCTGCACAGTTTTTCTTTTGATATTTTCTAAACCCCTTTGTGTATTGTTTGGATCATACAGTGCTGAATATGGAATACAATTTAACACAAAATACTTCAGGCGTCCATATTTGAGCAATTTTTTAATTCCACTGAAAATCCAGGTTTATTTGAACTTCACTTCAATATCTCTTCAAAATGACACTGAACACATGTTTGATGGTCATCAGAAGCATATTAATTTGGCCAAATGATATGTGCAGTCAGCTCAATGTCAAGAGCATAAACAAAGCCAGTGAGAGTGACTCATATGCTGTCATCCTCAGCCCTTATTCTGAGACAAGCCACATGATTGCTCTCAGTTGAAAACACTGACATTTCCTTCCTATTTATTGTCTTCTGAGCATTCATTGCGCAGATATTTGGCTGCATAGTTGTGCATCAGATGTGACACAGTGGAACCTCTGACCTTTAAGCCCGGGGAGGCATTTGTCTTCCACAGTACAAACTATGTGGTGACGATGTTTTCTTTGAGCCACCGAAAGTTGTTGCACCATCAATCTTCTGTTGTGTTCCTGCTGTTTCTTTGTCTGAGATGAGGAGCAGCGAGACTTTGTTGTAACTGTTAGATATAGTCTAGTCAAAGTGTTATCTGCTCAGTATCAGTGTTGTATTATACTGTAACCCACACCTGGGTTATTGCACAAGTTTTTCATTCCGTCTATTTTATGGTGTAACACATATGTCATCTGATTGGGTCAATCAGAGGTTTACAGACAAACCTATGTTACAACAGATCCATTTTAGATTTTTGAACTAAAAAGATATAAAAGAACAATAGTATAAATAACCATATAGTGTCTCTCCATCCACCACCTCCCATTTTCCATTTCTTTCTGAACCCCTTTTCAATCTGTAAAAACTTGTATCTTGATAGATATATTCACACAGCCTACTTGTGTGATATCATGTTCGGATAAATACATTTGACTTCATGTGAAAGTGTGGGAGTCTTCCAGTAGAGGGAGCTTTAAAGCCACACATCAAGTCCTCACAGAGTAAGAAAGCCAGCAGCCACTTCAAACTGCAGGGACAACCACACAATGAGCTATTTTACCAAAGGATTAGTTTGAAGAGAGTCTGATTATGTACCGTCAAACAGTTATCTTCCATCCTTGTGTAGCTCATAACTGCAGCATTTAGTGGTTACAGGGTGGATGTTTGGACAGAGGAACTCTGATTCTGAGTCTGTGAATCATCACAGCACCAATCATAAACATCAGATTATCAGACAGGGATTTGAAGGCTATTACACAGCCAGAGACATATCTGCTTTTCTAAAACTGACATAATTACAGCATGAGTTAAAACCTTTTTGACTAAACCATAATATGTCTTTCACTGGTGGTCAGAATCACGTCACCAACATCACAGTGTTTATCTTTATTTGGTATTCTGCTTTAATTCAAGTCTTTCTCCCTCTCTGTCTCTCCCTTGCTTTAGACTCTAGAGCACACACATATACGCACGCACACCCTCACACACACACACACACACACACACACACACACACACACACACACACACACACACACACACACACACACACGTGTGAAAATGTACTTAATTTGAGGTATTTCTTATTTTTGCGTAGAAAAAATAAATATGGGATAAGATGAATCACATGTTAAAACCATGGATTTTGCAGAACACACCCACCTTTAACATAACTGATGCAAAGCCTTTATTTTTCTCTGACACACACACACACACACACACGCACACACACACACACACACACATACACACACACACACGCACGCACGTACGCACGCACGCACACACACACACACACACACACACACACACACACACACACACACACACACACACACACACACACACACACACACACACACACACACAGAGGGAGCCATTATCTGATCTCTTGAAGTGTCTCTGGTCTCCTCTCTGTCTACAGCTCATCCTTATCTTTGCAGAGATGCTTCTTGAGCTCCTCTCTCCTCCCAGAAGTGTTTCTCCTTCTCAGGCCCTTTGGCTCAGAGTCCATGTCTATTAAACATGACACTATATACACTCAATTCATCCATTCATCATTTGATAGGCTACATATACAACAATAACATTGGAGCATAAGCCAAGCAAGATTGAATGATTTATACATTTTAAATATCCATGACTAAAAAACGATGAACCGTTTTTGCTATTAGCTTTTCATGTGATATTCTAAATCCCTCCAAATTAAAATTGTGGGTTTTTTAAAATATTTTTTAAAATATTTAATTGTATTGTTTTCTAGGTGCTGGACTAAAGTTGAACAGACAATCAAACGCATGGCATTAATGATACTGAGAACAACTTCCAATGCAAGTGGTTTCAGTATCTGCTGCGCTCATCTGTGAGTGACAGGTCAGACTGGTACTGTTTCCCGTTTGATTGAAAGTTTGAAAAAGTTAAAGAGCCACTCTGTCTGCGGGTTTGTTTACCAAGCAAAGCTCCGGGACAGGACAAGCTCTCCAGCCTTATCAGCGGATTTGTGAATGGGACAATAATGAGCTCAGTTTGATAGAGCAGAGCAGCCTGTCAGGTCAAATGTCACTTCGTCCATTAGCTTTTTGATGGCTCCCTTTGATAAAACTCCACAGACGACAGCTAAAGAGTTAAATCGATCGCGAAAGAGTTTGTAATTAAGGAGTGTTGTTTTTAATTGGATCCAACACCTTTTATAACTGGCAAATGTGATAATATCAAGTTAGGGTTGAGCCTTTAAAATCTTTTAAAGTATTTTCACATCGGTATTTGTAAGTTAGACAGCAAGTCAAGCTTTAAACAGTTAATGTTAGCTGACGCGATTTAAAACATTTAAAAACATATACAAAAAAGGCTAATAACTGTCACAGAAATAAAATGATTTAAGTTTATTCCATGGAAGCAAATTAGTAACATATATAGGCGTGTTTTGTGGATTATTTGTCGTGTACAATAATACGAACTTTATTATTAATAGTAATATTATTATTATCTGATATTCCCAATTCAGAATGTATAGCCTACACTTTGAAATGTATAATCGATGACAAAAGGATGCACGTAAAGAAGCTATACTCTTAAAGACAGAGAGAATTAACTAATCAGCTGATTTTTTATTTGCATCTAAACAGGAGAAAACTACAAATAGATACAGTCCATACAAAATATACGATAGAAATTTGACGTTGAAATATTTGATATCACAGCATACACACCATGTTCTTGCGTTAATCACCAGCCTCTTACGCCTTGTAATGAAGCCTGGAAGTGTCCGTGGCTAAAGGGCCCCTCGCTGTTCCCTATTAAATCTACCAGCTGGCTATTAGCCACCTGTGCTGCTGACGGTGACACACTGTGATACCCGCAGCCGTACACACTGCTGGTTCCATATCCAAAGGCGGGATTATAATGTCCGAGAGTCACATTATAAGGTGCTGCTGAATGGGAAACTGCGCCGCAGAGCTTCCCGTCCCGCACCAGCACCGGCACCGGCACCCTCCTCGCTGCAGGTGCATACCCCGCCAGCTCCAGAGACTTGTCCTGTCGTTGGCGCTTGCATTTGTACCTCCTGTTCTGAAACCATATTTTGACCTGTGTTGAGGAGAGTTTGAGAACGTGGGCCAGATGCTCTCTCTCCGGGGCGGACAGGTAGCGCTGCTGCCTGAAGCGCCTCTCCAGCTCGGACACTTGGGAATGGGAGAAGAGGACTCGGGGTTTCCTGCGCAGCCGAGGTCTGCTTTTGGGGTTTTTGTCACAGTCAGGTGAACTGTCGAGACCGCATATCTCTGCACAATATGAAGGAAAACAGTCACACAAAGGCAGAATTCATGAAACTGAATGTTACTGTTAAAACATGTTAACGATTTGGCTTCCAAAAACATTTTATCCACTTTACTATAGGCCTAAATATTAGATCATTTTTACTGTTTTTCTAAACGAAAACCAAAAGAAATCTGTTGAGCAGCAGGACATATTATCTTCTAATAAAAATCTGAGAAAATGTACATGATCAATTATTTTATACAACACACGTGTTATTTATATAGTTTATTTATATAGTTTATTTATATATATTTTTTTGTAAATTACAATATAAAAAACAATCTACTTTATACCTGTTAAATTAAATAAAGTAAAATAAAAACCTCAAAGATTCCTTAAATACAACGGTGTGAGTTGGAAGAAGTATTTGATTGTTTTGACGTTTTAAAGCCGAAATCTAAGAGCTTTACTAAATTAAAAATAATACACAGTATAGTTATTTGTTATTTGATCATTTAGTTAATAAAGTACTTGTGACAATTGGAAAATTAGCACTTCTGTGCCCCTTTTCCAATTAAACTGAGTACGTATAGAGATAACTGATCACAGTGACGAAACAATAAACAATATTACAGTTTTGAATGTCACCGTTACCGCCTCCTCATTACCTATTTGATCACTTTTGGATTGGTGGCAAAATATCTCAAATATATGGACCTCCCCTCGTATTTACGTGTATTGAAGAGAAATCGTCTACTTATAATTTCTGTTTTTCATTTGTGAGATTTCAAGGGAAATTAAAAAAGTGACCGGTATCCCTGCTATCTCGCGCTCAAGGCTTCGGTCTAAACCTGACCGACCAACAGCAGATAACTGATTATCATGATGCTCACCATGTATCATCTCACCCTGCTCATTGAGCTCCTCTTCTGCTGCTGAGTGGTGCATGTCGAGCTTCTCCTGCATCCCGGAGACGCACGGCTCAGGCTGGCAGTCACAGACGTCCCTGGTCCGGGAGGCAGCGTGCACGTGCTCATAATTCATCGGAACAACTTGATCAGTCAGCAGGAATTCCTTTTCAAAATCATGGTGGTTCTCCAGCTTCAAAATATCCTTCACGGAAAAAGGCGTCGTGGTCATGGAACTGGGATGCATCCCAACCTTCTCAGCCGGCTGTAGAGCTTTTAGATCCTTTTACGCACTGCTCGAGCTGCTGCTGCTGCCGGACGTGTCTCTTCACTGGCTGATGAGTGAGGGGCATGGGGAGATTTGAATCATTCAAGGGTCCGGCTAAAGAGCAAGGTAGAGATACATCTGTCACCCCTCTCCAAAACACTGGCCAACACCCAGCCCGGCCTGAGCGCACTCCTTTTCTTCTCACCTTACAGGAACCCCTCATTGATCCACCCTTCTCTCCGAGAGAGAGAAGGTGTATTTAATTACACAATTGGTTAGCAGTCGGAGTTAAACACTTTTTTAATGATTATGTTTAAGTTATAGGCCTCAGTGGCTTGGTGACACGAAAGGGAAACTGAAAACAAGTAGCCTAATTTATAAAATATTAAAGAAATTTCCCATTTTTTTATATATATATATATATATATATATATATATATATATTTCCAGACTTATACTAGCAGTCAGAGATTTGAATAAAACTGTTTTAATTCGTGGCCAACAATGTGTTGAAACAAACGCGTTTGCGTCTTTAGAGACAAACAAGTGAAACTGTCCCACATTGATTAACTTGTTTAGAGGGGGGTCATTTATTCAGTGTGTACCCAAACCACGCTTCTGGTCAGCCAAGTAAAGTCACCTAATCTGCCCACAGGTCCTCGGGGTTGAGTGATCTTAGGTGATGTCGAGCAGCTTTACCATCAACATTGTTTTCCTGCCACGTTATTAGTGTTCTCAGGCCACAACAAACAGTAACATTATACCTGATGTTGTGGAAGTGGAGAGGCGGCGGCGCCAGCCTGCAATGCTTGACTGAGGCCGAGAGGCGCGTCCTTACAAACAGGAACAAGGACAGACACGGCCTGTCCCACTGGGGACACGGGGAGATGTATGGAGCACTTACAGGCCTGAGCAGGAGCTTTAAAGCTGTGAGTGGAAATGGTGATGGCTTATTTAAGGACAATTGGAGTAATAACAGATGTCATTATGAAAGGGTTACAAAACACACGTTTTTTTTTAATGCTTAACTTATTGAATACATGAAATGCAGTCTGACTCCTGTTTATCATTATTTAGAAATGATCAAATCCATTATTTACATGATTAGTTAACACTTTAATGGACAATCAATCAATGGATGCATAACTCACTATATGTGTATGTGCATTGTTAGGTGAATAATTGTTACTTACTAACTTCTGCTATAACAACAACAACAACAATAATACTAATCATAATAATAATGTATGTTAGTATGGAATTTTTCAAGTTGCTTCATGGCATAAAAACAAAAATCACAAATATGAAAAGAAAAACTCAAGAACAGCTAACTATACCACACAATTAAAATATTGTATAAAATAAATGTATAACTCATCCAAAAGGCAGAACAAGTGAAAATATTTCAACAAACTTAAAATCAGATGGTTGTCGGCAAAGCTATTTAAACAAATAAGAGTTGTAAGGGGAAATGGAAAGTCTGTAACAGTGTGTCTTATGACAGGATTTAAAAGCAGAAACAGTGTCGGCACATTGATACGAACTGGAAGACTGAATCCAAGCTGAAATGTTTCCGAAATCTTAAATGCTTTGACCTTAACCTGGACTCTGGAACTGCTAAAATAAGCCTCAAAAGGCTAGGGCCTGCATGGAAAGCCTTGTCAGTCATAATAAGATTTTAAGATGGGTTCTAAAAGAAATTGGTCACCAGAGCAGAGACGCAACAACTGTGTTGATGTGAGAGGAGCGTTTGGTCTTCGTCGGAAGTGTGCCTTTGCAGAGTTCTGCACAGTCTGAAGTTGAGCTATCTGGGGAGCTGAGGCTTTCAGCCAAACACGGCATTATAATACTCCAGACATGAGGAAATAAGAGCATGAATAATTTCCCCTGCATTGCTGAAAAATACCATTGGTCTGATCTTGGAATTTTAGTTCACTGTTGAAGAAATCCCCGGTTATGAGCTGCGCCCTTCATATTTTGGGATAAGGGGATCAAGCTGACAAGCAGTTCCACTGCTAAAATGCTTGTGATGCCCTTGTGTGTCATCTGCATGACAGTGAAATGTGATGTTATGGTGAAGAGAATCATATGACTAAATGGGAGCATAGAAAGAGATCAGAATTGGCCCAATAATTGATCCCTGCCTTGTGTCTGCATGTATTAATTAATTGAGACATATTGTATGACAGTAGGAGAAGAACCAGAGCCAACCCAATCCGTAGGTTTTAGCGTATAGCATGATAGTGTCCAATTTTTATCAAACATTTTGGAAATGTATGGCAATTTTGAGCTTGGTCTGAAATGTTTTTTAACTGATAGATCAAGGCCAGGTCTCTTATAGCAGTGGCTAAATAAAGGCTATTTTAAAAGAATAGGGTGTAGTAATGGCTCTATTGGCATACATTTAATATTTATTATTAGCAAGATTATGAAATAAAATACACTGGCAGTCATGAGGTCCATCATTGTGTAATAGAAGGGGATTGATTGGCACATATTGACATGTTGAACCAGATTGAAGGACTGAGAAATATTTAAAAACTCAACTCCTCTAGAATTTGAGGTGTCATCGATTAAAATCCCCAATCAGGATCATCTTATATTTTAAAATAATCAATGAGGAAAAATTACAACTGAAAACCACTGGGTTGCATTGGGGGGTCGACAGAGGACAACACACAACACTGAAGTGGTCTCTGTAATTTTCAGCATCAACTTTGAGTTTTGGGCTTTGGGCTGACTTTGGGCTTTAGCTCCAGCCCATAGCTGGATCCCTGAGGGAGGGACAAGACAGGACAGGTGGCACATTATAGTGTCCATGAACTTCTCAGCGTCCTGGGTTTGATAGAGCAAAGGGACTCCCTGTTCCAACTCTGCAACTGTGTCAGGAAGGCGGATGCAGCTGACACAGCTTGATGGAGAGGTGGGTGGAGCCATCCTTTATGAGCTGGGCGTGTGGCCAATATAATTGGTTGTGGTAGTAGAGAGCTTCGCTGTGGCAGATTTTAGCCAAAGGCAGATGGCCAGAATCAGGGGTGTAAACAGTGCAGGCAGTGCGGTTGCATTAGGGCCTGCGTGGTGGGTTGGGGGCCCATAGAGAGAGCAGGCCCTCAAACCATGTGTTTAGCAGAGCACGGGCCCTTAAGTGATTCAGATTGCCACCACAGAAATATTGTTGTGTTCAAAGAAAAACTTGCTCTTAATAAATAATTGTGCCATTTGTTATTCTTCGAAAATACATGCTTTTCATTTTAAAATCATCTGTAGCAATCTATTTATAGTTCATTTAGAAGACACATTTAATTTAGTTGCACACTTTAAAAAATATATTCTATTAAATGAATAATCTGCAGATGTACAGATATGCATTGATGATTGTTGGGTATAACTTGATGCTCTCCAATGTCAAGTATCTATCTGATCATGTGACAAGACCATCCGATATACAGTCTCTAGTTTAGGTGCAAATCTGTCAAGATTGACAAACCGAGAGAGCAGTGATGCCTTTCAAACAAAGTCAGCAGTAAAGACAACAAAGACTAAGTAGAAGATTGTCATGATGTGAGTTTGTCTTGTTTCCTGTTTTATTTTGTAGTCCTTGTCTCGTGTGCCATGTGGGTTTCATAACTAATGTGCACTGGGGCCCGTCCTAACACCTTATGCCACTCGTCGGCACGTAGATGGAGATGGTGTGTGTAACTTACAAATCGGTCATATAGCCTAAATCACAAAACCGCAGTAGGATCAGTTTATAATAGTAGTATTTAAATCAGAGCCACTGTAGCCGCCATCTTCCCATCATGCATCACGCCATGATGGGATTGTGTTTGCCGTCATGTCAAGTACAATCTGCTGATTTATTTTCCCACTTCTAACGCTACACTGGAAAACCCTGTTGCTGTTCTGTAGAAATCCCCTGAGTGCCACTAGAGGTCACTGTTCCAAGGTTTAGCTTAAACCTGCTGCAGACATGGACTCACAGAGGTTTAAGCCCTCTGTGGGGAACCTGTTGTTCCTCTTGCTCTTGGATCACCATGTAAGGACACGTTTTCATTCAGAGAAAATAGTCGCACCAGGGTCGCCGATGGCTGTTTGTCAAAATAACTACTTGAGTGTAATCAATGAGTAATTTAAGTAACACGGCAGTAGAGTGAACAGAAGAACAAGTAGCTGGTGCAACACATGTAAAACAAAGCAGCTGACCAGTTGGAGTGCAGCGGGTAGCTTGCTGTGACTGCTGCTGCTCTGGCCATGAGAGCACCACTGATGACCTATGGCAAGAACAGTCCTCCTCTGACCATGGTAAATTACTGCTTGGGCGATACAACAGTCCACATTCCTGTATGCGCGATGGGACAACATATTTTTTCTTCTATAAGTTTCATTAAAATCTATTTTACGTTTTTTCAATTTAGATTTTATTTTTTGCGGAATTTTCTCTCACCCCAATGCCGACTCTAAGGATAGAGCATGTACAGTATCTGTATCTGTGACTTGAGACCTTTTATGTAGTAATAGCCTAATGAAGTTACAGTCCCGTCACAATCATAATATTTTACCCCATCTCCAGGTTTTATTAGTGATCAAAAGATGTCCGTGTCCCATATAGGTGAAGAAAAGTAAATCCAACCATTCATTGACAAATTAATACATTGTTTTATCCGCATTTCACAATGAAATAACCATTTAAGTAACAAGTAATACATTCTTAACTTAAAGGGATGTGACATGAAATGAAGACATGAATATTCACATGTGGTATCTGTATGGTTATGGCACATGTCACATAACTGCAACACCCCTCATGTGATTCAAATAATTGCAAATAATATATATATGATGTTTCTATTAAACGTAGTTCAGGAACTTTGGACCACGCCCCACACGCAGCTCGTCCCTCGCACCAGGGTACTTAAACGCAATCAACCTGGCACTTCCGCCCTGACTCTGTCTCTACATGACACGAGCCACGATACGTAGCAACAACAAGCAACCACCGCTACGCAATGGAGCTAGACATATCGCTCAACCCCTCGGACGTATGCGCTCTCCCAGCGCAACATCCCCTTCCGCCATTCTGACAGAAAAGCGGCACTGTTCGCACTCCTGACGGCCGTCCGGAGCGACACCACCTCAACTCCCGAGCTGCAGCGCCGCGCCAGCCGGCGAACGGATGACGTCACCGCGCGCACCACGGCCCCCCCCCCCGAAACACCACAGCCTCCCTCCTCCCTGCTGCCTCTCACTTTCCTTTCCTTCCGGCCCCCCCGCCCACGGCCTCCCTCGCTCCAACAGCAGGGACCTCCGGCGGGGCCTACGGCCAAAACCCCCGGTTTCCCCCTTTCTCGCTCCCCCTCCTCCCCACCCCCACCCCCTCCTCCGCCCCACCCCCCCCTTCCCTATAACCCATACGTATCTAACGCTAACCCTCTTGCTACTTACTGCCCCCCTCAGTCCACAGGTCCACCAGCGCTCACCCCCAGCTTCCTTCCGTCCTACTTCCCTCCGCCCACCAGCTCCACCCTAGCCACAGCACAACCTCCAACGCGCCCGCCTGCACCCGCCCGACCTTCCTCACTGTCACAAGCGCTCAGGCAGCAGATCCTGGCAGGTAACTACATCGACCTAGCCCAGCTCATCCTCCCATCCACAGCTAACCCCCACATCCCTAGGGAACTACTCACCGCCTTCGGCCCCATCGACTTAAAACAGCCCCTCCCCACCTGGTCCAAGGACCTCACCACGACAGAGTTCGCGTACGCATTCTCCCTGTACCGCGACGTTATATGCACCGCCTACCTCGACCGCAGGCCAGAGTTAGACTCGTACCTCACACTAATCCTCGACCTGGCCCTGCGTTTTGGCAGCAACGCCTTTTACTCATACCACATCCTGTTCGCCTCCGACGCCGCCGGTCGCGTGCAGCAATTCAACCAGGGCACGTACTGGGGCACACTCGACGCGGAAATTTATTGTAGAGTGTTCGCAGCATGCCGCTCCCTCAACTGCGAGCTCTGCGGCGCACCATCTCACCCGGCCACCACATGCACCCTCACCGCACCCCCGCCCCCACATGCGTAACCCCGCTGTCTCCCGCAGCCTGCCATTCTCAGCCCCATGGCCGTCCGAGCTCGCGTCTCTGGCCCCCTCCTCCGCAATCTTCGAAACGTTTCCCATCGTGGTAGCAGCCATCCTTTGGGGGCACGACTGGTCAAAAAAGACCATAACCTTATACTCTGACAACAGCGCAGTGGTAGATATAATCAAGCTGTAGATATAGTCACGCTGCCTCGACATCATGCAGTTTTATACGGAGACTCACCCTAGTCTCGGCCCAACACCAATTCATCATCCGAGCCGCCCGCATTCCGGGCCACAAAAATTCCATTGCCGACTCACTCTCGCGCTTCTCGTTCCAGAAGTTCAGGCGATTAGCACCAGCCTCGGATCCACGGCCAACCCCGGTCCCACCGTTTTCAGCCACGACCTTCAACTGAACCCGCAGCTGGCGGAGCTAGCTTCTGCCTCCCGAGACGCCATCCTCAACAGCGTCGCCCCCGGTACTCTCTCCTCATACCTCACCGGGTGGAACAGCTTCAAAGCATTCCTCGCCGCCTCTAGTCTGCCATTCCCATCACTCGACGTCCTCACCCTTACGCAGTACATCACTCACGCCCATTCCCGCCTCAGTATAAAAACCTCCACCATTCGAACCTACTTGAGCGGCGTCAACTTCCTCTCCAAACTGGCATTAGGGGCGCCGTGTCCAGCCTCGTCCCACGCTCACATAGCCATGCTACTTAAAGGCCTCAGCAAGGCCGAACCGCGCCCCGCACCTAGTCGCCTGCCCCTCACGTCGGATCTCCTCACCCGCTGCATCCACACGCTCCGCTCGGGCTACCTGTCCCCCTTCACCGACAAAACTCTAGAGTCTATGTTCCTGCTCGCCTTCTTCGGCTTCCTTCGCTGCTCTGAGTTCACCGCGCCGACCATCAGCCGTCGCTTCACGCAACCCTGTCGGACATCTCAGTCTTCCCTCCTGATACGATCATATACCTTCTCAAGCACAGCAAAAACAACCAACCCGGTCCGCCCCAACCCATCCACCTCTTCCGCCTGGACTCGTTTCTCAGCCCGTACGAGCCCATTCGCGATTACTTAACCCTCCGATCGACCTGCCACGCGTCCGGACAAGACCCCCTCTTCGTAACGGAGACCGGGAGGGGAGGAGCCACACGAGCCTGGTTTCACCACCACTTCCGTCTGATCCTGGCAAGGTCCGGAATACCCCCCCGAGTCGTACTCGGGCCACTCCTTCCGCATCGGCGCAGCCTCTACCGCAGCAAGACGGGGGATCCCCGGCCACACCATCAAACTGCTCGGCCGCTGGTCTTCCCCCGCTTACCTCCCTTACATCCGCTCCAACCTGAACGACATCAGGAACGCTCACCGTCAACTGTCCACTTGAAGCTGTCTTTTGGGGGACTCTGATCTGCAGAGCTTCCACGAGACGGCCCCCACCCACAGTCTCTACCCCTGACACTACCCGCCGCAACCGCCGCCACCGCCGCCACCGAACCCGCCTCTTTCTCCCCATCCCTCTCCCCTCATCCATCACTCCCTTCCCTCATCCCTTACCCCCATCCCTTACCCCCGACCCTCTCCCCTCATCCCGCATCCCGCATCCTCGACCCTCTCCCCCTCTTCCCTCACCCCTCATCCCACATCCCGTTTCCTTCTCCTGTTCAAGAACCTAACAGGTTCCAAAATAAACCATTTAAGAACGCCAGTTACGAGTAGCGTGGTCCTTGTTAGTGAAATGATGTTTCTATTAAACGTAGTTCAGGAACTTTGGACCACGCCCCACACGCAGCTCGTCCCTCGCACCAGGGTACTTAAACGCAATCAACCTGGCACTTCCGCCCTGACTCTGTCTCTACATCCCATCCCACCCACCCCGTTCTTGTCTCCTCACTCACTCACTCACTCACTCACACACAGGAACAAAGGGGGGACTCTGATCTGCAGAGCTTCCACGAGACGGCCCCCACCCACAGTCTCTACCCCTGACACTACCCGCCGCAACCACCGCCGCCGCCACCGCCACCGCCACCGAACCCGCCTCTTTCTCCCCATCCCTCTCCCCTCATCCATCACTCCCTTCCCTCATCCCTTACCCCTCTTCCCTCATCCCTAACCCTTACCCCCATCCATCACCCTCGACCCTCTCCCCTCATCCCGCATCCCTCGACCCTCGACCCACATCCCACATCCCTCACCCTCGACCCTCTCCCCCTCTTCCCTCACCCCTCATCCCACATCCCGTTTCCTTCTCCTGTTCAAGAACCTAACAGGTTCCAAAATAAACCATTTAAGAACGCCAGTTACGAGTAGCGTGGTCCTTGTTAGTGAAATAAAGAAACAGTATCCACTGTATATGCTATTGGCTTCCTGGACCTGCTCTTTCCGTAAGACGTAAAAATAATAATATGCTAAAACAGAACCTGAAAATGTAATGTTTGGGTTCTCAACAGGGATATTATGTGAAACAAGCACACCTTTTACTGACGAACCAAGAAACCTGAACTTCAAAAGCAGAGGGGGAAAAAAAAAAAACTCAGAAGTCAACTGTGAATTGTTTGACAACTTGGGGATTTCAAGGTGTCCAGTTTGATGGGTAAATTACTTAATCGCTACAGCAGTGTTCTCTGATGGCTCGAAGCAACGCTCCCTCTTAAGTTTCTGTGACTCCTGTTCCTTAAAATCAAAGCCTTTCCTATTGATTCCACCACTTGTCCCCTCACTGTAACATAAGAAGCTATAGCTAAGTACAGTTTACCACAAAATACCCCTAATTCATCACAGAGCAAAATAGGAGGCTGATAGCAGCTGAAAGAAGAGACGGAGTTGACTTAAAATTAGTGAAACTGATCCCGGCCTTCCGATGACCAAAATGCAACTAAAGACACTCATCAAAATATGTTGTGACATTGACGCTGAACCCATCTTTATTGTAAGGAGGCAACTTAGAAAACTTTCTTATAATGAAAACATGGTAATTTCTGTAATAGAAGGGGATTGATTGTCACTGCACATTCGTGTTGAAATGGTTATATCCAGAATACCGCTTTGCCGGTGACCATATAGTGTAACAGAGCATACTTGTACAATTATTTGTGTGGTTTTAGGACATCTTACTACTTTTAATTAAGTCATAGTTCTTCTGAACGAGAACCCTTTACACCTTATCAGGCAGTGTGTGGGTCATTGTGACCCATATCAGAATCAGTGTTTTAATAACACAAACATCCAAATCATTTTGCTGAGCATACTTAGTGTCATCTGCATCAGCTTTCAAGCTCTGCATCTAAAAAGTCAGATCTAATCCTGTATCATCTCCTGCTCTTCCACACCACAGCAGATTAAAACTACTACTTTTTCATATTGCTGCTTGTTGAAATGTTAATGGCGTGAGATTATATAGGTATTGGAACATATTTTGCCAATAAGTATTACTTGATTCATAAACCCTGGAAGGTGCTTTTATTTAGTTTACTCTGAGGCATGTCACAGCACATCCTTTTTCGTAGTCATGTTTCAGTCAAACTAGAGCCAGTGTTCCAAATTACAGTGAGATGGTACCTGAACATTTTTTCCTCATCATTATTCAACAATACTTTGAGTTTCCTGCTTGGGATACGGACAGAGAAATAATGGAAATGTTAAGATTTCTTCAACATGTTAAACCATTATCTGTAGTCTGGATTCTCTTTACACTTTCTGGTTGTATAACCTGATGATCTCTATAAAAGCTTTTTTTTGTACTGCCTTGTCGTTTGTGGGTGCCGTCATTTCGGGTGTTGATTGTGAAATCACAATGACAAATTTAAAATGGCAATTAAAATGTGACACTGCAGCATTATTAGATAGCTTAGGCTAGTAGGTAGTGCTTGTAGATCTGTCCTTTTGTATGGAATTACAAAGCTGTGTGTCCTGTTTGAAGAAAGAAAATGGTGTAACCCGTTTTCAACCACTAGATGTCTCTGCTATACTGTATTCATTCCAAGGGCCTCAAGAAAAGGATGAATTCATCCACACTTGATGATCAATAAGTGAGAGAATATATATCAGAATACATGTCCTGCAGTGTGCTGTTAAATTTACAGTTAGTGTTTGACTGCAAAGTTGCAAATTATTTGTCCCTTTAGCACTGGGAGCCCACTACAACCAATCAGTATCAAACTGAACTCAAAATCTTTCTCTAGAAGATCCCACATTTGAGTTGGTCATCTATGCCCTGCCTAGTCTCAACATTTCCCCCATGAATTACAGAAAGGCTTAACTGTTCAAATCTACAACAATATTGTGTGGAACATGACTTATTTCATGATGAATATTTCCAATATTTAGCGTTCAGTTGGAGAGCTGTTAAAATAGCCAGGTACTGCAAGAGCAAGCAACATGAGAGCGTTCAAGAGCATTTCAACTTCACTGGTGAAGTGACTGAATATGATGCTCAATAATCTTCAGGATTTTGATTGGCTAAGGCAGATGTTTGGGGCACAAATAGCATTACATTGTGCGATAGTGAACCCATTACTTTAGTATAATGTATTCTGCATATCCAGACCCAAAAACTGCATTGCATTTGATACCAAGACAGAAATGAAAAATACTCTGTTTCATCTCTTTCCCCTGCCACTCCAGCGCTTTCTTCAGTAAAATTTGATCTAATTTTCTTTCCCATCCTTGGGTATTTCCCCACAGAAATGAAGGGATGGTGATTGCTGGGTAAGATTGGAGTGGATCTAATCTTCCACTGCTCTCAGTCATACTCCATTTCACTGCACATCTAATTTGTCACACTGCTGATGAATATGCCACAAGTTTCATGGGAAAGAGAAGGACATAATGAATATAAAACACACTGGGAGAGGGGAGAGGCAATTGCCGTACCGCACTAACCACAGTGCATTGTTCATTTGTCCCGTTAAATTGCTGACACTATGCATCCTCTATGGACACATTGCTTTCCTCCCTCAGAATTTGATCAAGAGGTTAAAACAATGACGAGCTGGCTTTGTTGCTTTCCCGCAGCTTGCGGCTCATTTGTGATGATTGACTCCAGGGTCACTCTGGTTGTCCAAGGGGAGCATACATCACCCCGCAATGCTGTGCACCCCACTGTGAAAATGTTTATAAGAAATGCATGCATTCATTGCTCATATTTTGGCAACATGATGAAGCAGAAGGTACCATAACGTTGTGTCTGATGGCGCAAATGGAGCACTGTTTTATTATCATTGAATTAAAAACACAAGCAGATGGTATGAATCGCATCTGCATAATTATATTCTAATTTCGTCATTATTCATTATTACTCTGTTTGTGATTGTCAGCGCGGTTTATACACTCGGCAGCAGTCCAAGCAACAGGCAACAAAGTAAATAGACGGGGTCAAAAATCTGTTCAAATGTTTCCTGGCAACAAGACGTTTCTGTGTGTCGAAGCTCTTGAAAGTTGACATCGACAGAACTGCAGCTATGTAACCAAGCAAAAAGACTCAGCAAGAGACAGATGTTTAAACTGACCATATGGAGAAATTCTGTCCATCATGCTTTCACTAAAGTCATTGATGAGCTGAGAGTGAATGTCTCTTTAAAGAATAGATGATAGAATATGTGTGCAGAGCTGCTGCATCACCTATCCATGAGACTGGAGAGCGGATGATGAGAAAGCCCTTCAGGACTCTTCTCTAAATAGGCATGAAATTATATCTCCCTCTGACTGAGATTAGCGTCCACGGAGCCTCTTGCGTTCTGCCCCCTCTTTTCCCGAGGCTATCCAACCAAACAGAGCACTTTGCAGTTTCAGCTCGTTTGTGTTCAAGTTTAAGAAAGTTCATTTTCATCAGGAGGTGCTCTCTACATCCTTCATCTTACTTCGTGGGTCCTGCAGGATTTGTCACATGTACTGAAGAGATGTGGTTAATAGCAATGTTTAAATATGTTAAAGATTTGTGTTAAATATCATTCACTGGAAATCATTTGAGTCACTGTTAGTTTCAGGGTACACATTGCATTGTACAGAACTTATTAATAAATAGCTGATTGTTCATTTTTCTACCGAAGAAAGCTCAAAGAAACGGATTCAATCAAAAAGGAAAAGCTGAATGATAGATTTGAATGCACAATACAATAATTTTGTGTCTCTTATATTATGCAATTATTCTAGCAATAAAATGCAGCTCTCTCTTAATAGTATAGTGCAATACCAAGGCCTCCCCTGAGAGGAATGCAGCTATCATTAGTGTTATTAAAAGACACATGTGCTTTTCCTACTATAGCATGTCAAAATGTCTTTCGTGAACAAGGTATATTCCAAATGATTGCTAATGCTATTCTTACCGGTGTCACTTTAACATTACACTTTAACATACACTTTAACATACATGTTACATTACTGTTATCTGTTTGTCTGAGCACTTTATTTTATACTTAATTTAATATCTATTGCACTGTTGTTGTCGTTGATTGTCTCGTCTAATGTCTAATGTTATGCACCTTCCACCAAGAAAAATTCCTCGTTTGTGTAAACATATCTGGCAAATAAATGGTTCTGATTCTGATTCTGATGTGTCTCCATATTTGTTGGATGTATAATAGGCACCCATTTGCTAGCAAGTTAAAAGATGATGATGTATTAGTTTTTGCATCCCTAGCATGTTTCTGCTTCTCCTAAGTGGTAACAAAAAAACAATATTTGCAAGTTTAAAATGTCACTCCTCTACTAACTACAGCTGTCGCTTGCTGCCACTGACGCTGCTGTGATTTCTACATTTACATTATAGTAATTTGAGTACCTTGAATCAGAAGTTGATTACCAGCATTGCAATTGTCTCAACTGAAAATGTGGGACACACTTGGGAAGTCTTGAATCTTTGTATCTTTTTGAAAGCTGGTGCAAAGTGTTTGTGATGATGTCTACTTGAGGACTGAGCCTGTTTCCCTTTTTTATGTTGCTGAGGAAATTAGAAATGCACTGGATGTTATCATAGTCTCATGAGTGACACATTTATTGTAGATAGTGTGGTCTGGTGGAAGAGGAAGTGATGAAAGGAATAAGCAAACCAGAAAACAAACAAACATCTTTGTCACACAACATTTGACACAAATTACAAATAATTGGGAGGTTGTAGCAGTTTGGTACTTCTATCTTTGTGTATTTAGTTTTTTGAGGAGACCTGTGAATATGTTCCCAAACAGCCTTTTTTTGTATGCTGTGAACCATTCAGTTAGAACAGAAAGCATCTTTTCGCTGACCCCTCTCACCCTGGACATAAACTGTTTGAGTCCCTTCCCTCTGGCAGGAGGCTGCGGTCCATCAGGACCAACACCTCACGCCACACAAACCCCCCACTGACCCTGTCACCCCAAGGACTATTTCTTCTTACCGGTCACTCCCCTGCACACTTCATATTTAAACACTCATGTCACTTTAACATACACTTTAACTTAAACACACGTCACTTTAACATATACTTACATTAACATTATCTGTTTGTCTGAGCACTTTATCTTATACTTAATTTAATACCCATTGCACTGTTGTTGTCGTTGATTGTTGTTTGTCTCGTCTAACGTCTCATGTCTAATGTTATGCATCTTCCGCCAAGAAAAATTCCTTGTTTGTGTAAACATTCCTGTCAAATAAACGGTTTCTGATTCTGATTCTGATTCTGATCTATCCAGTCGAGGAGGGGGATCTTTACTCAGTTTTCATGATGTTCTCTCCATTAACACATTTGGGGGCTTGCTGATAGATAAACCAAGAGGAGCCTTTATGTCTTAGGGCAGCTGATGGAGAATGAAGAGACCTACAGGAATTTTAGATGCAAATCCGCAAGTGATGATGGAGCCAAGTGAGTGAAACAAGAGCAATGCAACATATTTCATACCATATGCCAGATATGATAAATATTTTATTTCTGATCAGCAAAATACACACACTTGATGCATTTGTATCTTTCATGACTTTTCAGTACAGAGGAAAAACCCAAACATATACACAGTATGGGTATATATGTATATGGGTATATTTTAAAGTGCAAGTGATTCACAAGGGTCAATCATGCGTTACATAGCATCTGTATCAGGAACTTCAGTAACCTCCTTAAATCCTTAAATCCTCGATAACTTTCTGAATCTGATAGTAAAATAACTGTCACTTATATATGAATACAAAATAAACTTTACTAGTCACTGAAGCTTTTTGATTTAGTTTAAGCACAACATTTATCTAGTTCAAGTCTTGAGAGGAAAGAGTACCATGAAGTGCCAGAAGTGAGAAGTCTTTACTCTCTAGTGTTGACAGGAAAAACATTTTCACAAAACTCACCATGGGTCCATTTAATAATGCTCCAGTACCACCTTAAGCACCCTATTATTTTATCACAATCTAAAACAGAAAGTAACTGAAAGCCTCATATACTTTTCTCACGTTTGTTTTTCCCTAACAGCCTCCATGGGTCACCTAACTTGGGCATGTTCTCGTTGAAACAGACATTCAGTTTACAGGTACATTCTCTGAAATTACCATTACATTTGACTTGGTGAGGAAACAGTCAATTTGCCCATGCCAAATATATTTGACACGAGGAATGTTCATAGAAAATAAATATGAAGACATGGATAGACAGTCAAATATTTGAATGTGGACTGATGCTGAGCTCACTGTGTGTTGACGGACCAGAGCAGCCACAGCAGAGGGGCATCTGGACAGCATCACACAGGGAAGTAACAGTTTAGCAGCAGCTGTTGGGTTTTGGATTTACCCATGGACAACAAAGATACTGACATATGTATCAATAGTACATGAAGAAGCCCTGACCCTTCAGGATGCGAAATATTCTAACTGATTTGTCACTGGGTAAATAAAACATGTCTGAATTGCACGTGTGCTGAATGTTTCAATGCCCTTTATAGTGGTTAAGAAGCAAAGTGCATATTTAACATAACATAGTCATCTAGATATACTACAGTGTGACTATAGCTCTTAACTGCCCAAGTGATTCCTTCAGAACTTTCCTTTCGCACCAAATTAAACAAAAGAAATGCACATATTTACAGAACAAAAAGAAACAGCGGTTTACAAAAAACACAGAAACAGAAAACAATAGAGGAGCTATGCCTTCACGCTGTGAGCGCAGTGCGAGGGCAAACAAGCTGCTGTTTTATTCACACAGCATCAGCTGGCACTGAATGAAATAAAGGTCAATTTCTGTGTTGATGTGAATCCTTTAATGTGAGATTATTGCATAGTTTGGAATTCTTAACATAGCTATTAAATTGACACTGACATCTCTTACTCTTTTTCTGGTCTGTGCTTCGCTCTTATCAATCCAAGAAAATATATAAATTCCCTTTTTTTCAAACGGGGCTGGGTTCAATTCCCTTCATGAAGCCAAAACTATATTTTATAACTATTTTCAAGCCGACCGATTTGCAAGGTTTGAATATTGAAGTGAGGGTGTTTTCTGGATCGAACTGCTTAATAGTGAACCGAACCCAGCCCTGGTTCCAAGTTACTTTCTATATTGCATTTTAAATGTGCACAAACATTTGCAATTTACTGTCAGCATAGAAACTAACTTAAGCCATTGATTATCACCACCATCTACCAGGCATCGATAAAACAAACACCAGCATGAAGTGACTCTGGCTCTGCACTAATCGACTGATTCTGAGTGATTGTCTCGACCTCTGAATGCCATGAATCATGCACTCTTAGATTTCAAATGTTGATTTTTCTTAGTAGATTAAGTCTACTGGGACTTTTTGTTACTTTGATGTACGGTTACAAGGCCCCTTCATAAATCCAAACTAGCATGTGCTTCTTATCTACTGAGACAAAGCCTGAGTGTCATTTTAACTGAACTCTTACAATGTACCACCAACATGTTACAGAAAGAGTGTGTGAACTAAGTTAGTAGCAGCGGCCTGCAAATATCTTCACACACATTGGTTACTTTCTCACTCTGTCTGCAGCTAAATTATTGTGCAGTCTTTGTAAAACATGCTTTAGCTGAAAGTAAACCTTGTGCATTAAACATCTTATATAAAACTACTTTAAGTAAGTTAGTTAAGTATTAATGTTTCTCTTTGTCATTACGGAACATAGAGATTTACTGATTGGCCTGTGAGTGATGTGATCCTAGACGGACAAACAATTTTTCAGTTTTAACAGTTTTGCTACTACAAAGGAGAGATGTCTGTCTTAAAGATAGTATTTAAGTCTTGGGTGATACAATAATAACCAAGGATATTTTTTCTTGAATGTTAACTTTGATTGTTGCTTATTTAGCCATTCATATTTAATGTTATGACAACAAGTCTTGATTAAAAAGCAGGTTTTCAGGGGCTTTAAAAAAGATTTTGCGACTGAGGGCTAAAGCAGATAAGGATTCCGCAGTATGGACTCCCATGATATCTTTCTCTTGCATTTTTCCTGTCTCTTGCTCTACTGTGTAATAGCAGAACTGACACATTGGCAAAATAACATACAAAATAAATAATAACAGGAAAAAAAATGCAAGAGATTACGATAATCAATGACACTTGTTACTAATAGGATTCAACTATGTAGCCACCTTAGCCTGTGCGAAGATAAGCACTGCAAACTAGTGTAGAACAATACAAAAACTTGATGCTGGTGTTTGTTATACTTTGATTATATGGTCAGTCATTGACAATGTGCACAATACCCCAGGACTGAACAAGCCCATCTAGCAGCTGCAATGACCAGAAACCAGAAAGTGTGTCAAAATGAAGCTATTGTTTTGTTGTGGTCCCTTGTAACACCCACAAAGTAGATCATCACCTGACTTGAATGACCAACCTTGTTCCCCTATGGCCAGCACAGAGTCATGACATAGGTGCCATTCAGTCACCAGAGTGTCAGCTCACGTTTTTTTTGGCATAGAGCTCATGTTCAAATAGGAGCCATGACTGAACTGCTTTTGAAATCTGTAAACTAATTAAAAACTACAATAATGAAATTAAATAATATAGTAGGAAAATAAATATCATTCCAACAAGGCTTTTTGTTTTAAATAGTCATTCTCAATCTTGACACTGGAAGCCAGTGTGTATGTCACGTTATTCACCTCAGAGAGTGATGCTCTTCAGTGCAAGAAGATGGCTGCTCTCATTCTCATCGGTGAACGTGCTAATCAGCTACTGCACATACACGACTGCCTCAAGTTCAGTTAAGAACATAGATACAGATTCCACTAAACATGGTCCTACATATTATGTAGAGCTCAACAGTCATATGCATTACACGTGTCTGTATACAAGATATGTAAAATTGACTTTTTCTGATATTTAGACTTAGCCACGACCGGGACAATCCTTATGTGCAGGATGATAATTTGAAACACATGACAGTGGCTACACCTGCCATCAGAGAAAAACAACAACTATAAGTGCTATTAGCTATACACTATTTTGGTATTTCATGAATAGCATTCAGGGCAGTTTGAAGTTTTTTGGTCAGTTTAAGGTTACTCAAAGGTTATCGTGAAACCTCTACAGACCTCACTCTTTCAGAGGGCAAGCTATGGCTGTCTAAGATAACTTAGTATACAGTACATTTGACTGTTATGTTAGTCAGAAAATAGATATGAAACTCATTTTCACATCTCATGCTCACAATTTGACTGGTCTCATCGCTGAAATATTAGATACATCTACCAATAATATCCCATTCCTATCAGTGAACTAATATAATAATCCAACTACTGATTTCTATTCATGATAAAATGCAGAGATTATGAAATTGTGTTATCTTTTAAAGCACGGACTTGTGCTCTAGAGGCTCTATAGTGCACCACTATGGCTGTTTTTTTCTTCTTTTCTTTTTTGCTTGCCATCAAAAGACATCTTAAGGATTCATCTCTGTTGGAGGAGGTGAAGAGGAGCGCACAGGACCATGTCGCACAGATGCAACAGCCACATGTTTAACACTAACTGTGAGCGGACTCGATGGAAGAGGGGTTCTCTCAAGCCTAAAGTGTAGGATATACAATATAACAACAACCAAACTCTGATATCAACTCTATGTGCGTTCCGGCATTCCCTAGAGGTGCATATTTCTGTAACTTCCAGTCTAGCGGAGGAATGGATGTTATCACCCCTAGGGAATAGAGGAGCTATTATGATGTTTTGAGGAGTGAGTGGAGTTTCTGAATCTTAGTGGAAGTTAGGAGCTGTCGCTGGCAGAGCGCTTTTTGCCAAAATGACTGGCGGAGTCTCTGTTTCGCAGATTAGGCTGGATCTTGTACATATGGGGACCCATGGACCAGCGCCAGCTCCCACGGCCCTCCACTCCAGTTGGGATGGCAGCAGCTGCAGCCACAGCAGTGGATGGGCAGGGCTTGTTCTGCAGCAGCTGAATAAGCATGGTCATCTCTGGGCCCAGCCGCGACACCATGCTGGTCCTAACGCGGTCCACTGTGTCCTCATCACAGTCCATCAGGCTCTGTAGCAGTTTACCATAAAACCTAGGACAACAAAACAAAGCATCACAGTGCGTTTGTTTAAGAGCTCCAAGCCAAAAGGGACACAATGTACAGCATGGCAACAAGACATACCTGCAACATGTTCATATCTGTTTAAAAGTATTTCTCTGTATTTGGACATGTGCTCTATAGTCTGACGTCGTCCATTTGGGCCACTACTAAGCCTTGAGCTTCACCCTCCTACACAGTAAATTTGTCAAAGTAAATTTTACTCAAATTGAAAAAAAAATTACTTTAAAAAATATAACATTTAGTCCCAGTCTAAATAGAGTAAAATCTACTCTTGCCTCAAAGTTAATAATTCAGAGTATGTTTTACTCTGTTTATATTTAACTCTACATGAGGATATATGTACTAGAATGGGATTCAATTATATATTGAATTGAATCCCATTCTATATAGAATTGTATTCAACTCCCTTCAGCTCTGTTACGTCCCATAAACCGTCAGCTCGTTCCAGCGTAGCCAGAGGTGTCATGGTGGCGGAAGCGGAATTTAAGGAACCGTAGTGGTCGTGGTCACGCTGTTTTACTCCAACAGATTCTGTTCTGAATATTTGCTCCTACTGGCTACGGCTAGTAATTACGCTCCAAAATGATGACATATTATTTCTTTAGAGGAAAATAATAGTAACTTTTAAAGTAAAAATTACTCCCCCGTTTTTCCTGTGTATGTGTATTTTCCCTGTTATATCCACTCCCAAACTGCACTCCTACATGTATGACAGCAACAATAGGAACAACAATGTCCAAACTTTATATTCCTGTTTCCTTTTCTTTCATTGTAGAAAGAATGTATGAATCAGATGCCAACCAAAACATTGAAATCAATACAAAGTTTGCCATCTGTTATGCTGCATAAATCAGGGGCAAATGTGGAATTAGCAACATGCCAGCCATGTATTTGTGGTCTTAGGAAGATTCAAATGTATGTCACATTCACTTAAAACTAGCAGCTACATTTAGTGATTACTGGTAAATAAGCCCTTGTTTTTTATATCTACTATGTGGTCAAAGAGCCTGCTGAACATCATAAGCTTCAAACTCTAACATGCCCTTAGCAAGCCCAGAACAATGTGTCCTTGGTCACCAGATCGCAACTTTAATCAACTTATTGTTTAGTAGAAGAAGAGCTCACCTATTGGGGAAGTGACTTGGTAGCTGTGCCACTTCGCCAATAGCATCTGGATTTGATCGGGCAATAGTGCAGATATCCAGCTTGCTGTAACACTCCTCTTGGACTTCAGATATCATTCTTTGGAAGGTGGAGCAGCGGCGGATGGTGGGGAATGCCTTCGAGGTGATGCCATTGGCAATGCACTTAAGGCTCTCCTTCACAAATGCTTTACCCTGTAAAAACACAGCAGTGCTTCACACATTCTTGCCCTGACAGTTACACCCATATAATCCTACATGAGCTCATGTGCACGGAAGAAATAAAGAGGATGGCATACTGTTTGGAGTCTTTGTGAAATGAATTAAAGTGTATACCTGAGTGTCAAATTTAGCAGCACTGTAAAGGAAGGACTTGCAGATGTCATGCATGCCATCTGTGTCACAAGTTGAGTTTTCCAGGCAGGCGAAGGCCCCACAGCCAACTTGGAGGGCACTGTTGAGACAGCGTGCCACATCTGCTGTGGGCACAGAGAATGAACCATCAGCGGGGTAGCCAACAGTGGGTTCACTGGGAATCACTGCACAGTCACTGAGCTCATTACTCAAGGGTTGCCAGGGTTTCAGCTAAAATATGTGGCGAACAAAAGCACATTTTCATACTTTGGTGATTCACAAAAGACATACAGTCACTTGGGGCAAATTGTGACTTGACTGGAGATTGGACACCTTACAACTCAGACACTATTTGGCATGACTGCAGTTTTCTCTTGGCAGGGATTTATATTCCACTGTTTGGTTCTTTTCAGCAGGGCTTGGATGAACAGCACCAGAAATACCAACGAGTTTACTGAAAATTGTTGGCGTGCCTGTAGACACACACAAACATACACTTGTACCACTGGCACACACAGACATACATACAGTTACTCTATCTCCAATTGCCGTAATTGTCAAGCTGAATTTGAGGACTCTTACTCCAAACCACTGTAATATAATTTAGCACATATAACAGTCCAGTTACATTCCAGAAATGCTCCTATGAACCTCATCATGAAATACATGTTAAGAAAATGCAGCTATATTCATTTCATGAGGGTCACATGACTGGATAAGTATGCTGATTAAACCACAAGTAACCCTGATCCCTGATCTTTGTAAAACCTATGAAACAGCTACCCTGCAACATCATTCAATCCATTTTTCCAAAGCTGACCTTGGCCATAAGGAACACAGCTCTAAGTCTATGCAAACAACTTGAAATTTTACACCAAGAATGAGCTATAAAACATAATCTGTAAATCAGTGTATCCAGATAGTTGGCTTTCATTTTTCTTCATGCAAGAACCCACTGAGATGGCCAGCAGCTTGACTCAAATTCGTTGTAATAACCATTAAGAAATGTCACCTCGGAGCCGAAGCCTACTTGGCAGACTTAATCTGGAGCCCCATGTTGACCTGCATGGTCAGATCAAGTCTGCCTGCCATCGGGGACAAGAGATTGCTCTCAAAATACAGAGAGTGAGCTGCAAATCTTACGATGATAAAGCAGTTCCTGCAGAAGGGAATCAGCATCCCTGTCACCCACTGCCAATTATCACTGGGCTCCACCTTTTACTGTTAAAAAGGAAAAGTCAACATTTGAATGAAGCCTGCAGATTCACCCTTCACAGTTGATGGGGATTATAAATCAGTCATTTCTTCTTCTTTTTTTATATGAATAAGACATGTGAACTAATAGGGTTGCATTAATTTATCCAAAAGACACATCCTCAGTGACAAGCCGTGTAAAAAATACAATCTGTTTCTGATTTGAAGGCTACACAGGACGGCTACATGTGAAGCCTTCTGTTTTACGCACTGAAAGCACCCTCAAGTCCACAATACTGCTGAATAGTGGGACGTATGCAGCAGCCCAAGCCACGAGAAAGAGACTACCAGCATGACACAGCCTGCGCTCTCAGGTGTCAGTACCAAGCTCCATGCTCATCTGTTGCCGGCAGGACACCGGCAAAAACCACAGGGTTAATCCCGCAGCCTTTATCATGACTCAACGCGCTCGTTTAGACAGAAAAGGCTGCATAGGCCAAACATATATGAGAAAAAATATCTCCACATAGTAAACGAGCAAAGGTAAGCCTGTGCATTGTGGAAATGGTGTGTAAAAAAAAAGCAAGCACTGCACTCTGAGATATGCAGATGGAGGCAGCGTGTTACTTACAAGGGCTATTGGCAGAAAAGCGTGTTCTCCTGGGCGAATAAGACTCGTTTTGATCCAATTCATATGCAGATGCGTTCAGCACCATCAGGAGAAAAAGTCCCGTCCTCAAAGGCATCGTCCTCTCACAGATAATACAACTAAATGTAAAGAGACGCCTCCTGCTTTGTGTGTAATTCATAAGAATAACGCTCCAAAAAGCTTCTGCAACGCCGAAAACACAATCAATGTAGGTTATTACAAGTAATCTGCCAGCAATATCTTTACACTGGACTTCCTCACTATCCTTTTGACTTGCATGACAGATAGCGCCGATGTCAAGTCTGCATGGGTTTATAAGGGAGCGCTGAACATTACGAGTTCTGCGTTTGGACCAATCAGAACGCTGTATTCAAGACCGTGGTCCTGGTCCCTCCACTACTAATTGATATAATAATTTAACAGCGGCCAACACTGTACCTCACACAGCTCAACACGGAGAATGTGGCTCTTAGTTCTTATAATAACCCTATAAGGACAACATGTACTTTTTTATTTTTTTATTTTAGAAGTTACCCGATAGACATTAATAATCACCTCATCATGTATGTAACAGGCTACAAGTGGCTCTTTTATACCCAATCACCTATAATTGCTTTGATCACTGATTATGAGGTGATTCTTGACTCGCAGGCAGTATTACATCAACAGTTAGCCTCAAATTTATGGGATACAGTGGTGTATGGATGAGTTGTCTTACGCTAAAACATAATTTGTATAGAATTGTAGTCTTTTGCTGATTGTCTATATTGAAAAGTGATGTAATCCTTCTGTGTTGACGGTTTACATGAGACAATGCTTCCATAAATAATAGGCAAGGATCTGAACAAAATTATTGTGGGGCGGGATTTTTAGTTTTCTCTCCATCCAAGATGTATATTGTATGTCTGTCTACCCTTATGATATTTATTGAAATTTGTTTTGGAATAAAAGATCACATTTATAGTTAGGTATCGTACATAAATGTAAGCTTTGTTAAATAGTCCTTTCTTTTTACTATACTTTAATTAATAATACCAACCTCTGTGGATCTGTATATTTACCCCAGACAGCAACAGTACAACAGAATATCTTTTCAAAATTAGTCAATTTAAAAGTACGGTATAAAGTTAGTTTTTAATCAAATGTATTGTATAAAGTTCAGCATGAAACGTTAATAACCCGGTTTATTAGTTATTTGGAACGACAAATTTAGAAATTACACTTACAGTTACGTGTGACAGGTGTGAGTATTACTTATATAATCAGATACGTATTGTAATGCTCACTCTTCCATCTTATCTTTATTCTTCTGAATATATTATTTACACATCTTCATTTATACATATTACCTTTTATATAAATGTCATACATTTGCCATTTGTCACTTTTTTCTAATGTGCGTATTGGTATCGGTTGTGAAAATCATTATTCCATAAAGCATATTAATGTTTAATTTTCATACTTCTTTTTACATTTCACCTATTTAGTTATTGGTTATTGTGAGATATTGGTGGGAGGGCGGTGCATTTTGTTCTTGGTTGAGGGCAGAGTCCAAAGAAAATATTAATAACACACTTTTACCCAACCCAAATAATTTGTCTACAGTCCCTAACGTCAAACAAATGCAAAGTCCACCTCCACACTAACAGACCAAAGTGGATCTAACCAACCTATATTTTAATCAAATGTGGCACATACTTTGCCAGACTTAAATGCCTTTGTCCAAATATCAACCCATAAAATTCAAATGACATGTCTTTGTGTTTTTATCACTCTGGCATTTTCCTGAACCGTGCAGAATGATGACATCGTTGTTGCTTTAACCTAAGGAAATCTACTTAAAATGAAGATAAACTACCTGCGTTGTTGACCTAATTCTCCACTCTCCTCTTCCAAGACTGTGAAATGTTGGCTCAGAGTCCACTAACTTGCAGCTGCACGTGCCGGCATACAGAGGATGATGTGTGGGACTCCAAGCTATCATTAATCATGGAGGCCTCACGCCTCTTCACCCAGTGTAGCGCTCAACTAAAACAGACAGATTCAGACACTAGAAACTGATTTGTCCTGATCATAAGAATGTGGAAAAAAGAAACGGTGAACAGATTAACTTCTCCAAAGTGATTCAAGTCATGCTTGTCCTCTCGCCATCAGATACAGTTCATTTGTGTAAATGCCAATAATAAATCCCTCCATGAGTAGACGATTTGTGGTATTTTCAAAATCTATGTCAAATCACAGAAAAGGCCTCTTTGTGTATCTCTTCAGTGTTCTTTCTAGTTGTCTTTGGCAATCTTTATGCTATAACCCTAATTTTTCCCAGAGAGTTGTCAGTTGGGCATGATGTCAGGCTGTTGGCACCCTATCTCTTCTGGGGAAACCAAATATGGGTCCCTGCCAGCTGAAACAATATTCTTTGTAATGGAAAGATAATGTGAATGTAACTGCTTAATGAATGGGCTATTATCTACTGTCACGATCAACCATCATCAACATCCAAGTCCCCGTAGTGTATAAGCTACACATTAGATATGTGGACTGTCAATGACTTACCTTTAGCATCTCTTTCTGTTACAGTAAAGGACTTTCAAGAGTGATGACTGTTTCGCCTCCCTGCAGATTAGTTGTGGAGAACAGTATGTCAAAGACCAACCTGCTTGCTTATTGGTTATGTCAGCACTCCAAAAAAAAAGAAAGAAAAGAAGACCTAAAGAAAACAGCGATCTGAAAAATGTAAGATTTGAATCAGATGTTGAGATGATACTCATGCTTGCCATGAATATGTTGCTGCTCTTGCATTTATTGCTTCCCTATGCTTTTTAGCTCAAGCTGGGAGGAGGGTTTCGGTGCGTCTCCGCTGAAACTGAAGACAGGTGAAGAGTGTATTCATGAGTTTCACAGTCGGTCTCGTCCTTGTTTACACATCACTGCAGACTCTTCCTTTTTGGAGCGTAGCCATACCACAAACACATTTGAGAAGACCACTTCTGTGTCCTCTGGGGGAAAGGATAATGAATTCCTTTGTCAGGTAGAATAAGGTGATTCACCTTGTTTTTAGAAATATAAAATACAACACTGGCATGGAGATAGAGGGCAGAGTTCACTGAAAGGACAAATGCAGCGTGAGAGTTTTTAATTAATTTACATTGAGGTGGATGAACGGATTCTCTGATTAGAGATAACTTTGCATTGAAGTTTAATTTTACCCTGAGCTTATTGCTGTTTGCCTGACAGTTACTTCCTCTTAATTATAAGATCACGAGATTGCTCATTATGAGTGAGAGATTTGAAATTAATGTAATAAATGGGAAGTGCATCTTTTATCAAGCACAAGCAAATTAATCACAAATATTGCTTAAGTCTGCACTTTGCAACTTTTTTAACGAGTTTATATCAAGGGTGCTATAAAAGCACTCTCAAGATGTCCCCTGAAGGAAAGTGCTAGCCTACCTGTGTCCACAAGAGGGACTTTTGTCAGATGTTGCTGACTTGCATGGACTGTCATTGTAAAGCAACACCTTGAAACACTCAGTTTCAAGTGTACTGGAGGGGTGGAGGGGAAACATTACATTTTTTTTGTTGCCATTTTTGAGAAGTGGAAAAGATGCAGAATCTACTGTGTGTGTTTTTTATAATGCGTTTCGCTTACTGGCTGCAGATGTTTGTCTTCCTCACATGGGAATAGCACTTCATTTTTGTGAAAATATTTTGAAAAGGACGTTAGCTGTTGGCAGCAGCGCTGCACAGTAATGACAGAAAGAACCAGGATCTGTCCAACACCCAGCAGTGCTGTCAGGAAACAACCCTGTCTCCTAAAAAGTAAGTTGCCCCAGAACTAAAACACATTCTCAATTACATTTGACTAAACGTGTTTTCCCCCTGATTATGTTTGTGTTTGACGTATTATACATACGTTGATTATACACATATTTTTGTTTTATTGTTTTTACGTTTGTGTTTGACGTATTACAAATACGTTGATTATGTTTGTTTTATTGTTTTAACGTTTGTGTTTCACGTATTACAAAAACGTTTATAATCAATGTGTGTTTGTGTTATTGTTTTCTTGCTTTCCCGCTGAATTTAAGCATATTTGTATTTCTAAACTCTGCAGAGGAAAATAAACTAACAAGGATTCCCTCAGTAGCGGCAAGCGAAGAGGGGCGGTGTGAGACCGGTAAGCCCCTGTCGCGCCGGGCCCGGTCTTCTCTGAGTCGGGTTGTTTGGGAATGCAGCCTAAAGTGGGTGATAAACTCTATCTAGTGCAGTATACCACTGCAGTCAACTCAGCAGACACTCAGATCTTCGTGGTCAAATCACAGACACTGACATGTTAGGAAACATTCAAATGAGCGGAAAGAGCCATTTGGCTCAACATCCAGTTTCCAAAATACTGACTGATATGGATGTGTTCAGAACATTTCTGACTACATTCAAACATCTTAACTGTACAAATTGGTACAGTTAAGATGTTTGGATGTGGTCAGAAATGTTCTGAACACATCCATAACCGGATGTTGCGTCACGTGGATCTCTCCGTTTAAATGTGTTCCGTTTGAATGTCTCGTTTGAATTTTGACAACAGAGATCCGAGTGTCTGCTGAGTTGACTAGATGGAGTTTATCACTCACTTTGGGCTGCTTTCCCAAACAACCCGACTCAGAGAAGACGCGACGCGGCCGTTACCGGCACCGTCGGGCAAGCGGTCTTCAGACCGGACCCCGGTGCGACGGGGGCCGTTACCAGCCTCACACCGCCCCTCTTCGCTTGCCGCTACTGAGGGAATCCTTGTTCGTGTCTTTTGCGCCGCAGAGTTTAGAAATTACAATATGCTTAAATTCAGCAGGAAAGCAAGAAAACTAAAATAATAACACAAACACACATTGATTATAAACGTATTTGTAATACGTCAAACACAAAGGTAAAAACAATAAAACTAAAATATGTGTATAATCAACGTATTTATAATACGTCAAACACAAACATTAAAACAATAAAACAGACATACGTGTATAATCAACGTATTTGTAATACGTCAAACACAAACGTAATCAGGGAGAAAACACGTTTCTAGTCAAACGTAATTGAGAATGCGTTTTAGTTCTGGGGAAACATAATTTTTAGGAGACAGGGTTGCAGGAAATCGAGAGTCGCCCAATGGTAAAAGACAGACAACGTCACTTTCAGTCTAAAAAAAAAGATTTGGATTAAATACACATCCATCTAAAAGGATCCCAGGAGAAAATTGTTCGAAACCTTTTGAAACTGCTTCCATAAATCAAATGGTCCTGTCTAATTTTTTTGAAACCACAGTTCTAATCTGTATTGTTAGAGCGAAGTCTATCAACAAAATGTATAGCGAAGTCTATCAACAAAATGTATATCCTTGCTATTTTAAGTGGTATTCACCACTCAGAAAGGCTAGAATTAGCAGATGCCGCTCTAATTTTGTTGTGGCCTGTGGAATTCGCAATTCTTCAAAAAAAGCATGATGTAGACCGACAAAATACTCATACTTATTTTCTTAAGAGTTTTAAATGCATTCCTTCCTTGGTATTACCTGAATGTGTATCCAACATGAGTAGTATAGCAAGGATATACATCTGGAGGCTGGAATGAAAACACTGCTGCCCTGCTTCTTGAAACATTAAGACCAAACATTTCACGAGAAACTGTAAATTGCTCCAAATGTTTTCACATTCTCGAGGCACTGGTGTGAGCTGTGACTACAGATGACTTACGTCGCTGCTCTACAAAGAGAATAAAAATCAAGAACACGTACAAGCATATTATGATTATGTTTCAACAACATGGATGAAGGAATGTGGAGGAGTACTTTAAGATTTAATTTTATTATACAGTACAATTTTGTTTGGAAACAAAACCTTACACCAATTACTGTCTTCATTACTGCAGATGTTTGAAAACCTCAGTTAAAATAGACTTGAAGTGTTTACAGTACTCTCAGATCTTAAATAATAAATACAAAAATATGATATTAATGTTAAAACATGTTAAGCATGACACTTGATTTGGTTTACAGAGACTGCGCCAAATCTGATTGGTTCATTTAATGCAGCTTCATGGAGTAGTATTTTAGTCTTAAACTCAATATCAATCCAGGTTGAGTTACCAGAGTTCACCCATGGCTCATCATCAGTTAAGTGTAGTGTTTCCTAGTCGAATACAACTTACTTGAGCAAGATGCTAAATCTCAGCTCCTAGCTCCATCTGTGTTGTTCTGCAGCCGGTCCTGCTGTTTTAACTTCCCGCAAAACAACTAAAATGACTAATTTATTCTCAGGGAATTGCAAGAATGTTGCTCCCCAGATCAGATTTTTTAAGGCCAAATTAATGTTTTTCCTAATCCTAGCTAAGTTTGTTTAAAAGTCGTGATGAGTAATTTGAAAATTAATGGAAAATTGGTGTCCATTAAAACAAATCAATAGATTTCATTTTGTGATTATTTCACGAACAGCTGTGAGACTGGGTTGTGGGACACGAGCAGCGGGCTCTTGGTTGAAAGTCCTAGGTTTGTTACAGCTCAATCGAGACTCTCTGAAGAAGGACTCTGTCACCTCTTTCAAGCCCAAAAACGAAAAATTGCGGCTTTGATATCGTGTGTGCTTGTTTTGTGTGTTCTGCTTCACATTTGTGTTGCAAGCGGCTAAATTTAGATTGGAAACATGTTTAATGGGAATGCTTTTGAAATGAGATCGTGGAAAGTATTGTCGACTTGCGTGAGCTATGCTGTTGAAGATACATTTGAAATGCATTATTTTATCAGACCCACACTAGTTCCCAAAGGGCAGAACCATTCACAGAGCTCTGTGTATCACAATACCATTCCATTCACAGACCGTCAGTGCTTCTTATCATGCAGTAGCACTTTAGCATTTGCTGTTCGAAACACCTGCCATCTGGTAGGTTTTTTGTCTGTTATATCATCTGTGCACAGGTGTGTTTGCAGCAACAGTAGTTTCAATATAATACACTAAAAATGAACGTAGTCATTTGCTTTCGCTAAATCCAACTGCAATTAAAGATGATTGACACCTTTAGGTACTTTGTCATCCCCAGAACATCTGAGGAAACATATACTATCACAGTATGAGAGTGTCTGGCAAGTGACCTATTTTGCAGTAAAATATATGAAAAGCACATTTTGAGATCTGCAACTTTTTCAATGATTTATTCTTTGTGTCAGACCTTTTATATCCAATGTCATGGCTTCTCAGTTTGAACATTGAATGTTTGCTGATCAGTCCATTGATTAAATGCCACAGTGTCTGTCGAAACCAACATTATGTGACTTAGAACAGAGCATTGTTTTATAAAGTGATCTATGCAAGTTGCAGTATAGCATTGTCATGCCTTTTTACAACACTAAGACAAGCTGATTTTGTAATACTCCAATAAATTACATCAAATACAATTTGTCCTCCCTTGGATTTGAGATAATTAGTGTAATTCCCCTTTACATTCCACCGCCCGAGCACGCACACTTGCATCTGTGCATTAACGCCGCACACACACACACACGCGCACACACACACACACACACACACACACACACACACACACACACACACACACACACACACACACACACACACACACACACACACACACACTAAGCAAAGTGCCTGTACCCGAGAAGGAGTCTGTCTGTATGCAGCATGCAGTAGTACCTAGGCTATGTTCCCTTCACCCAGCCATCTGGTTTCAGTTCAGACGCATCTGGATCTGTCTCCAGCCCAGGCATCTCAGGAATACATTTTGGAGGGGTGCCCACATCCGTTCACACAGACAAGTGTTTTCAATTACTCAATTTTAAATGTCTCTAAAACCCAAATGATTGAGCTTGTTTTTTAAGGCAGCAGTGGTGGTAAACACTGCTTTAAAAGAGCTGCTTCAAAGGGAGAAGGCTGACCAGTACACAAGACTTCAACTGTGTTACACCTTGATGACTGGTAGGAGCATGTCACCGCTCAACTTTGCAAACCGACTTTGGGACAAAGATGCCAGGATCACAACATATCCTTGTTTGCTGAGTTCAGAGCTACCGCAATTATCCTCTTAGCCAACATGAAGCAACTGGAGAGTCGAGAAATGATGAGAAGCATGCAAAGAGCTCATCTCATATTGTGACTGACAGGATGATACAAGCTCCCACACCAAAAGGAACACATTAGCTTGATGTATAGTTGAGGTTTGTACCATTAAACTCAGAAGATATTTCAGATTCATAGCAATTTATCATTTTTTTATGGGCCCTACATGGGCTCACGTTGAATTTGTGAAGCATGTTGCATCAATTACCAATTTCTTAATCACAATTTATTGCCATTGTTTATTCCAGTCTGCTGCTTTAATACAAATAATAAATTGGATAAAGGATGTTTTGGAATATCCTTCTACAATTCCTTTTAAATATATCGTATATTATTTTCTGACTCTTTAGTTTTGATAGACAAAGTACAGCAAGAGTACAATGATATAATATAAACTAACAAGGTTAGTTTGTATGCATCTTAGCCAGCTGCACTTTCTATCACTGTCAAAGAACTTTCCCATTTCTGTAAGAGTTGTGTGTGTTTGTGTGAGTGTGTGAGTGTGTGCGTCATATCCTCACACATTAATTCATCTTGATGATTTCTGCTGTGTCAGAGTGACGCTTGTACCTGAATCTATTTTTAATTGTGACCAACAGCACATTTTAATGACTGCTATGACTAAACCAGTAGAGATCTTTCTCAGGATGCCCATGGGCATGTAGTCACACTGCTACAGTATTTTACATGGCTGTGTGATAAGAGCACAGTATACATTGTCGCAGGCAGTTAATCCAAAGGAAATACTGCCCCCTTTTTTCAATTTGCATGCTAATACCACTGCAGATTTAATCTTATATGAGCTGCACAGTGGTAGCCCTCAAATACATTCCCCATCAGGCATTCAGACTCTGTCGTTCACATCTATTCTGCATTAGTCCTGCAGCATCTCTCAGCCTCATATTTTTTTTCACATGTTATACGACCTCCTTCAGACGGACAACAGCACTATACCTCAACAATGTGGGGTTGTCAAAGGGAAAACAAATAAAACGTTTGTGAGCACAGTGCAATGTTACCCTGTGATGCGCTTTGTTGGCCAATAAAAATGTAGTAAGTTTGTTGTAAGCTTGTTAAGGCTTAACAAGGCTTGGATGCACATAAACTCTACTAGTTTGATTATCTATAGATACAATTAGCAACTGTTTTATAATGAATTACAATAATTGAAGTCTACAGCCATGCTTGTGGCATTGTGAGGCTGTAGTTGGTCACAGTGGTGCTTATATGCTTAGTTTACCATGTTAGCATGCATAACATTAGTTAATTAGCAAAAACAAAGTACACCTAAGGCTGAGTTTTGCAGGTATTTGGTCATAAACCAAAGTACTGCACAATTTATATTTCTGACCTGACGATGATGGTAAAGTAAAAGTTTAAAAAGTTTCACTTGAAAAGTGCAAATGTTAACCTCATGGTGACGCTACAGGAGAAGTTAGGGGATCACACAAGTCATGAGGATTCCTCATCTGGGGACCTTGAATGTCTGAATCATATTTTATAGCAATCGATTCAATAGTTTTTCAGTAAGGACCAAAGTGGACGGACTGGGGTCGATAAAAACAACACTCCTACTTAAATATAATTGTACCCCATTTCCCAAGTTTTTCCTAATCCAAACAAAGAAATTGACAATTTACTGACAATTAAGCTACCAAGCTTAATTGTCAGTTGCTCTATTTGTATGATGTGAACCAATCTATATTGCTACAATATGACAACAATACATGAAAAGCTCTGAGTGCACCCTAACATGAATTTCAAATGAAATATGAGCATAATTCTAATCCAAAATAAGCTATTTATTTACTTATTAAGCTGTAATATTGCTACTGCAGCAAGCTTTAAATCCTATAATAGATATGTCTAAATATGAAATGTATCTGCATATACACTCACCTAAAGGATTATTAGGAACACCTGTTCAATTTCTCATTAATGCAATTAGCTAATCAACCAATCACATGGCAGTTGCTTCAATGCATTTAGGGGTGTGGTCCTGGTCAAGACAATCTCCTGAACTCCAAACTGAATGTCAGAATGGGAAAGAAAGGTGATTTAAGCAATTTTGAGCGTGGCATGGTTGTTCACAATCTGCTCAGTTACTGGGATTTTCACGCACAACCATTTCTAGGGTTTACAAAGAATGGTGTGAAAAGGGAAAAACATCCAGTATGCGGCAGTCCTGTGGGCGAAAATGCCTTGTTGATGCTAGAGGTCAGAGGAGAATGGGCCGACTGATTCAAGCTGATAGAAGAGCAACTTTGACTGAAATAACCACTTGTTACAACCGAGGTATGCAGCAAAGCATTTGTGAAGCCACAACACGCACAACCTTGAGGCGGATGGGCTACAACAGCAGAAGACCCCACCGGGTACCACTCATCTCCACTACAAATAGGAAAAAGAGGCTACAATTTGCAAGAGCTCACCAAAATTGGACAGTTGAAGACTGGAAAAATGTTGCCTGGTCTGATGAGTCTCGATTTCTGTTGAGACATTCAGATGGTAGAGTCAGAATTTGGCGTAAACAGAATGAGAACATGGATCCATCATGCCTTGTTACCACTGTGCAGGCTGGTGGTGGTGGTGTAATGGTGTGGGGGATGTTTTCTTGGCACACTTTAGGCCCCTTAGTGCCAATTGGGCATCATTTAAATGCCACGGCCTACCTGAGTATTGTTTCTGACCATGCCCATCCCTTTATGGCCACCATGTACCCATCCTCTGATGGCTACTTCCAGCAGGATAATGCACCATGTCACAAAGCTCGAATCATTTCAAATTGGTTTCTTGAACATGACAATGAGTTCACTGTACTAAAATGGCCCCCACAGTCACCAGATCTCAACCCAATAGAGCATCTTTGGGATGTGGTGGAACGGGAGCTTCGTGCCCTGGATGTGCATCCCACAAATCTCCATCAACTGCAAGATGCTATCCTATCAATATGGGCCAACATTTCTTGTTGAATCAATGCCACGTAAGTCAGTTCTGAAGGCGAAAGGGGGTCAAACACAGTATTAGTATGGTGTTCCTAATAAGCAGTCAGTTCTCAGTGGTGAAATAGACTTTTATTAAGAATCAGTCGTTTAATGCTTTAGAAAGTTATAGAATTATATTATGATGGGATTTCTTGTTCTCTACTAGAATTTGAGTGTATGTTGCTAAAAAAGTAAATATAATTCCTCACATACAGCATCAAGCCACAAGTCTCACCATTACACTAATTCCCATGTTGTTAAATGTGTTTTATATACAGCTTTAATTCTTATGACGAGAACTGAAAAGAGCTTGACATCTGGAGGATCGTTGTGGTTTTGATATATGGTGCTGGAGAGTTTCTCAATGGTCTTGCGGTATTCATCGCATATGCATACTTCCTAATCAGGGTTATATACATAGCACTCAATCAAGAGCCCTTCAACATCGCTCAGAGAATGTTGACTTGGTAATTGAATTTGAGCATCGCTTATGATGGGAACATAAGCCAGATGCCAGGATGTTTATGGTTGTTGCTTTGTGGGCAGCAGTGTACACAACCTCTGTCTCTCGCTGCAGCCAAATTTTCCATGGCCAGTGCATCCTTATTGTCAAAACATCTCCAGTAATTTATAGCAATGAACTTGATGTTAGCAGTGATATGCATCATGAACATGAATTACTGCACTATGTCACAAGACTGATTATTGTTCTTGCTTAAATGGGTCTATTGTTATCATACATCTACAGACAAATAAAAGTACAAATCTAAATAAATCATTGCAGATGATTCCCTACATAAGGGTCAATGACTTTGATGAGTATGAAAATGATGTGAATCATATGCCATTATCTTCAAAGTCACCAGCTCTCAATTCAAATTAGCGGAAGTTGAAGCGAGGAAGCCAGTGGAAGAGGAGACTATCAGAGTCACATTGGAGTCCAATCTGTGCCGAGGAACAGACTCCTCACCCATTACTCAGGGAATTACGTACATAATGTCAGGATTTACGTTCAATACAGATTTTTTGTGTCAATGCAGGAAATAGTGTGTCCTATTATTTTGTTGTGTTTTATGGCATTGGACTTGAAGAAGCAGTGTGTAGGATTTAGTGGCATCTGGCGGTGAGGTTGCAGATCTCAAAGATGGAAAATCTGCCCCCCAAAGTGCAACCACCATGACAACCACAAATCAAACCAATATTACTGCAGTCGAATCACAGACAGTACAAGTAAGTGGGAGGCTTTGATGATCACTATACCATAACAATCAACAGAACCAAAACTTTTATAAATACGACGAGGACTAATTGAGTTCAGGAACATGCAGCTCCACTAATCTTGCACCAACTGCAGCTGACTCTGCAGCCACCTCTGCGCACAGTTGTTTGTCATAAACTGATGATTTTATCAATTATTTTTCATTGTTCTGTTTATGTATCTGAGCTGCTTAAACTAAATGTGTGGGTTTCACTTTCCCAATGTTCAGTTGAGATGTATTACATAACTGGTTTTGGATTATGCAAAGTGCTCATGAGAGTAGAATTTGATATTAACAATCCTGGTAGTTACAAAAGGACAATAATTCACTCAGTGGCAACATAAACTACTTGTATACACTGCCACAGCGATTAGGGCCTGTACAGCACAGCCTTGACCTGCTTTTGCAAATCTGAGCTAAAAATTAGGCAAGAAACGTCTTAACAGTACACAGCCCACTATAGTTTGATAGCAGACACTCAAACCACATAACGGCCACAATGGATAATTGAGAAAACAATGGGATTTGTAGTAAAAGCTTTGTGCATCCTCACTGAAATACAGTCTCCGTGTCTTCCAGAGCCTGAGCAGCTTGGCCGATCACTGTGAGTGAACGCAGATGGGATAGATGCCCAGCAATGGAAAACGGGGAATAAACTAGCTTAATGAAAGCATCATGGCACAGTGAAAAGCCAGTCTAAGCCATCAGTGAATGCCTCGGGGGTAGGAAGATGGGCTGGTGTGCGTGCTGGGGGCTGGAAGCTTGCCTAGATCCAGGAGCTCTGTTGGCCCTCTGTGGGCTATGGCAGTCCACACCCTCACCACACAGCCCCTCCCTGGGAGCAGCCAGAAAGCTGATATGTCATGTTACAGGTTAGGCCCTAAGGTACCATACCAGGAAAATTAGATGCTTAGTTGAGAATGGCAGCGGACCAAGCTTGTCTTTTACAGAAGCATCTGCATGTAATGTCCTTGACTGTCTGGAGGAGAAAATATTGCTGAAGAGTCATGTTTGAATTCTTCTTACAGAATAGATACAACCACCTTCTCTTGAGGACACTCATCAACTTTTTTGTCCAGCTAAAATTACATTTAGTTGCCCCATTTTTCGGCACAGCTAATCCAGTTCAGCCAATCAAATCAATCACCGGTGGTAAACAGTTAGAGAGATGTGACAGGATAAGCGGTTAAAGATAATGGATGGATATTAGTAAGGTTGTCCCCTTGTGAATTAATTAATTTGAGTGAGAAAATACAGAAAAGCCAACACTGTCCATCAATGGCTACGTGTCCTGTCAAACCGTCTTTTAGAGCCAGACAACACCTTTTCCCTCTTTGTAAATCACTCTGTATAAGCCAAGTCAGCTAAAAAAATAAATACAGTGAATGTAATATTTGCTGCCTGTTTTCCTCAGTCCATTCAGTGTCAACTCTACTGACAGAAAAGCCATTTACAACTTCCAAATATATCCTCCTGCATCAACTGGCAAATATGTTGAAGTTGCCATGTATTTTCCACGGATCCAACAAGAACTGAATCAAACTGTGAGAGCCAGGGAAGTGCAAACAAGGCGAGGATGGGTCATGCCCTCTTTTCTTTGTCTCCTTTTGCAGGAGAGCGGATATTAACACACAAATGGGAGATAAGGCAGATTAATTAAAAGGTGACACAAAGAGAAAAGATGCATTCAGAAAAGACACACTCAGTTATTTTTTCTCTCATCACTCATCTCCACCAAAACAATTTCTAAAAATGAGATTCACAACCACTGTTGATGGGGTGCAATATTTTCCAGGGCGTCAAAACAATGCATCTTTTCCACACAATATATTTATGAATGGTGAGAACATATTGTATAACTCACCTTCCTCTATGATCCCAGAAAATATGTTCTATCTTGTACAAACAAAGCATTTTTGGTTTATCCTATGTTTAGCACAGATGAAAGATAATGCTACACAGGGATTTTTTGAAAGTTCTGCAGACATTTTTTTTCTGTCTTTTTTAATTTTTTATCCAAGTCTGCCTACATTGATATGCTTTCATTTTTCAGGCGTTGCACTCTCCTTGACACCATTTATTACATGTTGTTTTCTGTGATCATAGAGAGCCTATAGGCAGGTCAGTACTACATGCAATTTGTATTGTTTTGTGGTGAACTATTCCTTTAAAGTAGTATTCATTTATTTTTCCAGTCACTTAATAAAGTGTAATTGTTTTATAAAGTTGACGTAGCAAACATGTTAGGACAATTTATACAAGCCCCCATAAAGAGCTCTGGGCTTTGAATAGAATTTTCTTGGTGATCAAACCATGGAATTACAACTTTTCCTCATAGACTTACACTAGCAAAGAGGTAAATCAGCAGTTTTTTTTTTTTAGGTGAATCAACAGTACAAACACTTATGTGAAGCATTTACAGTGGCTCTATATGCATACATGGAATATAATATTAATAAGTATGTAACCTTTCATGTAAGAATTGTTGTAGTTACGTCTCCTTACAATTAACCGTTTATATCACGAGTCAGCTATGTTTCTACAGTAGTCCATAACATATATAGTTATACGATTCATCCTGAGGGGAACATGATTGCCGGTACTATTGTATTATCCATCCTATAGGGCTTGAGACATTTAAGTCTGAACCGAAATAGTAACGTAACTGACATTCCCATCCTTACAGCTGGGGATATATTGAATAGCGCAGCTTTAACGTGTAATACCTGGTGATAAGACACGGAGCAACACGCAGGATCCTATGTTGTATGAAAGGAAAGAGTGAAGTGCAGGGAAATAAAGCACACATAGTCATAATTAGTTAATGTGAATTGTTCATTGAGGTAGGTTTATACTTTTTAAAGTTGGATGTACTGTGTCCAGCAGACATGCTCGATCAGGGAGTTTAAACCATGTGTCCAGTGGGTTTGGCGCATGTTCACGACATATTTCAGTCTCTAGAGGCCAGTTTACTCTTTTCTGTCCACAATCATTAGATTCAGAGAAGAAAGGTGACAATAAAGTCTTTACTAAACGTATTTTCTTGCGTGGCTGGCGATGTGTGAGTCAAAGGGAAAGTAAATGAGTGTTTTTATGACTCCTTTTCTGTACTTTTCTGAGTTTATTTAACTTTGCAGTACAAACCACATCGAACACTTACAGTGAGTGGGACGAATAACGAAAACAAGAGGGGTCCTTGTAACCTTTCATGTGAGCATTCTTGGCAAATCCATGTTAACTTCCCTGAGACATTTTAAATTTCAGCTGCCCAGTTGGAAAGCTCTTGAAAGGGCTGGAGCTATGATGCATTAATTGGCTCACAGATTGCTCCGGAGCACGTGGGTAGCACTGAGTTCAGTATATTTTAACAGCCATAATCGTAGATTTGATAGGGTTATATATGTTTGAGCTGGGGAATATGTAAGTGTGTGTCCTTTCTTTGCTCCTCCGTACTAAAAGTGAACAGAAAGGCTTTGATAAGTTGGTTTAATGTCACAGTTGATTGATGACTATACGCTGACCAGTGAATTCAAAATGTTCAGTTAATTATTAGAGCTCAACAGACTCCACCAGTGATGTTCATGGTGTTCTCGCCTGGTATTTGTTAGTGAGTGTGTTTGCATTCTTGTCTGGGATGACAGATAAACCAGCTTTGCTTGCATGGAAAGCCGTATTGAAGAATGGCTTTGTGCACAGTGGGGAATGTGTAAACCACAGTGTCTGCAAATGTCCTCACTAGACCTCAGTGAGGTCCTTCGGGTCCCTACAAGATGTAATGGTTTACATACGCAGCCTGCAGCATGGCGGCCATCATTCGGATATGATTTGAAGCCAGTGGATTTTCCTCACATTATTTATATATGGCTGTGCTTGGTTTAAGTCTTTTTTTTTGGCGTAATGATGATAATCTCCTTACTTTTCTTTAAGTTTTTTTATATATTGTTCTATGTTACACTTTTATTGTAGCTCACCATGCCACATGTGGGACCCATGTGGCACAAATTCTGATCAGGAGAATACATTTGCACATCACTTAATTGTGTTGTTGAAAGATGTATTATCTTATGAATGAGCAAACAGATTTTTACAGCAGTCATGAATCTGATTTTTATGAAACACATTAATTTATAACAAAAGCTCAGATGGATCTGAAAGCAAATAGCTGATGTCACATAATATGAATAAGAAAAAAACTGTATTCATCCTCTCTTTTGAAATACTGTATACTGTATATCACAGTGAAAAGGGACCATGTCGAGGCTAATGTGAGAGTATTTCATTTAAATAGCATATAATAACCTTTTGATTAGTAGCCCGGGCAAATTAGTGGAACAGTTGATCAGCTTGGCCTTCTCTTTAGTGGTTGCAACTCTGTTGAATTCACTGAGTAAAGGAAAAGATATTTGAACTTCAGTATGCAAGCACCATTATTACCGCACAAGATAATTACCCTCTCGATGTTCAATCCACTGGTAAATCATGTTATAATACTTTTGTTTTAAAAGAAGAAGAAAAAAGAAGATCTATTGCACCCAATCATCACAACAGAGGCATAAAATGGAGCCATCCAACAGTAGATTTAGTTTGTTTTCCTCCCGTTTTTCTTCACTTATTTTTTCATCTCTCCTCTTTTTTTTCTCTTTTCCTCCCAAGTGCACTGGCTGGAGAGGAGACATGATAATTCAAAGGAGGTTTAACAGAAAACTGCACAATTTAGAGAAAGCGGTTTTATGTGGAAAAAGAGAGGCGTACACTTAGTTACCCATCCAACAACACTGGCGGTGACTTTGTTGGGGGCAAATATTTTCCATTAAGAAATTCATGAGCTTGTAAACAGCTCATGTCCTGGGAAGCATAGTTACATCAGGGATGATAACCAGCCTGTTTGCACAAAATACTACTTGTTATGTTTTCATTGACATACCCTCTTCTGTTTTTCTGCACAAGAACAGCTCCGGGCTCCCTTTGTAATAAACCCAACTCTAATCCTGAAGGAAGCTTCTGGCCCAGAATTCACCTCCGCTCCTACATTTGAAACTTTCTCAGTAGATTACAGATTAAGTAAGGGTTGCTGTGTGTGTTCCCAGCTGCGGCTTTCAGTGCTTGGCAACCTCAGTGTGAGCATGCAGGTGCACACAGAGCGGTGTGCTGGTGATGATGAGTCAGTACAAAGTCACAAACTTTAAAGGGCCACCTGTGAACAGACATAAAGCTGCCATTGTGCTAACCGTCTGTGAGCTGAGTTCACATCATTTTGTAGTGCTCCACTCGCATTTCTCATGTCTCCTTCTTTGGCCGAGCCCTTTGGGGTGATGCTGCTCACTGTGACTGATGCTAACATCGTGGTGAAAAAAGCCCCCTCATCTGTGGATGACGTCTTATGTGGTTGCACGCAATAGATTTCAAATTTGAACATAGAATAAGACCATCAGAGTTTTGATTCAGGTATAGTGAATAATTAATTAAAAATACTACTAAGTAACAAAGGGCCAAGCAGCCTCAAGCGGTCTTACCAAGTCATCATGCTTATACGGACAGTGCTTATACTCACAAATACCATGTTGGTCCTATAGAATATAGCTCTATAAAGATAACACAAGGTCATACACTGGGTCCAAAACAAGTCTGCATTACAGAGTAATTACTTTAGTGGATATTTTTAATGCCATATTTTATCTCTTCTTTTTATACTTTTAAGTGGGTGCAAAAGTCTGGCTTTCATTTTCTGTTCCCCTCGGCGCCATGGAAGGTGCCAGAGGTTTTAAAGTTAACCTTCCTGGAAAGTATTGGTTATTTTGCTATGATGCCTGCTGTTACTGCACCTCTATTTGGTTCTGTGGAAAGTCTGTTTTTTATGATCAAGAGTAAAGATGATTATGCAAAAATCCATAACAGAAAGAGTAATAATAGCAAATGCATAGGTGAGAAATAAAAAGTATTTCTTATGAAACAGTCAACATGTCAATTAAATACAGAGCATTACATTGTTATGTGTGAGAGCATTACTGATAAATGCACGCAAATACCAAGAAACTGTGACGACTGCCCCCTCAGAATCATTAACACCAATTATTCACATGTTGAACGGGAAGTTGGGCAGCTTCCTGTTCACTTGACTTCAATTCCTCCTGTTGCTGTTACTGCATTGTTTATCCTGTGTTTCTTCCTCTACGACTCTATCCGTCATGAACACTTCAAACGCCTTGCCCTTCAGTCTGCACTAAATAGTCTTTCCCTTTCACACTTAAGTTGGTTGGTTCCCATGTCTTTGGAAAACAGTTCAATCCTCACCCGCTTATACTGGGACTCATCAGCATCCCAGAGATCCTCTCTCCCGTCCTCTCAGGATGCACAGCTGCTTTTCTGCGCTCCGCTTGCTGGAAAGTCTATTTTTGTGTAGATAATATTAGCTACATCCCCTGTTTACTCAATGCTGAAAACTGAACCATTGTATGTGCAGCAGTCAGGGTCTCTGGTGGCTGAGAGTCACGGCTACAGACAGACAGTGTAAAAAGAAGTAGGATTCCCTCAAAGAACGAGGGTGAGGATATCTATCTATCTATCTATCTATCTATCTATCTATCTATCTATCTATCTATCTATCTATCTATCTATCTATCTATCTATCTATCTATCTATCTATCTATCTATCTATCTATCTGTCTGTCTGTCTGTCTGTCTGTCTGTCTGTCTGTCTGTCTGTCTGTCTGTCTGTCTATCTATCTGTATATTTATATATTTATCTATATATTTATATATTTATCTATCTATCTAATCTGTTGTTATCCATAAAAGGATGTAGACAACGTGAATATACTTACATATTCACGCATGTTGCCGTGTACTGTGTGGAGATATTTTATATCACCTGTAGAAACATGTTAAGATTGATAACATTGTATGTAATATTCTAACAGTTTGAGAGGTCTCAACACAATGTATTAGTATATATTCCCAGCTTTGATGTAGAATTACACACACTGATATTCACAGATGAACTCTGTGTAACTGGACACATTCTGGTTGAACAGGTGTATCTACATTAGGGTCAACTATTTTCTATATAGAGATCTATATTGCATGCTTATGTTCTGACCATCTCCATATGGACTTATGTTTTGCATGCCTGTACTCAGCATCTCTCCCTAAAATGTAAATAACTGACCTCTAGGTTAAAACCTAAACTGGTTAACATCCATGAATGGACATAAAGATGACACCCATATATGTCTGACCCCCACTTCTATGTGACAGGTTAGGGTATACAGATATTGTGCTTTCTTCAGAGAGTTAATGGAATTCTGCAGCCCAGAAAACCGTGTTTTTCTTCCCATGATTCATGTTCAATAAAGAATTCTGATAAATTGATCTTCGACTCCAACCTCATCTGTGACCAGTCTGTTCAAAGAAAATCTTCCACAACTGTCTGCATGGTGGTCGCCGCAAATGTGGGCGTTAGGCAGGTGACAAAATGTTATTGCCTCGTTGATGCAGAAAATAACTTAAATAAGCTCATTTTAACTGTTAAAGGTGTTTGTGCCATGCAAACCTTTTATAGATCAGTAAGTTGCACCTCCATCATACTCATGCTGTTGTATGTTTTCATGGGCAGTAGATATTAGCAACTGAGATTCTAACAACTTCAAGTGGGGATTTTGTAGCCTTTCATGTTTTTAAGTTGTCTTGAGTGGTAATGTGGCCAAACTAATGTTAATTTGAACATTAATCACAAAACAATTGTCGCCTGATATAAAGAAAGTGTGGAAGTGATACAGTTGGGAGTTTACTTAATCTTGGTCAAACATTGTTTCCAAGAAATACCACAATGAGTTACTTGTAAAGTGGGAGATATCCTTTCCTGTTTCTGCTTTGTGACTCAACATGAATAAGGTGGAAGCGGTGCGAGGCAACAGAGAGCGGTGCTTTCCTCTGGTTTATGAGTGCAGACGCTTTGTGTGTGTTCATGTTGAGTCACAGATCCTCTTCCAAACCAAACTGGACTGAGGCCATGTTACGTCTAAAAACTGCGGTACAAATGAGATTCAAAACTTCACTCTTGCCCACTGTGCAGCTCTGTCTCACCTCAACCAAGGATCAATGCTTGCAATTTAAAGAATAAATAATTTAAAGCAGCAACCTTGTATTAACCTGTCTGACATTAACTAGGGATTGTTGCTTTACCACCTTCCGCGCACTCAGGATCAACAACATCCTTTGTGATAGCGGAGGAACTGACTGCTTTCCTTGGCATCATGTCATACACAGGGAGATATTTTTAGGCCGTCCTGTATGAATTAAGCAGTGTTCACTGTTCTCTCTGTGGGGCAGTTCAGATCTACCTGATTCTAAGGTTGCTAATAGCCCTTTTAATAAAGGCCAGATTGTGGGAAAACTGGTAGTTAATGTGACCCGGCTGTGGCTCGCTGACAGACGTTCCCACCAGCGATGTAGGACAGAGGCTGCTTCATTTTCCTATCCACAGGAAAAAATTCTATTTGCTCCCTCAGTGCTGCAGACTCTTTACTTTGCATTATTTTCCCTTGAGAGATTTAATAGCCTTCTATCTTACTCTTGACATCAGCTGCGAGATTCAATGTCTCCATTTTGAATATGAGTCCATTCACTGCCTCTGTGGCAGAATGGCAAGAGCAAACTCTTCAGACATGGACACAAAAACCCAGTCATGTGAGACAAATGAAAAATGTGTTTTATCATGCAGATTATCTTCAAGGTCTCAGGTTTTTAGAGACCTATACACTCTTGGTTAGTGTCAAAGAGGCAAGACTCTACAGGGATATTGATTTAAATCTTTACATATAATCTGATTGCACGAGGGTGGAATATCGTTATATGAAAAAGTGATAAACCATCGCATCATCCTCAAGAAGTTAATCATCACCCCAGACGTCCTTGCTCGTACATGTTGGCACTTGTTTGAGCTGTATATACCTGGACTGGCTCCTCTGGGTCTGGGTTTTATCTCAAAATGCTTTGTTTGATATTCTGCTGGCTCACATTGGGCAGAGAAATACTATTGTCGAAATTATCCACAACATGAGAAGAAAGAAGGGGATGTCCACTTTTCCCTGCTCAGAGGGCTGCTTGGATTTGGGCAGCAGTTTTTCTGAATCAACTATATTTGTAATATTAGTAAAAAGCAAGTATTGTCATGTTTATATTGACAATTTATCATAATCACATAATCATGATAACACAACTCCAAATTAATGTTGCTTCATGCCTGATAGATGTGTAAATTGGCAACAAACTTGCCAAAAAGTTAGAATCAAGCGTATTCCACTGACCCCTGCAATATATGAAATGCTACTTCAAAGGAACAGTACTCCCCAACAGCAAACATATTTCTATGGTTTTGGTGTATGTTTTGAGATATAGTCCGTATAGATGACTGTCTTCTCTCAAATATAATGGGACTGTAAGGCACTCGGCTTGTGGTGCTCAAAGAACCAAAGAAATACATCTGAAAAACTCGACAGTAATGTATTTTTCTGGAGATTATGACCCGGTTACTCAAGATAGATTTCCTGGAGGAACTATTTTGTTTTAACCATAGTTCCTACATGAAACTGCTCACAAAAAAGTAGGGTACTTGTGTACTGTGCTTCAAAGTGTAACTGCATATTTTTTTTTAAGATTGGGAGTTCTTTCATCACTCGATCAAGCACTCTATATCAAGTCTATCAATATGACATGTTCATAATCAGGTAGTTTTTCATAGTAGGCAACTAAAAGTCAGTCAAATACATAGTGTTAGCATTTCACTTGCAATACTTGTGTGACAAAATCTTAATTGTCGGACTACATAAACCACAATGCATAGCAGCCACAAAGTCTAGTTGGCTAGTTGTTGAGTAGTGTGGATTTTTGACCTAAAATAAGAACTCGGACAGAGGTTTGCAAAAGTTCACAAGCAGCTTTATTTCAATTCAATTCAGTTTATTTTGTATAGCCCAAAATCACAAATTACAAATCCCTGTCCCGGGACCTCACATCGGATCAGAAAAAACCTTTCACTGGGTAAAAAGGAAGAAACCTTCGGGAGAGCAACAGAGGAGGATCCCTCTCCCCGGGTGGACAGAAGCAATATATGTCATGTGTACAGAATGAACAACGTAACAGAGTTACAGCACATTCCATGAATATGACATAAATTATTCATATAATGAGTAGGCATGGACCACGATCCAGATAACCACAGCAGCAGAAGGAGATAGAGAGGGAGGGTATTTAAAAGTGAGTGGAGTGAAAGTTTGGAGAGTTGAGGCAAGGAGAGCCGTGCCGCCGGCTGGGAAGCAGACTGGCAAGGTGCTGGGCGAAGGAGGCAGAGAGCACAGAAGGATAATGGGCCTGAGGCTCAGGTACATACTAAATTATTCAAAGCACAGGTAAACACAATGAAAATACTGACTAGAACTAGAGGCTGGCTGTAGCGTTAGTGCCACGTCGGCGAATTGAATGATCTGACAAAGACTGGAGTGTAGAACCAGGGTAGATGTACTGCAGGAGCTTGAGGAGTGGATGGTTGCAGGTGTGCAGGTTGATTGGCAGCAGGTGGGCGTGACGCCCACAGAGACACGGACACTCCCCCATTCTCACTCCCAACTCGTCAGTGCTCCTCGTTGTTAGTCACATGACTCACGTGAGTCACTAGTCACTTTCTAGTCACACAAGTCTTTGGTCAGTCAAGTTAACGTCAACCACACTCTTTTCTTGTTACCAGCATGACACTGCGTCACTGACACCTGCAAAACTGACGTTAGAGGTGTAGCGTCATAGTTTGAAGCTTAGGAGCACTGCAAGCTGCGTTATTCGACACATTGGTGTGACAACGTGTTGGACAGACAGACAGAGAGAGAGAGAGAGAGAGAGAGAGATCATAAAGGGGACCGTGACACTAGTATTTTAGAAAAAAAAGCAGTGTAATGCAACGGTTTATAATATTCTATAGATAAGATGCAAGAGTTGCCCTGAGGCATTGTGAAGAAGTGAACTGACTCAGAAGTTGGCAAAGAAAGCTGAGATTAATTACATGATAACTTAAAAAAACAACCAGTTGAAACTAGTTATACCGGCAATTTCCTTTACTTTTTGACACATTTAATGTTGCTCTCTGCAGCGCCGCACTCTGCCTTTAACGTCAGATCCCTTCCACCTAAATCACATTACAAAGCCTCTAATTGGCATCCAGCATGCACCCTAAAACTTCAGACACAACAGGAACATGGTGAAACATGCCTGTCTCTGTTGTCCTCTGTTAATGGAACAAGCTTGTCTGCATGAGACCGTTTAATTCAAGCTGCCGCGTGATAATTTCTTCTGGGTCTGCTTGGTGCCAGGCCAGCAGGTGAGGACAACACAGCCAGAGCATCCTGTCCCATTATCCAGAGAGGACCTTGACTCTGGTTCCCACAACATTTTTTAAATCATTTCTCAGAACTCTCTTCAAACCCACAGGTATGGATTTCATTTGTTGTTGTTAAAAAAAAAAACTATATTTCCCAAGACTTTTATCGATTCAGAAATAAAACACACAGCTATTAAGTCATTTTTAATCTTAGTGACTTTTAAGTGCTTTGTGGAAATTCTGGGGTTTAGAGATTCATTTTGCAGCATTTCTGCAAAAAAGAAGAAGATGTGAGCCAACCTCACCACTCCACTAGCACACGATACAGTATGTGCTGAGCTAAGAGAGAGACAAAAAGTCACTGAACCCCATAAACATCGCTCAGCGTACTGCTACAGTGGAGCTGAGGCACAAGCATCCCTCACAGTGGGACAATGTGCTCGGGGATAATCAGCTCAATAAAAGTGCATCTGCCGTTCACAGTGTTGTATACTGGGACCGCATGGGGACACAATGTCCTGTTGTGTTTTATGTGTCGCTCCTCTTGACAAATACTTTCATGAGGATGAACATTAATCTTTCCCTCTGTACTTACTTTAATGCTGGGTTTATTGAAGGGAAATACCAAGTGAATTTTGCAGGAAATTATTCTCATATTCATGGACAGCTCTGTCTTTTAAATTTTCAAAAATGATTTTTCAATTTATAAAGCACATTTCACTATAAGTGAACTCAATGTGCTTTACATTTAAAGGTAAAAAAGTTCCACTTCCGGGAAATGTCCATATGCTTTCAGTCACATCTTGTTGCCTTCCTCAGCAGATCTGAGGAAACGTCACCATTTGATAAAGGCCACGAGATGCGGCTGAAAGCTTTGGAAAATCTCCAGTAAATTGGCCTTATACTAGTAACTGTTTTTCAAACTGCTATTTCCAAGATACAAGAAGAGTTTTCTGCCTAAGATCCAATAGTGATATTAATGTGAATGTGTTATTGGGATGTCTTAAGGCCTCACAACATCAGTATAATATCCATTCTTAGTTTAATACTTCTTAGTTTTTCAATATTTACAAATGTGATTAGTGGCACAGGTTACATCCTTTACATTTTATTAAAACGGTAATCTTGAAGATGTGGATGTGCTGAACAGGTCACATTGCCTTGCAGTGTTACCACAGTCTGTTCAGGGCAATAACGTTTTAATAGACCTCTCTTGCTTAGCGACTGGTGCTGAAAAGATTCGGCCCCTTGCTGTGGAGGATTTACTTCCTCTCTGTGTGTGTGTGTGTGTGTGTGTGTGTGTGTGTGTGTGTGTGTGTGTGTGTGTGTGTGTGTGTGTGTGTGTGTGTGTGCACTCTGCACTTTCTCACTTCTGCTGCTCCATGCACTGCTGATTTAAACATGTAATCTCCGAATAAGAAAAGGAGAAAATGCCAAACAATGTAATTTTTCAACTTATTTTTACAATCAAGCCTATTTAAAGTTGTTGAATTAGAATCGAGCAAGACACACTGTCCTGACACAGTAGGGAATCATTTTACTTGATTATTTTTGGGAAAAGATTTCAATCAATGGAGAGCAATAACCAGCAGCGTGTGGAAGACTGAAAATGATGTGCGGAGACGAAATGAAACTCCTGGAAGTTACGCACATACAAATGAGTATGAATTTAAATAAAAGTATAACCTACCACGGTGCCACTTGATTGAAAATTGTACAAAAGTACTGCACAGTGATGCAGCTGAGGTTGAAATGGCAGCTCTTTGAGTCCTGAAGATGTTCTTTCTCTGCCAGACTTGTCTACCTTGATCCTGCATGTCAGCTATGCATATAGTGATTAATATAAATATCTGAGCACAAAGGCCCTCTCAGAGTATTTAAAACAAGCTCAGTTGTTTGATTATACAGCAGCAGACCTTTTCGCTCTACTACTGTATATTTGCACTCCACAGTACTGATCCAGATGAGGTTGCCAGAGCTGGAACAATATTTTTCAGTGAAAAATATTTTTGTTCTCAGAAACTAATTTTATCCATGAACATGTACATTTGGCCCACTGCGGAAACTAACAATATTGGCTTCCCCAATTTTGTAAATGACGTACAAAATCTTAAATCTAAATGTGGTTGTTTCTGGCTTAGGTGAACATGTTTTGGCAGAACAAATTGTAATAGTTTCTTTCATGAATGCAGGTTTTCAGGACATGATGCCTTAGGAACAGAGATGAGCAAAGTAGGCTCACGCTGTGTGGGCAGCAAAGGGCCGACCTCAGGAAGGGACTCTGAACTGGTTACACCAGTATGGAGCTTTCCCGCCCATATGAGCAGCTGCATGTTGACTGTGGTGTCAACCAATATTTATGTTTAATTCATTGTAAGATATATCACACAGTTAGGTTATAGCCATAACGATCTTAGTTTCCAAGGCAACCAAACCAGAACATTGCTTTTTTTGTCATGGATGGGAATGTCAGCCTGTCCAAAATTGTAATATCTCAAGAACTATTGGATGGATTGCCATGAAATTCAGTCCCCCGCAGGGCGAATTGTACCTCAACTTTTCCCCTAGTACCATCAGCAGGTCACATTTTGAATATGTCCAATACTTTTGTTATCCTGAACCGATTAGAGGATATTATATGTTGAGCATATGGTAAAACCCTCTGAGGCAAATTTGTGATCTGTCATATTGGGCTTACAAAAACATTGAATTGAATTGAAATTGAATTATGACCAAATCCTTGCAAAACTAATGACATTCCCATCAGCCTCCGCTGTACTTTGTGTGTAGTGCTAATTGACTCTTAAATACGGCTGCCTGTTGTATACAGCTGTAACAAATGTATGATGATTTGTTACTCAAACTTTCATCTTGAATTATAGCACAATACGATCCTCTGTTCTTTAGCAGACAGGATGAATCTGTTCATACGTCTTCATGTTCATGGTAGAACAGTGCAGCCTCATGTCAGCAGTCTCCCCAGGCCTGCAAATTGCACCTGACCACTCCTCCCATCTGTCTGACCCCGTCTGTCTCCAGCTTGTCCCCCGGCCGAAGCAACCCACCCGGTGCCTGCCTCGGCTCTGCATAGGAACAAGTCCGGATCCTGCCTGGGAGGAAGTGGAATGTTTTTACTGGGAAGTTTGGGATTAGACGACCATTGCAGGATTTTCATTCCATCTCTCGGTAGCTGCAGTCCAAAGGAAGCCCCCCCCCCCCCCCCCCCCCACACACACACACCCCTTATATAAGTAAGCCTTTTGCCAGTGTGGATTAATGAGCTTTATCCCATGCAACAACAAAAAAAGCACACTGGACTGTGTGACCAAATTGCAGTACATAGTGTCCATGACTGAACTGCAGCAAGGGCCTGTGAAGAAAGACTCTCCTCATCCTGCTGCCCATTGAGTAACTGGCATATAACAATTTTGCTGTGAATTACGGGCGGCACTTTTCTTTTCACTGTTTGGATGCCTTTATTCATCAGTGTAATCTCATCTGCCAGTTTGTCATTCAATGTATGGCAACGCTCGAGTCTATGTTGGTGCTGAATATGGAGGTGTGAATATGATGAGCAGATTTTTTATTAACTCTAGTTCACAAAAGTTACTGGTATTACCTTCAAACAATACGCTGCAATCTACTCTTGGCATGCAGTGTGTCTCAGTATGTAGCACGGGCTACTTGTGAATGCGCAACAGGAAGAGATGGACATTTTTTTCAACATCAATACATGTTCCACGCAGGAGACCACTGAAAAACTTCCTGTATTTTTTAAACCCGGATGAGAAGCTGTTGATAACATGAACGTGTGGGCGCCAGCAAGGAAGGTGACATTAGCGACAACTCAGAGGAAGAGGAAGTCAATCAGCCGAGCGAGAGGGAGGAGGACAATAGCTATGTGGCATGAGAGGAAAGCCAAGTGGGGAACGTGGGAGTAAACACACACATGAGGTATCTCTGCCTGCAGGTCAGAGGCAATGAGCCGCTGCATCTGCACGTGCATGCGTCTGTGCTCATTTGGGCATGGCGTGTGTCTGCGCATTTAAGAGCATTTGCATATGTGTGTGCGCGTGTGGGAGAATGTGTGTGGAATCGCTCAGTTGTCTGTTTCGCACCTGGCCGGGCCAGTGGTGAGTCAGCTGTGGTGAGAGGTTGAGCTGTATTCCCTGTCACACAGCACGAAGTTGTCTTAACCTTTAAGACAAATGGCTGTGACGTGTGTGGGCTTCTGCTAATCCGGTGAGGAAATCATCTTAATGTCTGTATTCTTATAGCTGCCATAACAATCTGATTTAAAATGTGTGGTTGTGGTTTTTGGAGAAACCATTCAGAAAGTCTAACGAAATTGTTCGGGCGTTTTGGTTATTGTGAATGTCCCTGCTCTAACAACACGTAGACTAAAGTTCAATTAAAGGGCCCCTCAGGAAATCATTTAGTAGAAGCTTGTACTTCTAAAATGATCAGCTGCTTTCTGTATTGCAGTAATTCAAGTTGACTGGTATTTGTGTTAATGAAAGAGTTTACGATAAAAAAAAAAAAAGAAAACTTGTAGAAATGAAATAATTATGAGTGAAAGTCTTTTTAACATCATTACTTTACACAAGTGTAGAGTTTAAGTAAAATAAGGCTGGCAAATCTGGAGTTCTGCACATATTTTGATAACATATGTATTGTCCTTGAATTCACTCGCCAGCAGCCACTTCAAAGCAAGGAGACAATGAAAGCATGAAGCAGATCACTTGGGTTACAGTTTGTAGTGGCCAAATTTATGTTTTTAATTAACCTTGTCAGAGCAAATTTCACAGTATACATGAAAGAGAAAAACACACGCTTTTAAAATTGCACAAGAGTATTTCTCTGAAAGAGGACAAATCTTTCGCTCAAACACGAGTGGAATGTGGACCGGACAATAAGATGGCTGTGCTGAAGGTCACTACAGAGCGAGGGTTTTGCAGGACAATATTTCAACCCTGAAAAAGAATCCCGCTGGCCATCTTGTTCAAGAAGGGGAGAGACACTCAAAAAACAAACAAAAGATTGACATTCTCAGAAGGAAGAACACTTTTATTTAATCAAGGAATTTAAAATGTTAAAGCCAAGATGGCTCTAGCAATCTGTTGGTCCAAACTGAAATATCTAAAAAACGATTGCATACATTACGAGGCAATCCATCCATCCATCCATTTTCGGCCGCTTATCCGGGGTCGGGTCGCGGTGGCAGCAGGTTCAGCAGGCCGACCCAGGCTTCCCTCTCACCCGCAACACTTTCCAGCTCATCCTGGGGGACCCCGAGGCGTTCCAAGGCCAGCCGGGAGATATAATCCCTCCAGCGTGTCCTCGGTCTTCCCCGGGGTCTCCTACCAGGTGGACGTGCCTGGAAAACCTCTAATGGGAGGCGTCCAGGAGGCATCCTGACTAGATGCCCGAACCACCTCAGCTGACTCCTTTCGACAAGAAGGAGCAGCGACTCGACTCCAAGCTCCTCCCTGATGTCCGAGCTCCTTACCCTATCTCTAAGGCTGAGCCCGGCCACCCTACGGAGGAAGCTCATTTCGGCCGCTTGTATCCGAGACCTCGTTCTTTCGGTCACGACCCAGAGTTCGTGACCATACAAGGCAATTTTCAACAGAATTTCATGGTCATCATTGAATTAAATTATTAATTCGTACAAAATGTTTTGACCACATGACTGCAAAACTAACAACATTCACATCAGCCTCAGTTGTACTGTGCCAATTAGCAAATACTAACATACCACAGTAAGATGGTGAACATGATAAACATATTACCCACTAAACCTCAGCATGTTAGCATGGTCATTGTGAGCATGCTAACATGCTGATGTTAACATTTAGGTCAAAGCATCACAGTGCCTCAGGACAGAGTCACTCTAGTGACTCTCCTCTCAGAAAGTGTCACAGGTGACTCAACAAAACTGCTACAACAGTCATTTGAACACTCATAGACTATCTCTCCAGCTCAACAAGGATATCAATGAAGTACAAAGCAGGATAATGCAGTATCTTCATCACAGGCTCCAAAATGTCACAAGTTTTCCCCTGGAAAAATAAAGGCTGTAATCTGATGTGTGCTTTCCTGTCAAGTCAGTGACGTCACCTGGGCTGGACCATCATGACTGCAGTAATTCTACACTTTCAAGCTCACTGTGAACATGACAGCTTCTTTTTCTCTTTTTTCATGTGGGCATGCCGTTTCAGTGGACTCAGTGGGGAGGAAGTGATCAAAGTTGACTACATCAAAAGCTTTTAACCTGCCCTAACAGACCGCACAAGTGATGAACAAAGAGGAGCTGAGGTAAAAAGAAAAAATATTTGAAAGACGGAGTAGGTGAAAGATGAGCTGGATGTCTTGTTTAACGGTGACAAGTAGGCAGAAAAATGAAGTCCGAAAACCCACAACACAGTGAATGTCGGCTATACGTTTGCTTGTGTTTAGAGAGGCTTCTATGGAAACCGTCCAAATGGAGGTACTATAGGAAAGATGATTCACCTGTCTGGAGGTGATCAAGGCTTTAGGGAAGTTGTTAGGAACACTAACCTCTGCCCATGGGGTGAACTGTCACATATTTCTTTAAATTATTTTCAACCACTAAATGGCTACCCTGTGGGAGAGGGAATCACAGTGAAAACATATTTAGAGAGGTCCTCTGGAGTATCTGGTCTCAAGTATACATGCTATATAAGACAGAGTTACATTTATAGATCTTAATTATCCTCTATAGACAGATTTTGAACATTGGTTGTGGAAGACTGGACATGACAGCCGCTCAATACATACAGGGCTCAAATTTAGGGTGTGTCCAAACAGTAAGTGAATTATAAAGACGTGTCTGACCCGTGTGGGTGTGTAGCATATATGTTTGACAAAGATAGTATAATAAGATAGTAAGATAGTAATGCCCACATGAGAAGAAGTGTTAAAATGCCCAGAGTCACCTGCACTGCACACGCAGCCCACAATTCCCAGCTACGCCCATCATGTGCATGCCAAAGGCAATCAATAGCTGCGGCCATTGTGGCTACTCGCGCCCAGGGCGAGAAAAAGGTCTTGGCTTTGCTTGGCTTGAGGTTAGCAGCAGCATCATTTTTAATTTTGAAATAATAGAATCCAGGATATCCTGGTTAACCACCAAGGCGCAGATATCCAATTGTCTAACCAAAATGAGGACCCACGCCTCTGATCCTGTTGGCTCTGATAGTTGGAATATGGATGTTTTAGGTGATTTCATGAAAACAAGAGTGACTCCAGATGCCATTTGCCGTGAGGAAAATCACTTTTTTTTTGCATTTCCTTGGCAGGTTTGTACTCAAATATACAGAGCCAAAAATATTTTGAATATATATAATGATAAAGCTGACGCCTAACATGCTTTTATTTTGTAATACACTTCACACCACTGTCAGTACAAAACAAGCAAGTTTGTACATGAATATGTGTGTCATGTAATACACTGAAGCCAGCCACTGTTGTGATGCAAGGTGAAACTTCAGTGGCTGTGAAGGCCCAGCCCCGACTACACAATGAAGACATCCTTAGAGATGGCCAGTGTTTACTGCCGGGTTGTCAGGGAGTCCTCCACACTCAGGCAATAAGGAAGGGGATTAGTATTTACTCTGGCTGTGGAGGGGGTTTTAATCAGATCACTGTGACATGTGAACACACTATTTGTCCTCTCCTCGCCACCCGCTCGCTACATACCTGCATAGTTAATATTTACCTTTTCACCTCCTAACCTCGGGTCTCCCTACAAACAGCATCTCAGGTTCCTGAAACCTGTCTGTGTGATGGGTTTGCGGCGAATTAAAGCATGAATGATAACCAACCCAATGACTAAATGTTATTGCTGTCAATCAAAATGGCTTAAAACATCTATCTTCATACACACATCTTTTAACAAATGTCCCTCTTACTAAAATCATGTGTAATTGTTTTCTCTCATTTGCTCTTCTGTTGTCTTCCCTGCTACCCAGCATGGGAAAAGAAAGAGGGCAAGATAAAGTAGATTGCTTAGGTTGAGGGGAATTGTCATGTCTAATTGCCGCATCGTCTGCTTTATCTGATCTTGCAAGGCTGTTATTGAAATGAAACACCAGTGGAGACGAGCCAGGAAAGGTGAAGATTACACAGCGTTAGCCATTCATGGCACAATCCATCCCTTCATTGCTCTGGCTTTTCCACACTCTCCGCCCAGGAAGTATAGAGGGGCATGTGAGGGCTGGATGTGGGCTGGAGGAGGGCGGCAGGAGTGCTGAGGTAACCACTCTGATAAGAGGTGTATCTCTGCACTGCATTGTGCATTGTACTTTGACATGGCAACCCCATTGTGAGGACACGCTGTCGAGTAAAGATGCAACAAAGAGGGATTATTTTCTGAGAGGGAAAGTTCAGGTTCCAGCCTGTCGCTACTTTAGTGTTTCAGGCTTCAGGCAACCTCTTCAAATGACTATTATTAATGATGAATACTATTACTGTGCTTTCCTAGAATGCTATAATATTCAATCAGGTCCATTTTGTTTGTGACAAGGCTAAATCAGTGGGCCTGCAGGCCATTGGTGCATTCAGGTAAAGGAAAAACCTGTGAAATGTTCTTTTGTGGAATTACAATGCTGAACTTTAGTGCCCTGCCAAGGTTTCAAATGGTATTGCAGTTTTAATTTTTCCACATTATCATTTAAAAAAAGCTTCTCTCAATTACCATTATAACTTTTAAACCAGTACCAGGACACATGAGGGGGTCATTAAACATAAAAGCTAAATGCTGCTACATTTTCAAGCAACAGAAGACAAACCTTATTTTATAAAGCATTTGACCTGAATTTCAAAATCACTTTCCCAAAAAACCAAAGGGGTTTAGCAATGACTATCGCAGTCGAATGTCCAAATGTCCTCTAGATACAATGGTCTGGAGCAGATGTCTGATGCATTGTTTTGCATTCCAATTCAGATTAAAGGAGAAATTAGTGGTTGAATTTAATGGAAAGTAACAGCAATGGTTTGAATTATGGTTTGGACTAAATGATGGGTATCACTTCTGTCTATTCCTGTCTGAGGTTACAGATAGAACAAAGTTACATGTAAGAGGAGCGATAGAGGCCTCACGCTCTCATTCTGCCACAAGCCTGTTTTAAGAGACGCAGTTGACACTCTACTGTGTACCCTCAGTGATGACAGCTCACATCCGCTGTGGTGCTTCATTTATTTGCCTGTCTCAGACAGCAAAGTGTCTTTTGTTTGGTCTCTCACAGTCTTAAGGAAGGTCATGATGCCAGAGCCCCCGGTGCCCCTTTCCTCTAACGCTGTGGGTGCTCTGCTGATCATCTCCCCTTCTGACTCCTGGCTCTGGTTTCTCAGTTGTCTCAGTTGTCGGGCGCGGGCAGCAGGTACAGTGATGAAGCGGCTGACAACATTGATGTGGTAGGTGCGCAAAGCCAACAGTTTTGTGACACAGTGCTGAAAGGCTTGGTTTAGCCTCTCGCTGGCCTGCTGCTGAACAAAACTCTTCAGGGAGGGTTGCAACGAGATGTCCCGGATCAGCAGCTTGTGGGCAGGTGGCATGTAGTTCCTCATGCGGTTTAGAAAGGCACCTAAATACCAAGTGATATGTAATGAGTAATATGTAATGAGTAATAAGTCCTCTCTGCCACTGTTGTAATCAATCAAAGGAAAAACAGCCATCTTACCACTGTTCACTTCATGTTGGACTCCCAGAAGTTCATCAAAGCAGTGCAGCAAGCTGCTCTGTGCAGCACTCCCACCTGAATACTCCATGGGCTCTGCCTGGACCCCTTCATAAACCAGCCCCTTTGGCATACAGGGGTTGTCTTTCCACCTATGTATGTGTTCATGGACACACACACATACACATTTCAAAAAAATGTTTCACTTTAAAAATGAAGGACTAATCAGTCAAATGAAAACAAAGTACCCAGACAAGTAGATCCTCATAATGCCATAGAATACCGAAGGCTCCACGTAAACTTAAGAAAAATCACATTAATCAAAATACTTGTGTTTTGTATAATATATTCAATGGAAACATTCATAATTCATTCATTTAAGTTACCTTGCATCAGTTTGAGTTTGTCTGTCATGTCCTGTATAGACTGGCTGATGTCCTCCAGGGCTCTGGCCACCGTCTCAGTGTCTCCACACCTGACACCATTGATCACAGTGGGAATGTTCTGCAACAAAGGTAATTAAGTGTCTTTGTCTGCAATTTCATCAATTTAATTGTCGTTTGACTGTATCGTTTTCAAACCACAATGTAAACATGTTAAATCCCTGTTCTTTCACAAGTATATTGTAAGAACTGGGATATGTAGTCACCCTCAATGCAGGGACTGCTGCCAGCTCCACAAGCAGAGTCACCAAAAAGAAACCTTGGGTGCTGTCTCCACCTGGGAGGCTGCACAACAGTTCCAGGTTCCTGCGTGACACACGTACAACAATAACCTTTGCATTCATCCACATTGTATGGTACGTGTAGAGGACCAGAACTGAAGAGAAATATATACTTACTCCATGTCGAAAGGACTGGCACAGGAGACATAAAGATGGACATGAAAAAGAGAGAGAACAGATTTTATACCAGACATTTCAGAAGGCAACCAAACAACATGCAGAAAATAACTGGCCCTACCCCTCTGGATCCTTCTTCCTCCAGTTAGCCAGAACTGCATCTGCATGGGTGAGGATTGGGGGAAGTCCTAAACGCTGTGACACCTCCCAGTACGGGACCGCCAGGTTATGTGGTAGCATCTTAGAGGAAAATTATTGAAGATGGAAACTCATTAATATTAATTGTGGATTGCAGTGCAACTAATACCAGTCAGTTAGAATGACAATAAGAAAGACTGGCACAGAGATACCTCCACTGTGTTGTTCTCTCCCTCCTGCCAGTTGTAGCCCATAGTCATCACACTGAGGGCCAGGTGGGCCAAGCGTAACTCCCGGTGTTTCTGGAGAAACTGGCTGCTCAGCCGCGGCATCTGGACAGACGGGGTATTAACTATGGCTCCATAAATATATTAAATTGTCCTTTTCAGTTTATTGTCCCCACTTACCTTGTTGATATGGAAGCGCAACTCATGAGAGTGCACAAGCTCTGGGACTCGCAAGGCAATATCCATCCAGGGCTGGTAGTAAGGTGGAAGCTCTTCCTTTTAAATCCAGTTGGACCGTCGAAAGGAAATGTGATGATCACCATGCCAAATGGAAATTAAATAGAGCAGCGCACAAATGTGACGGTGCAAATGATGGAACCCTTTAAGACATTTTCATTTTGGAATTTTGAAATTCCTCCCTAAATTTGCATTTCATTGTTTTATGTTGCGATATGACGTTTGATGAACTATGATTTTGTAAGCACGTGTTGCTGTAGGAATAAAGTTCACTACACAAAGCAAACAATGTTAAACTTCCCTCAGTCCGTTGGTCTCAATCAATATCACCAGTCACGAGTTTGCGGTTTTATAACTTCTAGACTTCTGAGCACTGTTTTCACCAATGTGAACAACATTAAAGTTCAGTTAAATGACAATCAAATATTTCCTGACAATCAGATATTTCATTATCACTGCTTGTGTAGAAGGTCAAATGTAACAAGTTTAAAAAGATAGAGAAGGAAACTAATCCATTCACCTACCAGAGGATCCGGGAGGATGAAGCCAAGCTCTTCAGAGACATGGTAGGACTCCAGAGAGAAGAAAGGTTTGGAGTCTGATTCAGCAGAAGCCATAGAGAAAGAAACGGAAACCCACTGACAGTGACGGTCGTGCGACTACCTGAATGGTTCAAGAGACTCCAATCTGTCTGGAGTCCGGCACAGAGTTCACTTTAAAGCTGCTGTCAATAGCAGTTACACATTGATCCCTCACTTCTGATATTGCACAATTCTAAGGTTAAGTCTGGCAAATCCGTATCCATGCTTCACTGTTATCATTTTTTCGCCTCCACTTATAATTATAATAAGAACTAATTTTGCTGAACATTATATCACTTTGGCTCTATATCACCCCATGTTGAATTATACGGCTGTGCAGATTTATTATTTTAATTTCCTCCTAAATTCCCAAAAACATGTAAAGTATCAATTATGTATACATTATAAGACTAGTGTGGTAAATAAGATAATTTCTATGTGGGAATCCTCGAGGGATGTGTTACAGTAGATTATAAGGTAGCATTTGTTGGAAACCCAGTGCAATAATATAATACTGTTGTACTGTAACTGTTATTAAAAATGGGTTGTGGTTATTAGTACATGCCTCTTAGCAATATTTTCCTGTTCCCAGAGTAACGTCTATATCCATTTTGGGGAGCAAAATACAGTTTCTTTACCTTGAAGGAAAGCTTTCATTGCGTCGTTTTCATATTACATTGTTACAGCCTGTTTAAGTTAGCATATATCAAACAACTAATCAATGCTGATAGATAAAGGAGTGATGATAATACAGGAGCATGCATGCTTTGAATTCCTTACATGTACTATGCCGTGTTCTAAGCAGACCGGATGACATGCAGCAGATGATGTAATGTTCATAACAACCAGAAGAGACTTGAGACTTGATTTGGACTTAGTCTATCTTAAATTGATGTTGCAGTAGGTAAAAGCAGCCTGCTGCTTTATATAAACAGTAAAAACATGCAAACAACCTAGTTTAGTGAAAAGTCTCAATGAGCACAACTAAAAACTGAATTCTAAGAGGATATTTAAAGAGAGTGGCACAGTGGTGTAGTGGTTAGCCCTGTCACCTCACAGTAAGAGGGCACCAAATATGATCTGCTGGCCTTCTTTGTGGAGTTTGCATGATCTTCTTATGACCAACGTGGGCTTTCTCCTGGTTCTCCAGCTTCCTCCCATAGTCAAAAGACATGCAGGTTAGGTTAATGTTTGACTCTAAATTGCCTGTAGGTATGAACGTAAGCTTGAGTAGTTGTCTGTCTCTATATCAGCCTGATGACGTGTCCAGGATGTACTCTGCATCGCTTAATGTCAGCTGGGATCGGCTCCAGCTCCCCCGCGACCATGAATAGGATAAGCAGTTATAGATAATGGATGGATGGATTAATTCTAAAAACACAACTAAAAGGGAAACGCCAAAGGTTAACTCCACATCCACTCCTATGTTCTCCTCTATGTCCACAAACTGACACCAAGTTGCATTTATCTTTCATCATTATATATTGATAATTATGTTTTACTTCTGAGTACTTGTGTTTCATATTTTGGTTTATATTCAGGTACCACTCTTACATAAACAGTATTACTAAGAGCTGTAGCTTCCACGTCTTAGCTTTTTCTTTTTTCAGTAGAAGACCCACACTTACAACACAAATGCTACAATATCTTATTATATAATTATGTAATATATTGCAGAACAATGCATTACTTCAGTTTCCATGTACTTGTTTTGAAGGAAATTGTTTCACCCTTTGGTCTGTTTTTATATCTGTTTGTGTTGTGGTTCAGTTTTGAAGAGAGGATTGAAGGGAATGTAGAGTAGACTGTCAGCCTCACCTGGTGGACCAGAGAGGACATTGCAGGAGTTACAGTAAACATGCTTTACATTTAAAGTGAAGAGTTTATCAGTACCACACCAAAGGTGCATGGAACTATACCTGAACTGGTTGATATCATTTTGTAAAGATGAAATACTGTGTTCACTCAGAAAAGTAATTCAATTGAATATAAATGCAAAAGGATATAAATCTGTAAATGCATTTCCCCATAATGATGCTTGCTGTTGAGGCATTTATTTCACAATACATTCAGTGCAGCGTTGGCACAAATGTTCTAAAATGTGCAAGTATAAATGTCAACTGTAATTGGATCCGCTGGGTCTGACAGAGTTAAGGTGTACAACCAGTGGTGTATAGTAACGAAGTAGAAATACTTCGTTACTGTACTTAAGTAGTTTTTTTTGGATATCTGTACTCTACTTTACTATTTATATTTCTGTTTACTTTTACTTTTACTTCACTACATTTTGCAAAGAAAACTGATACTTTTACTCCGATACATTTCCCCTGAAACCTTCGTTACTCGCTACAAAATCAAATCTATCTCTAGAAAGAAAAAGAAAAAAACACATCCGGGACTGTGGTGGAACACAGACTCCACCAAGCAGGTTTTGCGAATCACAATATTCTGCATTTTCCTCTACATCCTCTCGTCCAGCGCTCCCGAACCTTTATGCGCCACAGACCGGTTACGTGAAGACAATATTGTCACCGACCGGGTCCGACCTCGGAGAGACAGGAGACAACGACACCTGACGTGTGTTCGTTATGTCCAGTCTACTGACTCTACTCCTAACTAAACCTTTAGTCCAGTCTACTGCTTAACTTATAACCCGCTGCACAAAGAGGATGTTGGAATGGAAGCAGGTTTTCATGCTTTTTTGGCGATCTCAGGATACTTTGCCTTGGTTTTAATCCAGAACACCGGCAGAGTTGAAACAGACTTAAGTTTCATTTTTAGGGTAACGTAACATATTGACATGTGTCAAGAGGTTCCGTCTGAGGTTACCACAGACGGATGTATCTGGTAATTTTTCACAATAAAACATTTTTCCGGACTTGATTTTTTTAATTTAACTTACATTTGTCATTCATTCTTTCTGTTCCGGGCGGAATGAGCATACTTATAACCACACTGTTACAACTCCTTCATAGTGTCATATTGCTTTTTGGAGAATTATGATGATAAGTTCATAGTAGATGCAAAAGTATACTTGGGTACAATATATTATGTTGAACATATATGGATGGATCACAGCCAACCCAGTTATTTTATCAACACAACTCCTGGTCCTTGGTCACGGTGGCCACAGCACTTCTCAAAATTCGGACCCATTGCTTTTTTATTAAAAGCATGTACTTGTACTTTTACTTTCAATACTTAAGTACATTTTATATCAGAAAAATACTTTTGATACTTAAGTACAGAAAATATCAGATACTTTAAGACTTTTACTCAAGTAGTATTTTATTAGGTGACTTTTACTTTTACTGGAGTAATTTTCCAGTAAGGTATCTTTACTTTTACTCAAGTACAGCTTTTGGGTACTTTATACAACACTGTGTACAACCACTGGGTTGCATTGTTAGACTGTATAATGTGAATGACGTAGTTCAGGGCAATGCAGAGTGACGGAGGTAAAAGATAAACCAACCAAGGATTACATTTATTGCAGATTAAAGCCTTCCTAAACCACATCATCTGAGGCTGTGAAGACATAATTACTGAATCAAAATGCAGTGGAAATAACCTCTATTTAACAGACAAAACCTCCCACCATCTGTGCACTGGCTGTCAGTGCCTGTGAGTGCTGAGTGGCCTTTTATTTATCACAGACTTTCAAATTCCAACCATGGCAATTCATTTATTTGCTTTGCATCCTGAGGTTGAGTTATCTCAGCAGTAACTGCTTTGCCCTAAAGTGCTAAACAATAAGTAAACTGCCAATAAGAGCCATAGCTGCATTTGTCAACACTATTATAGGCGAGGAATACGACATTCTCCTAATTCTTAAGTCTTGGCCCATGTGTGATGACCGTGATGAATATGAATCTAATGCGAACTGAGTAATCCAGTAGCCTGTTTGATGATTGCAACCTGGCATTTTTCTTAAACAATCTTTTTTAGTATTGGAAATTGAATTATCATAAACACAGGGACATAGTGATGTAATCACTCTGAATGAACGTGTTGGTCTTTATTTAAAAAAATGCCATGTACGTTTTATGTAATATCTTTCACTCAATAACAAAACTACTGCAGGAGATTTCTTGCATATTTAACATTTTTATATTTAAAGTGTTCTTCAAACCCATGAGAGGAACTATGCATTGAGTCATACATGCTCAGTTTAAAAATCCAAAAGAGTGCATTTTGTACCAGGCAACAGCTCATTGCTTATTTAAAGCTCAACAGCCATCATGACTCATCCATTTTTTACAACCCTCTGAAATGACACAATAATAAATGGATATAATCAAATACTTATGTTATTGATTTGTGTAACATGTCTGTCACACATGCAACCATTGTGTGTACGTGTAGGCTATACACACACACACACACACACACACACACACACACACACACACACACACACACACACACACACACACACACACACACACACACACACACACACAGTTCATCACTAGTTTAGCCTCACCTGTCTTAACTAACATAAAGTAGACCCGCCCCTTGATTCAACACTGTCAGTTAACATCATTCATGCTGAAATATTGCAGCACTTTGAACACGTTATTTAACCCAGCCTGAATGCACGAGGGGCGTATAATGTATTTCATTACAATCACAACATAAACATATTGTAAACTGTGCAAAGAAGTCTATGATCCAGAGTATTTGTAAGGCAGGTAAAACAACAAAAACAAGCACTTGGCTGCAGGCGGTCTATCCAGGCTGCTTGGGAGCTTTGGAATGAGATTTGTGCGACTTTAAAGTGGATCAGTGTTTTGTAATGAATGGTTTTTTTTCGTCGGTGCCTGCCTATTATTAGCTACGGAGGCCTTACAGTAAGTGGAGGTGGTTCCGTGACGGTCAGGGCTGCAGCGCGGCATCGCACCGACAGGCTTTCGTATTTTTGGCAATGCAATCGGACTAATCGCACTGATCCAGTTATTTGAAACATTTGCGGTTGGCCGCCTCTTTTCAACACTTGCTCATCTTGCCTTGAAGATGAAGTTAAAACCGAGCTGCCGTCAGGTGCACGCCGCATCCGATGGAGCCCTGCTTTTTATCTCGTTCATCGACCAGCCCGATGCAGCCTTTCCTTATGTTGCGGTAAGAGGGGCGTAACATATTTCCTGCAAAGGAAACACTGGTTGTGTATCCTTATCGCTGATTTTTTAATTTATGTTGTTGTTGCGATGGACGCGGAGCCGGATAAACAAGCTCAGGAGTCAGTGACGGCGTGTTACATAAGATGTAATGCAGCAGAGCCTCATGACTAGTGTCTCGGTGGTGGTGGTGGGACTGTTCGGTCCTTCTGGTAGGATATGCACAATTATATCATCTTTGTTGTCGATGATAATTTAAGATGCAAGCTTATTACATGGTGATTTGATTTGGAGGATATTCTAAAACCGGTGTACGGATTATTTAGAGTATCTGGAAATAAAAAAATATATGAATTAGTTCTGGAGTTGCGCAGTGTAGACTGTAACCGGAAAGGGCATATGCATGAGCAATATTAGAGGCGGTGTGTCTCTGTAATGTGCACACAGGCCCAGTTTAAGGTCAGCCTGGCAGATGCTTTTATATATAGCCTAAATAGAGGTGAGACCTAACCTATAGGGAGGCAGATCGGGCAGTCAACGAAAGGCAGATTTTATGAATGGCTGCAAACGTCAGGAGAAATCATAGTAACCCGTAATAGTGACACATCAAAATGTGAAATCCTGCTTCAAGAAAAAAAAACTGTTTCTTAATGTCATCATAGATAACCAGAAATGTGGCTTTAGTGTAGGCAACCAATGGTGATGCTTTAAGAAGGGGGCCAGCTTTCTTTAAAGCAGGTCCTTGAGGTTGAACAATGAGCATCTGACCTCATTCATAAGAAGTTTGCCCTATTTGAGAATCGAATGATTCCTCTGATCAAAAGCTGTCATTTCCTGGGCAGTACGTCTTTCAAGGGGAAAGATGCTGGGACAAAACTCAGATGGAGCATATAGCGACTAAAGATCTAAGATATGACAAACGCTTGTACATTACACACCCCAGAGTGTATGTCTGTGTGCTGTGGTGACACAACTTGGAACTTAAATAAGGCAACAGCACTTGCAGTTATAACTATCACATTTATATGCTGCTGTTTTTCTAGAATAAGGAAAAAACATGATCGTGATCATGATTTTACTGATATAGGCTGTGACAAACCGAGACACAGGCTGCAGTTCCCTTGGAAACCATTGCGGCTAACTAAATTATCCACCATTTTCAAGAGACAGAAATAGTCTATTTACCTATTCCGTTCATTTCATTTATTGAAGGTGGATTTGTGGATGTCAGATCTTAAGTATACTCATTGAAATAGACAGGGTCATCTACCCTGTGATGATTTAAGATACTAAAAGCTTTAAGGTAGGTTGTTTGCTTTGTAAACAGGGACAGGTATTTTAGGCTTGCAGATGGTTGGCAATAGAGTAAGAATTGTATCAGCCTTTATTTACCCATAGTGGACACTTTTTTAAATGGGTTATTGTTTTGGAACTGAATATGCTTTTCTTTACAATTTAACTGAAATGTAGAAAATGTTTCTTATTTAGCAGTAAAGGTCGAGTTGCAAACTCTAAGGATTCCCAAAAACATCCTTCCCCTTTTTAGTTAGCTTGTCCCTTTAAAAAATGATTTTATATCAGGAGCAAGAACAGGGAACTTGTGAATGGGCACAGGGAAGTCACGAGACCATCCATTGATAGCTCTGCAGGCAGAGCGAGCAGTGCAGATGAGGAGTAGTCAGTGTCTAATATCCCTATTGATCCATGTTCCTGTACTGTTCAGGACAATAGTTTAGGATTTCAAGTGCTGATGCAGCTTTCTGTGCTTCTTTGTATTTTGACAGGTCCCAGCAGACAGATTCTGATATGGACTATGAGAGGCCTAACGTTGAAACTATCAAGTGTGTGGTGGTGGGAGACAATGCAGTCGGAAAGACACGCCTTATCTGCGCCCGGGCCTGCAATGCCACACTGACTCAGTACCAGTTACTCGCTACACATGTGCCCACAGTCTGGGCAATTGACCAGTACAGAGTATGCCAGGAGGTAAGTGTGCCAGCGCATGACTTTTTAAGATTTAAATCTCTGGTCATTCAAAATCTATACACAAATAAAACAAAACATGTGCCTCATATAAACAGTTAGCTGTAAGCATTCACACTATAGTGAATGACAGGCATTAAATATCCCTGAATGTGTCTCTTATTAGGTATTAGAGCGCTCCAGAGATGTGGTGGATGAAGTCAGTGTGTCCCTTCGTCTCTGGGATACTTTTGGAGACCATCATAAGGACCGGCGTTTTGCATACGGCAGGTAAGATATTGTCAAATTCAATGTATGTCTACCAATGCATGATTTTGGTGCTAAGTAAATGTCTTCTGCATTTTTGCTTCAGGTCTGATGTGGTGGTATTGTGCTTCTCTATCGCCAACCCCAACTCTCTTTACCACGTGAAGACCATGTGGTACCCTGAGATCAAGCACTTCTGCCCCCGTGCTCCCGTCATCTTGGTTGGCTGTCAGCTGGACCTGCGCTATGCAGACCTGGATGCAGTGAACAGGGCACGGAGGCCCTTAGCTAGGTAGTGGGAACTCATGTTTGAACAAAACTCAAAGAGATTGTTTGAGATTTACTCTTTTCTATTGCCAAAATTGTCTCTGATATATTTTCTTGTATTTCAGACCCATTAAATCCAATGAGATTCTTCCTCCAGAGAGAGGCCGGGAGGTGGCCAAAGAGTTGGGAGTGCCATATTATGAAACCAGTGTTGTTGCTCAATTTGGAGTCAAGGACGTCTTTGATAATGCTATCCGAGCTGCGCTCATCTCACGCCGACACCTGCAGTTTTGGAAATCTCACCTCAGAAATGTTCAGCGGCCTCTCCTTCAGGCGCCCTTCCTGCCACCAAAACCTCCCCCGCCTATAATCACTGTGCCTCCTCCCCCAACCACCACAGAGGAGCATCCCGTCGGTCTTCTGGAGGACCCACACTGTGCTGATGTCATCCTGGTCCTGCAGGAGCGGCAGAAAATCTTTGCACACAAGATATACTTGGCGACATCCTCTTCCAAGTTCTATGACCTCTTTATAATGGACACACATAATGAGGAGACTGAAAGGCCCTCTCGTGGCCCTCTCTCTGGCAGAGAGCTGCTGATGCGTGCTGCTAGCTTTGATGTTTGTGAACTCAGCGACGATGGAGACAGGGCCAACCTGAGGGCCTGCACTAGTGATGGGACCTTGAAAGACTCTGATGGGGCCCGGCGAGGCCGACTGCTGTCTTCATGGAGCCGAGCCTTCGTCAGTATCCAGGAGGAGCTGGTAGATGACCCTGTCACGTACAGCCCCAGGCCCATTACTGTAGTGCACATGGACCAGTCCATGCAGCTCGGTCCTTTTCGAGCAGTCCTTCGCTACCTGTACACGGGTCAGCTAGACGAGAATGAGAAAGAGCTAATGCACATTGCACACATTGCTGAGCTGCTGGAGGTCTTTGACCTGCGGATGATGGTGGCAAACATACTCAACAATGAAGCCTTCATGAACCAAGAAATCACCAAAGCCTTCCATGTACGGCGCACAAACAGAGTCAAAGAGTGTTTGGCCAAAGGCACCTTTTCTGGTGAGTGGAAATAATTAATCTGCAATTGCTCAGGTGTTCTGTTTGAAATAGAGTGGATGCAGGTGTAAGTAATGTGTTATCTGTGTCTCATATTATGTCTATATTATAGATGTAGTATTCAAGCTAGATGATGGGACCATCATGGCCCACAAGCCTTTACTCATCTCTAGTTGTGATTGGATGGCAGCTATGTTTGGCGGGCCTTTTGTGGAGAGCTGCACCAAAGAGGTAAGTAAGTCAAACAACATCACTGGTTTGTTGGGATGTGAAATCAGACCAACAGAGCTCAAGAACACACCAAAGTCAATACTGGGTAGGACATTTATTCCATGTTGCTCGTAATTGCATTCGTATTGCCAGTTGGGGTAACGTCATTACATGAGCTGACCCAGGTAGAGCGCCAATGAGCTCTGTAGTCTGCGTACAAAGAATAATTAAATTAATGGATTGCAAGTCTGTCTTAATACAATTACACAGGCTTCTGGGATCCAAATATACTGTAGTTCTGTGAACTCAGTTAGCTTAAGAGAAAATGATACTACTGAAAGATAATTCAAGTATGGTAGTTTGAGATTTAGATGCACTTTCTGCCACTGCAGCTGAAGCTCAACTGAAAAAGTGAATCCTGATTTTGATAACAATTAAGATTTTCTTTAATTTTATCTTCATTATATCATCAAAATAAAAGTAGATTTCTTCTTGTTTTTCAATTTTTTTTTAAATACTGCAAAAATGATTGGGCTTGTAAGTCTGACTGTCACATGTTCCTGTTTCTAAGGTGCTGTTTCCAAACACAACTCGCAGCTGTATGAGGGCTGTGCTAGAATATCTCTACACAGGCCGGTTTTGTTCTCGGACTGACCTGGACGCAATGGAGCTCATTGTTCTTGCCAATCGTCTTTGCCTCCCTCACTTGGTTGCACTTACAGGTACTACATTTGGAATAGTTATATACCCTGTACACCACAGGATTGTATTACACAAAGCCATTGTGGTATTGTAAACAGTGACTAGCTTATATGTTTCTTTCAGAGCTCTACACAGTAACAGTATTCACGGAGGCAGCGATGATGGGGACTGACATTGATGGAGATGTGCTTGTGTATTTGGACATGGCCCAGGTAGTGTGACCTGTCAATCATCAGTAAACATGGACAACACTGAAAGCTCTTATATAAGGATTTGGCAAATTGGAATTTTATTGATGAGGGCATTTCTCAGGGAGAGCTGCTCTGGAGCCTGAAATAATCTTTACTCCTCAAAGGTGGAGCCAAAGAAACTCTTTCAGAGTGCAAGTCAGCTATTTGGCATAATGAATGGCACCAGATCTTTGGGGCAGTGGGCATTTACTGTAGGAGTTAGACACAGCACTTTAGCTGATCTCATCATTCAGCTGCATATTTGCTTCACCTCTAACTCTTTAGTGTGATATGCAAGGCTGTATTACTGACCGGGCAAAGATGCTCGGGGGCCACATGTTCATTTGATTAATTGGTAATTTCTTTGGTAGTATGTACCACTAAAGCAGAATCATGAGCTATACATTGAAAAGGGAGAGGTTTTTAATTTCCTGCATTTTTCTATCTAATCTTGAGTGGTGTCCTAAAGAGGAGCCATGTGTGTACTTTCTCAGATGCCATGCTAATGCCAGCATGCTAAAATTACCATGCAGATGTTAGTATGAAGGTTAAAGTATCACTGAAGCTCCTGAGTGCAGCTGATGAGCAACATCTTAAATGAATTCAATACATCTAACAAAGAACAGCTGCAGCTTACAGTATAGTAGGATCCACATAAATTAACTACTGCAGTTGAAGTTGATGGATGTTAAAGAAACTCAGAGAATGTAGAGAGCCAAGTCTAACCAAGCAGATGTAAACATGGCAATCTGAACTCGAGGTCACCCAAAATGGCCACTGTACTCTTGTCAAATATGAATAAAAGTTTTCATGCATTAATGGATTCTTTTGTCCCGCCTATTTAGGTTTAGCTCAAATAATGTTGTGTCTTCACCAAAAGCAACAGCAAAACCCCACAGCGACGACCATGCCTGTCATGAACAAAGACAGTCCACAAATACAGAAATGACAAATAATGATTTGTATGTTGACAGTTCCATGGCGCCCAACAGCTCACTGGCTGGTGTCTTCACCACATCTGCACCAACTACAACAGTGTCTGCCGCAAGTTTCCCCGAGAGATGAAGGCCAAGTCTACAGGTAACACACATATATTCATAGTACATGGTTGAGCTTAAATACCCTCACGTTCATACAAACATCAACATGACACACAGTTTTTAGCACTTCAGAAGCAAAACATTTGTTTCATTATATGATAGGGACTAGCCAGTTTAGTGTTCAAGAATTACAATCAATAATACAATAGGCTTATAAAATAGCTTCTTAAGTTACTTTTTCCTTCATGAATGTTGTTATTTTTGCTGTTATACATGATAGATGCTGTGTTTGTATATTCAAATATAGTTTTAGCCATTACACACTTAAAGATTTCTTCCTCTGAATTGTACAATTATTATCGTGAAAAATGTGCATATATCACAAATATTTCGTCCAACTTATTTATTTGTACTGCAATTTCTTATTGTGACCGTGAAATGCAAAAACCAATGTGGGGAAATGGACTCTTGAAATTCCTACTAAATTTCTAAAACAGATTATTCTGATGCAGAAAACCAAGAATACTTTGAGAAACATCGCTGGCCACCTGTGTGGTATCTGAAAGAGGACGACCACTACCAAAGAGCCCGCAAAGAGCGTGACAAGGAGGACTACCTGTACCAGAGACGGCAATGTAAACGCAAGTGGCTCTTCTGGAACATTCCTTCCTCCCCTAACTCAAACTCTCCTTCTTCTGGCTCATCAGCTGTCATTTGACCAAGTGGTAAGGCCAGGTCTACTCTGGAGTACATCAGCGTGGATGCGAGTTGGAAAAGATACAATAGAAGATAAGCACCACTGGCTATGTACGGCCCAATTATTCAGGCACACAGTCTCTCCTCCTGTTTGTTTGCCACTGCAGTCAAATTCCTCCAGGTCTGCAAGCTCAGCTCAATCTGGCGGTTAAAATACTGAGTTTTGTTCCTTCTATTTTTAGCTTGGTGTACACAAGACTCAAACCTCAGTGATGTGAACCTCACTCACAAATGGCACAGTGTAATTGGCGCAAATAACAATTCATATTGATTGTTGTATGTTTTAAAAATAGGACTCTGCTGGCACAGAACTTTCCACGTATGATTATAATGATCAGAATCACAATCAGCTATATTGTATGCGTACGCATAAAAGGAATTTGACTCCGTTTTTCCTTTGCTCTCAACATACATAAATATCATCAAATAACCTGAACTGATAACCAAGTGCTGCTTATCGGCTCCAACAACCAGCAATTAAACACAGAACTTCTCAGTTTCAGAGAAATAACACTTTGCCCTTAAGTGTTTGTACAATCTACCAAACTATGTGTACAGTGTGATCTTGTCAACAGGATGTAACGATAGTATCGCCTGCAAGGAATCAATGATTGAAGTAATTCACTCTAACCATACAGCTTTCTATCGTAAAAGCATAAGGGAAATTTACTAGCAAGTTCCACTCCTGTTTATTTGTGTACAGTCATTCCATTTGTAATGGTTTGTGTATAGCTTGCACAGCTAAAAGTGATGTGAGTGTGGACACGCTCAGCATTATTGTATTGTGATATTGTGATTTGTGGCCTCTTGTCAAAAAAGGGCTTTTGTTTACATTAATGCATTCGGTGTCCTGAGACACAAGAGTTCCCAAATCAAGAATAATACCTGTATTTTTCTGTAAAATGTCAGCAAAAACAAACCAGATCCCTATTATTTCCCATGTGTTGCTTGATGAGGCTTGTTAGCACACATGTTTCCTGAGTCCTTCAGTTTCATAATACCGTCAGCGTGATCACTGTCATCCTGAAAACACAAGAATCACCTCAGAGCCAATAGCAGCATTCCAGAGCTGAAGCGACCACGCGTTCATCATGTGCACCATCCCTCTGTGATGGTGTGTTTCACGTATCTGACACTGTTGGTGATTTGGCCTTTAGAGATTTATCTTCGCCCCCTGACTGTCTGCAGGCGACTGTGTGAGACTAGATGCAGGAGGCTTCCTCATGCCTGGGTGAAGTCATCCCTGAAGTCATCCCTACTCTTCTACACATCTCAAGCACCTTTTGGATTCTTCTCCACAGAGATACACACAAGAACATCCAGTAGCGGTATACTGGTAAACGGCACTAAAGACAGTATGGTATCATCATGGCATGCTGCGGCTGCAGACCATGATATTTAAAATGTTTGAAAGAAAAAAGGTTGTGAAAAGGTTGAGGTCAAATCATTTTTATTGATTTGTGTTGCACACCTCACAATCTATGTTTAAAGATTGTCATCTGCTGTTGTACTTGATTGTGGGATGGACTGCAGTGCTATTTGGATAAGCATTGTACTCAGTGAAGATTGGGTAATGTTGTAAATTGTACAAAATATCATATGAACCGCAATCAACTTGCATCACTGATGTGCTGTTACCTAATATCTTGCACTGCAGGCAGTGAGCAGAATTGTACAGTATTACTGGGTAATACATATAGTGAATATAGAATTTATTTGCATTTAGTTACTGTGCAGCTACAAACTGTTGTTGAAAATATCTGAATATTGTGCTGACCTCCAGTTACATCTATGATATACTGCAGAATACATGCAAATTACAGGCAGTTCAGGCAAGTAGTTGACTAATAGTAAAATAAGGTTACAGTGCAAGGTAAAGTAGATACATGTTTATATAAATTACATGTTGGTACATCCATAAAACACGTCATTGTTATAAAAAAAAGTCTTATGGCAGCATATGAGGAAGGCTAGCTTAATCCTGCATATGCATGGTTAGACTTTTCCATGCAATTTATGTTGAGACATATATTAGAGCCCAACAAAGAGCTTAAAACGATTAATTGGTATGAATCAATTAAATGACAAAATCAGTTTCTGCTGGGACTAACGTTTGACCTATTTACTACACTGCATGAACAGGTTCACCAAATTCTCATTTAATGTGTAAGATATAGAGTAGTGGTGCTGGTGCTCTAAGCAGTAGCTTTGAATTGTTCTCAATTACATTACATTTTCTCTATTGTTAAGTAAACATAATAACTGTAATTTTGAATATCTTAATTGTTATTTTTTTGGCACCCATGGTCAGACTTTAGGCTGAAGGATGAGAGCCATCCAAATTATGAATGTTTATATGTATTAGACCATCTGTCTAATAACTAATAATGTTTGTTTTCAGACAAAATACAGTTTATTCTAATAGTTTTACAGCAGGAGGGTGTATATTGTTATAATTTACCTTGGTGGTGTGATCGATAAGTTTCATAGACATGCATTTCATTCCTCAGTGCATTGCATTTTTCAATGAGTCCTCTGCTGATGTTTTGCATCAACAACACCTCATGCCTTAATGTACAGTGTAGTGTATGGAATCAAATGTTTAGTAGTTTTGCTGTGGTCACTGGTCTGTTTGCTCTATATTTAGTTACCATGGTGCTCTCTAGGCTGTGTGTGTATCTGTAAAATGTACATCATCTTTACATATTTGGGATGTAAAGCAATCGATGTGTGATCGATGCGATGTGCTTTAGTTTGAACACTGCGGAGGGTTTATGCCCTTTTAAAGCTGTAAACACAAAACTAAAACTAATTAAAGACTCAGACCACCAAGGCCACACTAGACTAACATAATGACAAACATAGATTTCTGACATTTATCATGAAATGAATGCAGGGATTTCAAATCTGTTTTATTATTTTAAAGTGGCTTTATGCTAATTATCTCCAATTTTGGAGTCTGTATAATTACAAAATGATGAGACAGGGTGGCAATTGGAAGTGAGATTGTAACTCAAACATGTAAATATAAATTATGGGATGACTTGCAATTCAAACTTAACATAGCAATTGCTACAAGCTATTGCATAGTTTAACATATACAATGTTTTTTTTACTATGCATATTGAAATGTCTGACTTTGAAATTACAAACTTGCACTGCTTTGTAGCACCAGGTTATATTCAAATTACATTAGATGGTATAGAAACATCATTATTAGATATGTAGACAACATCAGGAAAAAAAAATTGATTATAAATTACAAAGAAGTTGTCACTGGAGCTCTTTTCCATATGTTTGGGTGCTAATTTCACGCTGCAGAGAAGCACAAACCAAAGGGAGCTTTAGCAGCACCAGGAATATAGTATATGCTGCACAATCACTACTGCATAGTTTAAGAGGCCTTGTTCAGAAATGGTTAAAAATAAAATCATTAAAAAACAAAACAATTATTGAAAAGAAAAAAAATTGAATGTTCTCAGTGTTCAAAACCTTGATGACATTTTCCTTCGTCATCGGGTATTTTTGTTCTGAAGAGCTGTTTTTATTGTTTAGGAGCTGTCAATCTGAAACCCTGTAGCATGTGTTCTTGAAAATGTGTAAATACTATTTACTAAATAAAAAAGAGCAACGTGTGCAGTGTTTAAACCAAAACAAAAAAGCTTTTTGTCTCGCTTTTTTCCAAGCCCTCTTGGTGACTTTTTTTGTCAAAAGCGACTAGCGACAAATTTAGCGACTTTGTACGGTGTTACTGGAGACTTTTCTGGTGTCTTGGAGACTGATGTGAAAGCACGTTTTGTTCTGCAGTTACTGTCCTCAACGAGCAGCGGGTGCTGCCGTGAGCAGTCTCAGTTTCACAGGAGCCGCGCGCAGCAGTCCAGCTGCATTCAGAGCAGAGAGGAGACTTCACTCTGTGTCTAAATAGACTGGAAATTAATCGGGCATGCGCAAAGCCGCCACTGATCCCTGTCTTACAGAGCGGGATGTAAATGTGTATTTGTTGTGTATGTGTAACATAGTTGAAAACGTTCAGGTCAAATCCTGCTAGAATGCGAAATGTTCTAATGGTCATTTTTCATTTTCATACACCCCATCAAGCTTGATCTGCAGTATGAAGTACTTTCTCAGTCCCATTTTTATCATTTTGGTGAAAGGTGTGACAGACCACATTTCTACTACAAAAAAACGATAATACAAATTTGGTTTGGGACATTTATTTACATGTATCTACCATTTTATTCATATATTTCACTGCTTTTGTGAACCTAAGACCTTTGGTAAACCAATTTCAACCGCCAAAACAGTCCGTCCACATGAGCAAAGGTATGTTTTCACAAGAGATATGAAGAATTTCAAAAATCGAACTTAAATTGTTCAGCTTTATGGCCATATTATCTCTTTACACTTGTGCCTTAGGACAATGGTGCCTCATTATATAGAGAGCTGAGATTGTTCTGCAATTTGTTATGTAACACATGGGTACATATCTCATATGCAAGTGCATTTAAAAAGTGAATTTAAGAAATTATGTAAAATCGAGAAAAAGGCCTAAGACCCTGAAGGGCTCTCTGGGCGAAGTGCTCGACAGTCTTCTGCAAAGGGGCAAAGGTATCCTGCGAGGTGGGAGCGTCCCTTCTCTGGTGGACGTGTCATCACACCCAAATGAGGAGGACGATGCTGATGCTTCCCCCGAGGGCGACATCAACACCATCAATCACAAAGAACAAGAAAATGCATGGATCAAAGTTGTGGAACACTACTAGTAAAAATGATTGTGATACTTGAACAAACTGTGTTTTTGAACCAAGAATGTTCTTTTATTGTATAACATATTTTTAAATGTGTCACAATTAAATTAATTTGTGAAAAATACATAATTGTATTAATTGTCTTAATATGTATGTTTAACATTTATTTAAGTTACTTTTCAGTGCTTTCACTTTTCATTCATGAGGATATTTTATTTTGTAAGCACATATGTTTAATTGAAAACTCATAGTGAGAGAGCACAGACATACTTTTAGGTACTTTAAAGTGGTTCGTAATTCACTTCAAATATTCAAGTATTTTGTAATTGTAAAAATAATCTGAATCTGCAATGTAATTATGTTTCCAAATAAGTACAATATTGGCCTCCAAAATGTACTGGAGTAGCATGAAATGGAATACTTTAATAAAGTAAAATATAAGTACCTCAGAATTGTATTTATGTAAACAAAGTATATATATAAATATAGAGAGAAACTATTTAATGTTGACACCATCATAATTGATCTTTAACATTAAAGTTAACTAACTGTTTGATAGCCAGCTAGCTTTGAATGACTGCAAAAAAACACAAAAAAACGGTTAAAACAAATACATATACATATATACCTAGTGTATATACATATGGGGAACTGGCACTGACCCCAGTTCCCTCATAGCATGGGGAAAGTCCACACACACAGGAACTCTGTGACAGAGAGGCAGCACCCACCAAGTGGGTGTGAACCTAGCCAATTGGTGTGACAGGCTAGAGCTAATCCTTCAGCCACCATGCTACTGAACCACCTTTTAAACCTGAGTGACCCTAGTATCCTAGTATTAAGTTATATACATAGTATATCAGTAGTATACATAGTGTATACGGTGGGGAACTGGCAGTTCCCTCATAACATGGGGATAGGATAAGTCCACACACACGTGGAACTCTATGAGAGCAGAGGTGACAAACTCACAATTTATCTTTTTTTTAATTATTATTATTGGAACATGTTATCATTAGTTGCTTGAGTACTAAAAGACGGAATAAACAAAAAAGACAAACTGCGTAGACTGTAAATTGTAAGATAATTGTAAAAAAACAAACAATTATATGGCAACAAGTGACGTCAAAACTCAGAGCTCCTTGTGTCTCCTTGTGTCACGTGACCAAGCCGAAATAGGCTCGTGCGCTGCGCAGAGGTGGCAGCTGCACACAAGCGGACAACTTTTGAGAGATGGTAATGTTTATCACGAAGTATTAATGTAGCTAACGTTACCCTACGAAGACTGCAGCTATATTTAATGTCTGCGCTCTATGCCTCAAGGGACACGTGACCCTTTATAAACCACCTGTTTCGACGTGCAGCGTCTGATACACTGCATGGATTTAAACAAGCTAAAACAAGTGCAGGCTAACTTCCAGCTAATAGGAGTGCAAGCGTCACTTCTAAACTTTTATTTTTTTGAGTCAAATGAGAGTCAGTTGTCATGTTATCAGGAAATAAAATAAGCTAACTAAAAGTAATGGCACGAAAGGGTGCTGTTTGCCAAAGGTAGGTCTCGTGTGGCAGGATGTAACGGGGCCAAATGTTGCTATTAAGTTTATTAAGCATTAGCAACACGTAATGCGTTTTTTTTTTGCAGTCTGCAGACAGTTGAAGTATAATTAAGCATACCAATTAAAAGGTTGTAATTTAACAGTGACATTTGTCATAAGACCAATGTTGTCAAGTATATTAGGATTCCCCTCGTCACATGCAGTGCTGCTGATGTGTTGTCAAACCGGTGTAGGCAGGGCCAGGTGTCTAAACAAGCTCATTAGGCCAACATCAGGTGGATTAGAGTCTATATAAATCATATAAATATGTAGATTTCTTTCTTTTTCAGTCATCATATAAGGAAACATGCATAATATGTTATTGCTCCAGCATTTCAAATGAGGTTGAGGTTCCCTGCTTTTCTTTGACTTTTATTATATTGTATTCAATAGTATTAAATATTGTCATTGTTATTAATTAGTTTGTAATTGTTGTTCAGACTAAGTAACATTTTAAAGAATGGCATCGTTCTAGAACTGCTGCTGGACAGATGGAAGTTAAACTTCTACTGAACTAGAAACGACAAGGTAATATACTGTGACACTCTTCCCAAGCTGACAGTGTGGACAGGCCTCCTTTGAACTTGACTGTCAGGACGTAATTATCTGTGTCAGTCAGAATATATTATATACAATTTAAATCTAACAGATTGAAACATAAATAAGCAAAACTCATTTGTCTGTTGATAATAATGACTTCTTGACTAACTGAACGCTGCTGTTCTACAGGCTGTGCCGGGACCGTTTCTGATGTTATGTGCCTGTGTTTTGGGGTTTTGCCATGTGGAGGCAACACCAGACACCATGAGCTTTCTGGATACTTCTTTCTGTCAGTAAGTAGCCCATAATACATCAGATAGCTATGATCATAGTACAATTGTAATGATGGGTAAACCATACATAAAATGAACACGGCAAAGACAGAAGCATCTGAACTGAAGCTTAATGTTGCACATATGCACTTTTGCTAATGGCAGTTCTTTAACCTTTTTAAATAAGATGGATATGTTTATCACAGGGTGGGAGCCTGTTCACTTTGCCCTCAATACAGATTATAACAGAAGTGATTAGAATGAGTTCATTATTTTATCTCTCTTCAATAAAGTGGTGGGCTGGAGGTCATCTATCCACAACTGGATGTTGACAAATGCCTCGTAATCCCAAAGGACCAGAAACTCAGAGAAATGGTCAGCACAGTTTGGAAAGCACCACAAATCTTCTTCTCTGGAGCACACAAGGTAAGAGATTATTGGGGGCTGTCAAAGTAATCAAAAGTCCTTGTTGGCAGGCATTTACGTGTGCAGTGATTTGAATTCCTATGGTTTATTATATAATAATAAACCATAGGAATTATGGTTTTACAACATTATAAACATATCCATTGCTATATTGGCATGTCTTTGATACTAAAGCTATGTTGCAGATTTTAGTCTGTTTTTAATATAGCAGTGAATTCCAATCTTTTTGTGTCTGCTTATCATTCCCTTCTGTCAATCAAACAAAAGCAAATTCCTGAGACAAAGGGGTCTGAATTATTTTAGTTGTAGGTTGATTTTTCTTCTTCTTTGTGTAGGTCATGTTATGTGGCATACATGAAAGTGCCTTTTTTAAACACTAGAGTGCAGTAATGGATAAAACCAGCTGCTACTTTACCTCAACAGAACAGGACGATTGTCACACGAAACATCAAAGTTCACAGCATTTTGAAAAATTATAAACATGAAATACAGTTTGAGTAATATCTTAAACATGAGGCTGCTCTCCTGTTTTGGGCTTCTATGCAGACTTGTAATATCTGCATTACCCGTACTGAATACTGACACACTGTTGTAATCTTTGTCACCAGATGGTGGTGCTAGCACTTCATACTTGTAAATCCTTCAATGATCAACAGATAAACCAAAGTAATGTCCTATCCATAGTTTATACTGTTCAGAATGTCAGAGGATGTACATTGTAAAGTAGATACTAGTGTCATTGAGTAACTGATTTTGCCTGATAGATCCTTTAATCTCTGTTTCATACTAGTGAAGCTACAGTCATTACATCTTCACCTTTTAATATGGTGTCATTGCAGTTATTACATTGAATTGTTGCAGACAGCAGCACACACAGCTGTGCGTGCTTTCGAGTACTAGTTTATGAATCAGTACTCTTTAGTAGTAACTCATGTTTAATAAGAAAAATACTTATGTAAAAAAACTCAAACCTTGACCCTAAGACTGAAATAGATTACAAATTTTTAATTGTTTTTAAAGGATTTGGGTGAAATTGAAACGAAACACAGCAAAACTACAATTTGAAGTTTGAGGGTTTTGTTACAATATTCGGATTAGACATTCATACTATGATTGTGCTAAATATGATGAAAAAGATACACATTGCAATGTCAGAATGATATTTGCTGAAATAAAACAGAGGAAATGATTTTGAGAATTAACATTACTGCCCCTAAATTAGTTGTATACCACATAAACTGAAAAGAAAAACATGTTTGGAAAATGGGTCTCCAGTACATGCAGTCGGGCTTTAATGACATGATGTTTGTCTTAACAAACTTACTATTGTTTTCATGCCAGATATTAAATTACCACATAGATTCATTCAGATATCTAGTATTCTTTTATTTATATGTGTTTCTTTCAGTGGCTCATGTTCTTTTGTGTTTGAGTAACAAATTGAGAGAGACACACAGCTCCCACTACACAGAACCTCTGCTGAAGTTGACAATGAAATTGCTCCAAGCGCACACCAAATCCTATATCTGTAAATTGAAAACTTAAATTGAAAGCCACCTCGATTTAGGAGGTAGTTTATGAATTCCAGAGCTAAGCAGTCTAGCTTGAACATGATCTATTGCCCTTCTCTTGTCCAAACTCCATTTGATCTATGGTCGTATTATCTATAATGCTGTCTTACATGATTCTCTTTTATTGCCGGAATCGGTGTCAGACAGCAAAACAGATTACATGTTGGATTAAATCAATACAAACTTTATTTACTGGGCTTTGAAATGTAATTCTCCATTTCTCCTGACACTTAAGTAAGCACGCACTATTCAAGGATGATCAGTTTGTTGCCTGTGGTTCTGTGGTTGGTCTGCTGGTCCACCACGCTTTCTGTCACCGTGCCATGCTGCCAGAGCTGCTGCTATTCTCTGCCACTCATCCCTTGTACCCAGTAGCAAGAATACAGAATAGTGGCCGCTCAGTTTCAAATCCACCCACTGTAACACCCACTTCATTACTGGGACGGCATGCATGCCTGCTGAGTAATTGGAATGGAGCGCAACGGGCAGTAGTCCCATAAGCCCGCCTCTAAATAGGTGCTCATAACCAAAAACAAAAGCAAAGGGCCACAGAAACTGCAGATTTCTGTGTTCAAACTTCAGAGTAGCGATTCGACACTAAAGCTTATGTGTTAGCAAAACCTGGCATATGTGTTGTTAGTGAAGCATTTTTGGAAATCCTAATTATACTCAAAAGCATCAAAAGAAAATGCAACACAATGGGCTAATGGGACTAAACTATAACATGACTATGAGCAATGAGTTAGGCTCATAAAGAAAGTTCATGCAAAGTCGTAATGAGGATTGGAAATCAAACGGACATGTCCTTATAATTTTCCGGGAGCATGTTTAGCTTTGAAAGATGTGGACTTTCCTTCACTTAGTTTTATGAATGAAATAATGTCTGAACTCTACAAGGAACAACAGCAGACATTATAACAGTTGTCTTCATTTTCTGTTGAAGGTTTTTAAACACTGTACCATGATTGAACAATATAAGGCTGAGTGTCCATTTTGAATTTTTTTTTCTCAGCACCAGTGTTTTCTTTTCTCAATTGTTATCAACGAAGGGAGAGCGCCTGAGTACCCAGCGTCTTTTTTTAGAGAGCTCCCACTTTTTTGTGTGGCCGCTTCGAGCGCTTCTTGTTGGAAATCTCTGAACTTCTCAGAAAGGCGCTGTCATCGCCAAAGAAAAGTTTTGCACTTAAGGATACATTCAGTGTTTCAAGGGGAATGCAATTTATAAGTCTGATTAGAATTTAGTTACACTAAATGTTAAAATACAGTGAATTATCTGGAACACTAATGTAATGAGTTAAACCCAAGCAGAGCAACAAAAGATAACCATCATATTTTAAAATGAGATCTAAAGCTTTTCTTGTCTGTAGTCCTAGTTTTAATGTCCAAAATTAAAGCGAGCTTTATGATTAATGTCCAAAGGTCAATTCTTGAGATGAATAACTTTACCTTTTGCTTCAGTCTCACAGCCTGACACATCTCTCAGTAAGAACCAGAAGTATCAGTTAGCATCCGTCTTTGGAGACACTTGTAGAGATGAGGAGCCAAAGCTGTAGATGGATCAACAAGGTAAATGTCTTCAGTTAGAAAGTTAGAACTGTTAGAACCACTCTTTTGTGTTGTTATACACAGTTTCTCAGAGGTCAGTAAGTCAGCTCACCTTTGGATCACAGAAACAAAACAATGCTTGGAACTGATCATTGTCAAATTTCACTTTTGGTAAAAAAAAACCTGATACCCCGAAAAAAGATTTTTTTTGGATGTTCAAACTACGTTTCTGCTGATTATTAATTTGTTTAATTGAGAGAAAGTAGTTTCTAAATCTCAAAAGGATATATTAATTAAGATATAGACTGTTAGTGTCTCAGTTCAAAGTTAATATCTCCTGTAAATGCCCAAATGCTTTTAGGATTATTTATCTTTTCACAGAAAGGAAAAGCTACATGAGTTTTTTATGTTGGTGGAAGCTCTTTGGAAAACCCCAAAACTTGGCTACAGGACAGAAAACCTGTCAGATGAAGCTTTGCCTGAAGAAAATAATAAAAGAACAGTGGAAATTAAGACGATTCTAAAAATAACCAAAGAACTCTGAACTTGAAAGGATTAAAAACGGTGTATATATTTGGCTTCATGGCAGCTCATCCAGGTGTGCTTTTGGCAAAACCAAAGAACGTTTGAGCGAGTTTCCACCTTCTTAAACCTTTGTGATTAATTAAGCTTTTAATGCAATTTATGAACAGCCCAATTACAGTTCTTTTAGTTAGAAATTTTTTCACTTTCAATTACATTTTCTCACCATTCACGAATAAGATAAAATCAACTTTATTGTTGAAGTGTGAAATTTGCATTGGACATCATAGTGTCTGCGGTATAAAATCACAGCAAAACAACCTTCATCCATCATAATCCAGTCCTTCAAAAAGTCTGGATTTATCCTGGATGCATTTCCCTGGACATCAGTGCAACATTTAGCAAAAGTAACCCTTTTTGTCAATACAAAGTTATGTCTCTAGCCTTAATTCAAATAACTACATAATTAACTAATTAACTAAAATAATTAACTATTTTAGAGGGCAGAGAGTTGGGTCTCATGTGTGTCCATGAGAACATTCTTATGTTTGATTTCTCAACTCACTGACATAAATGTGGGCAACATATTATTTTAAATAGTCTTTATTTTGAGACGTGCATGCTCATCATTCCTCCATGTAGTAGTGTAAATAACACAGGCCACAGGAGCTATCTTTACCTCATAGTTACCAAAAGTAGAGACAGTTTTAGAGTTGTTGTCTTTTTTTATTTTTTAGTAAGGACCATAGCCATAGGGCACCTTCTTAGACACGGGGGATTTCAAAGCCTTGTTTTTGGGTAGACATTTCTTGCATCTGGTGGATGGAATGAGGGTTTAAACCATTACTGCGATTAGAGCTGCCTCACTATGATCTCTTGAGCTTGCTTACTGCTGCTAATAGCTGTTTCCTCTCTATTTCCCTCTATCTTTTTCTTTTTCGCTTTCTCTCTCTCTGTGAATGATTTTTATGCTTTGCTAAAACATGTGGGGGCGTTGAGAGAGGATTTAAATGCAACGATCCCCCTCCTCTTTTTTTGGTGAATCTCAGCGTTCTTTTCTGCAAGCCTCTGATGACGACAGGGCAGCTTTAAGCCTGGCAGTGCCCACGGCAGGCTGCCGTCTCAGCGCTGCCCACTCTCCTCTGTGTTGGCATGCTGGAGAAAGCGAGGGTGGGGTTCCTCTTTAACAGACCCTGTCATTCCTAGGAAAGCCTACATGTCCACCCATGCAGGATTCCTGATAGGTCTTCATGTTGGGGATGTGAGAGTGCAATGATAGGGATTTTATGTTCAGTCGCCAATGGTCTTCACTCAGCGAAGAGTCAAGGGTGTATGTTTAGATAAACAGACAATGCACTCTCTTGAGCCTTTATATGACAGTGAGGGTCAACAAGTGAAACATGTTCTGTAATATCCATCTAATTGCATATTCAGTGTCATCAGGTGGGTGTTCTTGGCTCTGCTGGATTAAATAAGCGTGTTTGGCCGAGATTCAGGGAGTTTATTTCCTTAGCTAATGTTCCCCTTTGTCATTATAACACCCTGTTAAGCTGACCCGTGTCCCGCTCCATTCAGTCATTACCCATTACTACTCAGCATATATGATTCATGCAAGGCTCCTGAAGAGGAAAGAATTACAACCTTCTGCTACCAGGAAAACTGGATTGATTATGCATATTCAATGGTTTCAAGAGAGGCAATAAACCCCCTAAGCCACCTTTCCACATAGTAAAAGAATAATTGGCACCTTGTGAAGCATGGCTGTGGCATGTTGACCACCACAGGTGCAAGAAGAAGTACTCAAATGGATAAATGTGCAAATGTCTCTCATGCTTAAGTGAGATTTCACCTGACACATCTATATCTCATGACTAATATTTTTCTTATTTCTCTCACCTCCTTTTCCTGTTTTCTTCTTCTCACCACTCACCTTGGCATTGACTTGTCTATTTTATGTTTTTGAACCAGTTGTACCCTGTTGTTGCAGTATCACAGTATTCCTTCACCTTACATTTGGTTGAAGAGCGTAGGCTGCAATACCTTTTATTCTGTGGCTGTGAGTAAAATATGATTTCAATTACCATGAAAATGCATTGTATTATCAATGGGAGGATAAGAACAGATTAAGGAAGCTCTGGGATGCTTTTACAGATGACAATGGTCAGGTTTCTATGCAAGCAGCGGTATTGGAGAAAGTGATAGATTTTCACCGCTTGACAAAAGCTCAGAGGAAAAGAGGTGGTTCAACATGTAAAGCTGATTCAACAGACCCTGATGGGAACATGGCAACATGTTTAGTATCGATAGATAGGTCAACTTCACTTGCAAAGCAAACTAACAAAGAAAATATGCAAAAGATATGTTAAAATGGGGAACACATTTCTAACATGACAATTATGAAAATGAATAAATTAGATCAAAAATTTTGAAGAAGCTTCAGCACAGAGGCAATAACAAAGAAAGACTTTAATAAAAGTACCGCTTGAACCTGTGCATTCTGATTATTATTCAGTATTCACACAGACATTCTATCTTGTCGGTTCATATACATTGACGGCAAGATTGTTCAAACAGAGATTCATAATCTGCATGGGAAGTGCATCTGCTGCTGTGGATACTTAGACAAACATACAAGATTAAATTTCTATTTATATGAGCCACAGACACCTAACATTTACTGGGGAATCATTGTAAGCTCTGGAGAAGACTCGGTCGCACTTTGGCACAGTAAGAAATTCGTACAATTTATTAATGTGATCTGTCCAGCAGGGAGATGTCTGCGGCCTCACATGCTCAACCATATCACCTTTAAAAAATATTGAGTTGCTGTGTGCCGTTTTTTTTCATTCTTGCCTTGAACAATGTAATAAGTTAAAGTTTTTTTTTTTTTCAGAAATCAACATATTCATTTTCTTATAGATTCTATAATTTATCTTCAATCAAAAATATTTACTACAGAACTTCAGGACTTTACGGACAGGATTACTGTGGTTCTTATGCTTAAAACTGAGGTAATTAACTTTTTTTTTTTCATTGACAGCCTCTTTTCTTTTAGAGCGAAGTAATCTCAAAGTTAAAAGTGATGATTTGAAGTTTACTTAAGACCCAGATGCTTGGCTTAGTGGCATTTTGCCCAAAATGTTTTGTGCTTCTCATTTGTGGTCCGGCGCAGGGTTTAGTTACAGTTGTGTCCCAATCCTCTGATTCACCTTCTTTAGGAACAGCTTCAGGGCTGCTCATAATGCTTAACTCTCCATAATGCCATCCCCTTCATCTCCCCAGTGGTCTTATTGTCTTAACTCTGGATGAGAGAAAAACAGGTTAATACACGTTTGGCAGAGTGAAAGTAAAGTATCTTTTTAAGATGCACTCTATTCAAGTTTTTCTTTGGAGAATGCATTTCATCAGATGTCTGTTTCTCCCAACTTGTTTAGTTACCTCGTGGGTCTGTTTTTACAGTTTTTTAAAGATATATTACCAGAGATTCATTTTGCTTTTGACATTAAAAGCTTGTCGCTCGCTAATGGTAGCAGCAATCAGGTCCATTGATGCTTGATTGATCTGAGAACAGGGGATAATAAAACTGCCTTCCTTGTCATTTTCCTGATCCTGTAGTTTGGAAGCAGAGAAAATCAGAGAAAATGTTATGCAAATGATTTGTTAATCCCTTTACATTATTTGTTCCATTTCTCCCTTTCGCTTTCACACTCAATTTCTAGCACAGCAAGCTGACAGGCGGACACCCTCAGATTGCTAATTCTTAACATAGAAAAAATAAATGTCAGCCATCTATTTTGTATTTAGAATATACTTCTACTATTAATTAATTTATCTTGAATGATTTACCTGAAAAATGCACAAAGAGATTCTGAAAACCCTTGAAAGTACTTCACTTTAGAGACCTTCAACTTTAACCTCTCTCTCTTCTTCTTTGTGCTGGAGTTTTAAGTATAAGCCGAGAGAGCAGTGGCACATGAAACTGTGACCAGTGTTTTTTTTTTGATAGTTTTGTTGTCCCAAAGGTTGGTGTTAAAAATAATAAGAAAGAGGTGGGATGGTCTTAGATTCAAGAAGCTTAAAATGCAAAATCTCAAATAAGCCCAATTTCCCCTAGCCAATCGCGTTGCATTTTGGTGGGCTTGTGTTGATCGTCTCAACTGACTCACACACCGCCCCTCCCCAAATAAAAACACTACAGATTTAGGTGGCTTTTCAAAAAATTGATCTAGACATTTATCCAGCTTAATCTTCTTAACATATTAAAGTGATTTGCTTTACCCTGAAGTGGCTGAAGCTGCGAGTTCACCGCCCTTCATGGCACTAAGACCTGAGAGGCATTGTGGACATCTTTCGCTCTTGAATAAGAGAAAGGTGGGCAGAAGTCAACCTGCTTCTCAGCTGTGGAGCTGTGGCTGTCCCCGCTCTGCGTCCATTTTATTTTTTTTGTTCTGTTATTAGTCCAACTGTTGCACTCAGTCAGTGTTCTTAGGCACATGGCTCTGCCAGAACTGCCCACACTGTGGTGTGGAGGTTTGGAGCTCTCAGCTTTTGAGCTGAACTGAAAGAGCTCTCTCACAGAGTAGGTGTTGGCAGGATGCTTTGTTTCTTTCTGTGAATGTCATGAGAGGTATGGATAATGAGAAAGCTGAAGCTCAGCGATGGCATGATTTATCTGGATGCCAACTTTATGCCCGACTTCATATCTGGGCATTTTCAGATAGATGATGTGCTTAACCTTTTCCTCAGACGGGACACAAATCTGAGAATCAGTAGTGACGGTTACAATGTGTTTTTTCCTTAAAACACCACTTCACAGGCTGGGCATCTAAAAGGTCTTGTTCAAACTCAAGCACTGCTAATGTCTTTATTTGGCATAATGCTCTATGGATGTGCTCCAGGGCATTAGTTTTGCCAGATCTCATCAGTAGAACTGTAAGTGTAAACTTTGAGATATTCATTGTAGCTGAAGCCTGAGTCCATGTATTGTCTTCATGGTATTTAGCCACGAAGAGTCAGATTCAAGTAAGTCTTGATGTGCTTCAAGTATAATTAATTTTATTTGGATAAGTGCCTGAAATATAAAGGCATTTTTAAAATGATCTTAAAACTTACTCTGTAAATTAGTTTTTATTTGTTTTATTTCTCGGATAAATCTGTTTGGGTTAAATTTAGAACTGAACCAAATTAAGACAGGATTCATTCTGTAAAGCCAAATAATAACGTTTATCTTCAATGTACAATGTGCATTGTGTTCAGTACCTTACTCACCACCTACTGCAGCTGTTCATAGCAGGTTTTCTCACTTTTTCACAAAGTTTTGCTCGATACTAAGATATTAGTCCACTGTGCTATACTTGGTGGCTTTAAAAAGCTGCAGGATCATACCAGAAGAAGATCAACAACAACATGACAGAGCAAAATATAAAAAAAACTAAAGAAAACTGTGAATTCACATACATTGTGTTTCTTCTTTTTTCATATTCAAATTAACTGACAATTCATTTCTTGATTCATTGTTTTGTCTACCAAATAATATTATCAATCCAGCAAATCCTCACAATTGAGGCACTTGAATGGTTGGTGTTTTTGCTTGATAAAACTACTTAAAAGTATACTTTGTGATTTAATCAATCAATCTATCGTATCAGCTCTAATTTATTGCACCGTTTTGTCAATTATGTTTTTAATTTCATTCATTTGTCATCCATTTGAGGCTATTTTGAAAATACATGTCAACAGAATATAATGCTGGGGTCATTTGAGTAAATAATGGTAGATGTTTTATAAAGAAATAGGCATAGAATATAGTTTTAGTCCCTCACTTGTGCATCACTGAATCTAAGACTGTTTATCAGTATTTAGCAAAACCTTATCAGAGATAATTTACTTTGCATAACTAAGTTTGCATAACATACAAATCTAGTTTGCAGGAAATGTATTTTCTGCAAACTAGACAATAACAACCTGTTTAGGAGAGTTTGGTTGCACACAGTGATGACTTACTCTTGCAGTAAACATTCATCCCTGACCTCTATGTGCTATATCGTAATGATTTAAAGGTGCAAGATATGATGGGAGCCTTTTGATTGCCTCTCAACAGCTCTCAACATGGAGGAGGGTGAGCCGGTGGTTCACAGCTAACAGGGCTAACCGCGCTAACAGTGCAAACTAGGGCGGAAGTGCTAACAGAGCTAACAGTGTTTACCTGCTAGGCTTTTGCGACGACGCTGTCGGTTGGGACGGCGTTAACAGTTGTAACCGCTGTATGAGGAGCGTCCGGGAGCTAACCAGTGGGTGTCAACATAGCAAGGAGAAGCCTTTGATAAATCACACAGAGAGAAGGAGAGCATTCTGCTCAGGTTGACATTACTCTACTATATCTTTGCATAGTAAATAGTTGTTTGCTGCTATATTATTTTTCAGAATTTAAATAAATGAGTAAATGTATCCACTTATTAGCATACGTCATGAAGTAAAATGTAGTGTTTCGCTCTATCCCTTTTCAAGCTGACAGGTACTTGACCTCTTGTACTTGGACTGAAAAATCATACACTGAGGCTGTCCATACAAAATATTGTTGAACGCAGCACCGCTCCACACAGACAAGCACTTCAAACAAACTATGAGTGGTTGCTTCTTTTCATATCGCAGAGAATGGGAGAAATTGATTGGAACTGGGAGGCTTAGGACAGGATTTTCCTCAACCATAATATTTTTTCTTTAACAACTGCAGCTTAAATTTAGATTTTTTTTCTGGCTTTGTTTTTTATTTCTTTGTCCAAATCCTATCGAGTGGTGCTTCAGGTTTTTCCTTGAGTAAAAAGTTGATATTGTTGTGGGGAGGGAGAAAGGACTTTTTTTCATGTGTGCAGGAATGTAGATTTCTTCCCCCCGTGAAATCCTAATTGTGCCTTGGAGGGCTGGTAGGGTATCTCTGCTCGGCTCAGCTCTACAGGATTTGTGTCTGTGTATGTTAGAGTATGTCTCTTAGCTTGAATGCGGATATAACCCTTTCATTGCACAAGCTGCAGATTTTTCAAATTTGCCGATAGGCTGATCCTGTGCATCCGTAGCTTTTTGTAGAAAACATTGAAAGTTTTTGTTTCAAAAGCTTCCATATTTAATTTTCTTTTCCTGAAATATTTGATATTTGTTAAGAATTAATGCAGATAACAAGTGGATCTCTTTCTGTGGATCAACTGTATATGAAAATTAAGCTCCTGAGAGCAGGTCTTGTCAATAGTGTATGGTCAGATTAAGAATATATCTTGGGTCAAACTACGTCTGTCCCGTGTGCTTTTTGAATTATTGCTGTGGATTTATCTATGCAAATCCAGGATAAGATCCTATCTGCCTGCAGCGACATATCCCCCTGGATTTGGCCTATGTGAGTTAGGCAGGTTATGGTTGACAGTCAAAAAGGAATTGCAACAACATATATGCGGAGATTATTGCTGTAGTCATTAATTGTTGCTTGAAAAGGGATTAGGATTACCAGTCCTATAGAGCACTCTAACACCTGTCCTTCCCCATATCTAACAATGTGACTTAATTTTTCCTTATTTCAGTATCAGTTCAAGTTGGCAAAATAAAAAAGGCTGATTTATTCAAATGAATCATCAACGCTGGAAATGATTCAATATGTGCCACATTCAGATGGGTGATATATTATTCCCTTGGGGAGAGGCAAAGATGGAGCCGTGGAGCTGTTTTATTTGTGCTGTCTTTATCAGTGTGTCAGGCAGAGAGGCTGAGCTTGTTCTCTATGAATGTACGAGCCCTTGAACCATAAACCTGTACCTCCTCTGATAACAGTTTTTGCATTGTGATATAAGTGCCATTCTTTGTGATGTCCTCTCTGACAGCGCTAAATATATCAACATACACAAAATGATCTGTCAGACGAATTATTTTATTCCAACCAGTTCTCCAAAACTAAGGATTTTCTGTGCTGCGTGCACAGTGTGTGTTTTTGAGGACATATTGTGGATTTTGTTAAGGATTCAAATCAAAGCTCAGTATTGTGGTTGCATTTCTACAAGCTTTGCTATTCATGCTCTTCATGTTTTGCCTGTAGGTGAACATCTTAACTGTTCTTTTGTGTCCTCCATACCTTGTGTTGTATATATCGTTTAATGCTATTTCTGCTGCTGGGACCTCAGACTGCTCTGACGTCTGAGATTGCCACATCTTCTAAGGTGATAAGAGTGCTCCCTGAATTACTCAGTGCCCGTGTGATGACATGGCCCTGATTGTCAGACGGGTGGGCTGGTGACACTGGAACACAGACGGTGCTTGTCTGTTTGAAATATTCTGTTTCAAGCTTCCAAGCCCTGGGCAGTCCTCTCTCCCAGTCTCCCAACACCCAGCTTCGCCCACTGAAACAAGACTCTTCCATACTGGAAAATCTGGCCCTGTCAACTGGCAGTCTTGACTAGGTTCAGCCCACACGCCAAGCACCCCCCACCACAAAATCCACCCCTTAATGGGCACTAGAGTTTGCCACCCCATGTAGATGCCTTTTGGTCGCCATCCATGAATGGCGTCAATAGCATCTTCCTACACAACAGTGACTGAACGGAGGGCACAAGAAAATGTGGGAATAATTTACACTTTCTCACTGTACTACCATCAGAAACCATAATTAATCATGATAGAAAAAATGTGGAAGCCATCTTGGCTGGTGAGACACACAGTGCCTGTGAACAGGCCTGACACCTTTAACAGCTCTGATGGCCAGATAGGAATGAGTGTCAGAGTGCTTACAACTAAGCTCCCATCATGGCAGCATGTATCCCGTCGTCTTCAGAATTGTGTCTGCTGCATGATGGTTCTTCATGAAGAGCCTTTCTATATTATATTATAGGCAGTCGTTAAAACTGTGCCACTAAGTGTGAAAATAGATCCAACAATAGCAATTATTCTCCTATTATAATAAATATGTCTTTCACTCTTATCACTCCAAGTAGAAAAAAAAATAAAATTAAATGGCTGCCAAAATAACACATAAAGACCCAAAAAACAGTTAATTTGCAGAGCACATGTTAAATGTGAGCTTTAGGTGTGTACAGCTTTGACAATTCATGTCAACTTGCTGTTTTCTGTTTCAGTCCACTAACCAAAACATCCACTAATCCCAATAGAACATTATTATTTTCCTCTCTTCAACTCCAAAATTCCCCATAGTACTTTTACTATTACCTGAATGCTGGTGAAGTAATTAGAATGTGCTCACCATTAACTTTTATAGGCTACACTTGGTGGTAAAATAGCAGATCCATGACTCTCAGTCTTTGACATGCTTGACAGACTAATTATGGATATGAGTCCAGTGCTGCAATTTGCCCTGTTTGACTGTGTTGTGTTCTGAGCAGCCAAACTACATGACACAAATATGTCCCTCTTGCCTCATTTAGCCTGGCTGCATGCTACTTCAGAGCACCTGTTAGTGGTAGTTACTGTGTTGGAGCATGTGCATTTGCAGAAATGCTTTCATGGCAGTGAGTAGGTGTATGTGTGTAAAGCCACCACTAGAAAGTGTTGAAAGCCTCAGCTAGCAAGATCGCATCCAGGGTGACTAATAAGCTTAACATGAGCACGGCTGTGTTCGCAAGCATGGTGCGGTGAAAGAGGTCTTCAATGTTGAGAGAAATGCAGAAATGCTTCCCTAGGCTGCTACTAATTCCTTCACCCCCCTCAAGCTCCAATCAGACTGTGAACCATCTTACCGTTAGCTATGGCTCCATAGCAGCTCCAAACTGCACCACGAAAGAACAAGGCTTTGCAAACAGTGTTCAGGACCGACTGCATTCAAACAAGTTTTTCAGAGAGCTGTGTTTTTGTGGCTCTATTGGCAAAAATGACTGTTTCAAGGATTTACAGGTGACACAGATATTGAATGTGCATAAGCTATGGGGTCTGAAAAAATATGGCCTTGCCTCATTTAAGTGTTTATGTGATTATGTAACTAACTTGTGTTTCATATTGCGCTGTGATTCCACTTTCACCGCTGCATCCTCACATCGCAGCTCACTCTTATGATTATCTACCTGACGGGGAACTTGTAGCTGTGTGGTCTTTATGCGTATGTATCCACATGTGACTTTCCTTTGACCAAGAGGATCCTCGAAGTGTGGATTTATAAGCCACTTCATACTCCACTCCTGTGTGGGAGGGAGGCTGAGTTAAAAATAGGCAGGTTTGGAGGTAGTGAGCAGCCCGCACTGTGTGAGGCGCTTAAGAACACACTGAAGAGTATTGGCATTCTCTTTGCATATCATTTATATGTGTCAATAATCAATCTGAGCGTTAAACCAGTAACTGTAGTTGTTACTGGCTCTTGTGAAATAGTCCAAATCATCTTGTATAATGGTCTTAGAAGCATCAATAGCACTCACGTTGCATCGAAGTGACAAGAAGTGCTCACGTTATGTGTTGTGGAGTTTTATAAAACATGGTGCAGCGCTCTCTGCTGATGTACACCAAAGACATTAAGTAATCTTTAGCTTGTTGACCTTATGTGCGTGTCAATGTACAGTACATGTCCATGTGTCTACATTTCTTTCTTATATATTTTGAGAACAATGTAACTGCTGCCTGGATAATGTTCAGTTTGGTCATTTTTACCAATAAAGCAAGTGCTACATTTTAGTACCGCACACATGTCAATGAGGTGATTGGGGTGGAATGTTTTAAGAAGAAGGAATGCATTCAAACTGTTTGTTGGACCTTCATGATGCGTTGAAGGAAGCGTTTTGGTGAGACACGTGTTATGTAAACAAGAAAACGCCACAGTGCACTTTAAAAAAAACATGAACTATGCTTTAGTAGGTTCCAGCAGATGTTGTATTGTAAGAGCAGATAATCTTGGGTCCATAAATGAAACATGTTTTCTGTATATAAAAACATTGGATACCACACTCCCCATAATGCAACTAAACCTCTTTCCTTTAGCTGGGCAATAAAAAAGCCACGTCTTCTAACTCAATAACACCAGTTGGTGAAAAAAAAAGCTCAAGCCAAGATTACTCAAGTGATGTAATTTAAGTCATTTTCTACTGTTTCTATTACCCATTATGTTATATATTGTTTCACAGGCTGAGTAGTATCTCCAATAAGCTATTTTTTTACATTTAAAAGTGGTGGAGTATCATCTCCCATCACATGTTTTGTTTATTGAGAACTGCAGGTATAAAAAGCCTTCCTGCTGTCTACATTTTTAAACCTGCAGATCATTTAACAGTTGTAGATATCTAAGCTGACATTTGTATTTATGTCTCTGGTGTCAAAACAAGACATTTTAATACAATATTGTTTGACAAAATCCCCCAAATTTCTTCACCCAGTTCCTCTGTGGCAGATTACCAACCAGCCCTTTATGACTTCCCAAGAAGAAGGTTTCATAATGCTGCTTGCGGTGAGGAACAATGAGGTTTCAAAGCTTCTGCAGATGAGAGGTGTGTGGGGGGGGGGGGGGGACTGGGTGACTGTTATTAATGGCCAACAAGGGCCTCCTCACCTGTAAGGTTCGTGACCTCTAGGTGAGTGCCACAGCCCCCCTTCTATCTCCATCTCATTTTTGGGTCCATGTCCTTCCACTCTGGTCAGGATTCAATTACTGCTGACTGGCTGACCTTTGACCTCCCCTCCAACAGGATGCTTACCCTGACAGTGGTACCACTGTTACGCTTCACATCACTTGCTCTTCTGCCCCTCTCCCTCCTATCTGCCTCCAAAATGAGACCTTATTACTTTTTCCTCAGTATAAAAGTCCACACATATTTTCTGCATGAATTCACTTGATAATAGATTATATATTGACTTTCATTTTGAATCTTTTCTAAAATACTGTTTGGCTGCAAAAACACAGGATTTATCATTTGAAAAATATACTTGTACAGTTGTGTTTTAGAGTTTCTATTTTTCTGTATTTACAGATCGATCTTTCAACCTTGTTCTAAGCTGCAGTCGATGGTTGTTAAGCCTTCGCCATGTCTTAATCACAACACAGATACCTGTTAATTACCAAGCAAGTTCAAGTATTTTTGCTACTTAAACAGGGATTTAAGATCGATGCGTTGCTTTGCCCCAGACCGAGCGTTGAGCACAGTTGACCATTTAATGAAACGTTGTGGGTTCTTTGCGCAGAGGCTGAAGGAGATGAAGAACAGGGAGGATAAAGCAATGGGTATATTAATAGGCAGCTGTACGGATGACACTGTTTGGTATTGGGTCAGGGATAAAGCATGAACTTGTAAACTCACAGTGGGGCCTCTCCTCCCTCCCTCCCCTCGCTAACTCATCTCGCCCTTCGTGGTGTCATCAGTTAGCAGAGCTGGGCTCGATAGCCCAGGCAGCTCTACGAGAGCAGCGATTAGACATCTCTCTGATTCTCATCCCCAGCAGAGTTCACTCAAAGGTAAGCCAGTAGTGTACATCCTCAGAGACACTGGTATTCCTCTGCCTTTGTTCTTTGCCGTCTTCTGTTTTGCAAATAGTGTATCTACTCGATGCTATTGGCATGTTGTGGGAGTTTCATGTCATCTCTTGAAAATACACAATATAAAAAGTTGTTTTTATTTTTCAAACTGCACCTGCGTTTCTATATCATATTAATCCAGAAGTGTTTTTTATTGACTACCCCATCAAACCTAACCCCCTCCTTACCACTGACCAGTAGCCATGACAGAGACACCCAGTCAGCTGCAGGGTTTATTCCAGCCGCCTGGCGTCTGAGGTTTGGTCCCATTGGGCCGTTTTGCTGTGATCACAGCAGGCTGTGGGAGGTTAATCCCAAGAGAATGCAGGCTCAATTTCCCCCCACCTCCAGCCTACACCCAGGTGCCTCCTTTATAATGGGCCTATGGAGCTCGGTGGTCTGTGGCCGACACCTACCAGGATTTCACTTCTGCTCTGAGCTCTCCGATTGTTCTGACATTTTTAAAGTCCTTTAAATACCATTACAGAGCGCAACAGAATGGGCAATTGACCTCTTGTCTCTTTTACAATAATGTAAATCAACTAGATTATAAAACATTAAACACAGGAACGTTAAAACAATTCCTCACTATTAGCTTTGTGTGTTCTCCAAAATATAGAAAATAAATCAGCGAGAGATTTGATTAGCTGTAATGTTGAAGCAAATCTAAATTTCAAATGATTATCAAGGCTCAAATGTTATGTTTCCTCATTTATATTAGTAGTTAATTAATGCTGATAACATATTATTTTTCAACGTGTTCCTTCCAGTATCCAGCCATGAGAATTAGCCACGTTAAAACATGTTTTGATATACATTTAGTTTGTTCGAGCCACAATAAATTATTTCAGATGGCACAATATGCATCTGTTTTTCCCTGGAGTCTTTCACACATATCTGTGCGTAATTAATGTGGATTTTGACAGATGGAGAAAAAAGTGTTCTTGTAAGAGGGAAGGGTACATGCCACAATGTGTGAAGTGCAAGCATGGAGGGAGCTTCTTGTATTATTTGCTGCCCGTGCCAGCTGGACCAGCCAGATTCTTACAGGTAGAAATTCAAGCACACATTATGTGCAGACATCATTGAAATTCAGTACCCACCATAAATAGGCCATGTGTTTGTTTTTACAGTTATAAATTAATGTGAAATGCTCTTAATGTTGTAAAAAATAAGATTGTCCTATACAGTGCATCTCCATGCATGTATATACAGGAGATATAAAATATCACACCGTCCATGGTAACTTTCGTGAAATATCCAATCAAGTGCTATTTCTTTCAATGATAATTGTGACTGGAGGTAATTTTTTGTGTGTGTGTGTGTGTGTGTGTGTGTGTGTGTGTGTGTGTGTGTGTGTGTGTGTGTGTGTGTGTGTGTGTGTGTGTGTGTGTGTGTGTGTGTTCGTGTTATTTGAAACCATGCTATTTCTGAATGCATCAGGGTCTGACTTAAATATTAGTGTAACTACATTATCACAGTGTTTTTGCCTGGTAGCAAACATGTACAAATGAGGATTACAACTCTTGAGAAGGCAACAGGTCATGGTTGGTAAGCTGCCCGGGGGGGTCACTGATATAGAGTCATTTTTGACAGGCTGTGGAGGAGGCTCTATTGTTCCTGGTGTGTCTGGATGTTACCTGCAGGCACTATTGCTGAGACTACAGTATTATCCTATTATTAGGCTTAGTTGTTTACGCTTATTACTGCTTGTCAGGTAGGCAGAGAATCCTTCTGAAAATGAGCATCTGCAGAAAAATACATGACTACTTCTTTATCTCATTCAAGTACATCGGCTTACGATAATTTTCAGAGGCCTTTAAGAATGTCTTGATAGGACACAACAAACAGAAATTCAAGGTTTATGTTTACATGCAAGCATTTGATTCTATGAAATGTTTCACTGCACCACAGAGAGTGTTGTTTGGCAGTCAGTGTAAGAATGTAAGAAACGCTGCATCTGTTTTAAACGTATTAAAGCTGATATCATTATGGTCTTGCTTCAGTTGAAAGTACATACACAGTAAGAGGACATCATGGATTGAAACAGCCTTGATTAATGTCTCTGTTTGTAGAGGAAGTGAACAAAATAAAAAAAGCCCATCATATGGTCTGGCAGATTTTGGGCACAGGACCAGGGATGACAAATGTGCTCTTGCAATAATTCAATCTGCTCTCATAATTCTCTAACTTTTAGGGACAGACAGAATGAAAATTTTCCGGCAGTTTAGCCGCCAAGTCAACGTCCAATAACTGTGATCAAGTGTTAGTTAAGATGCTTTTTCTCTCACTTTATCTATTGACAGATTGAGGGGTACAAATATACTGGGTAAGTGGCAGAAAGTTACTGTGAATATGTTAACGAGAGGATTTGGTACCAGATCCAAAATGTTGTCATTTTATTGATGTCACAGTAATGATATTAAGTTTAAGGAACAACAGAGCTGTACTTTTGCTATCAAAGTGCACTGCAGTAGGTGACTAGCATGGCTACAGAACATATTCTCATGTAAATGGCTGCCTTTGTTGAACAGTTTTAATTCATGCTTTTCACAACAATGTTGTCATGTGAAATATGTATTTTTCTAAGGAATATTTTAGCGTTGACAGCTGAAGTAAAACTGTGTGTAAGATTATGTATCAAGCCAACAAAAAGCTAACCCAAACCTCTGGTATGATATGTGTTTTTTCATCTTTGTGTACGCAGTCAACAAGTTAAGTAACATCATACAAAATAAACAGCACTTTTTATGAATAGAGTAAAATTATGAATATAATCAAATTCACTCTTTTTAGGTACAGTAAGTTAAGTAAGAAAGTAAAATGAAACATCTTTAGTAGTAGAAGTAGAAGTAGTTTAACTAAGTGTTGTTAGCTGCATAGATGCTGTCGAGCCGTGGGCAATGTGAAGCACAACCAGCACATGGCTGCATTTAGAAAGCGAAAGGGATCAGGTACCGCCGTTACTGGAACTGCCTCTGGGCCAATCTCAATATGTGTGGTACTGTAGTAAATCATGTTATCTGTATTAAAAATAGTAATATATGAATCCCCTTTTTGTTTGCAGAATAAGATGTATGCTCTAGTGATGGTTGATCCTGATGCTCCAAGCAGCGCCAAGCCAACATCTGCTTACTGGAGGCACTGGTTGGTCGTGGACATACAGGTAGAGTAAGGCTACGATAACCTTTACTCTCACTTAAAAAAAAAGCGTCCTGTGTTTTAGTGATGGGGACACGGACAGCGTTTGTTATTGGATTAGGAGCTCGTATGGTACCAATTTATGAAGGAGCGTTTGGATTCTTGAAAATTTTCATAATCTCGGGGTCTCACTTGGCATGTCTTGTGTTTACATCTGCACTGGGGCCGATCGCAAGGCTAAAAAATTATGAATGGTTTTAAAGCCTAACTTGGTGGCAAAGGGATGCCAAGTTCAAAAAATGTTAATTTTTCATATCATGTATCTTGTGCAATAAATGCCTGTGACAAAAGTGTGGGAGTAAGTCTTTCTAAATGGCTGTGAAAGTTTGCAAGGCCCTGTCAGCAGCAATTTCCCTCTGCTGCAGAGAGCCCGGGACGTGTCAATGCAGGCGTGTGAGACTGAGATTGAGGAGAGCAGCATGCGAGGCGCACACTCTTTCTCCCATAGAGCTCCAGTCCCTCAGCTCCCCCTCCAGTGGAGAGATCTTGGCAGAGTGTCCTCCCTTCATCTGTTCCCCCAGGCAGAGCAGCTCCCCCAATGATCCACACTTCTCCATATTTTACACCCCCGAAATGGGCACCGCTCCGATCCCCTTATTTCTCTTCATATTTCACTCCTTTTTATCCATTCGTTTGTGTGTTTTCAGATTCTTGCATTCTAACGCCAAATGCGTGTTGAGTTGTTGATTGCCTCAAATATTTGGAGGTTTGCAGACATTTTATAATCCCGCGGGAACCGGGAGATCAACCCAGTAGATTAAGACTAGTGGTCTAAAAAAACAACCACACAAAGACGCTTCGCCGATGTATCACTGCTCCCGTTTCATTTTATAAGGCGTAGTTGTACACTAAAGTAAATGCCACATTGATTCGAAGATCCAAATGTGATGTATCTGGGATATATATATTTTAGTAAACCTTTCAGCGGGTATTCAGAATTCAGAATTTTGTGATTCAGCTCATCGATGCTGCGCTTTAGAGATGATTTATGCAACCACATTTCTGATTGCCTGTAAGGATGTTTACCTCATATCACTCGCATACGTAAACGATATACAAACAAAATTCCACTTTCTAAAATTGCATTAGGCATCACCTTTTGCTTCTTATTTGTAAGCCTGTCTAAGTCTGTCTGGCCATGAGACCAGCTGTGAATAAACAAATGTCTTTCAAATGCTCAGACGGACCACATTCTCTCTAGCAATTCAATTTCCTGTCACTCGTGTGGGTGTTGACCTGCGTTGCCCATGTAGGGATTGGCCACTGTGATGGGATGTTTTTCTGATTGTGACTGGTGGTTGGTCAGAAGGGTTAATGAGCCTTTTGAGTGATGCCAACCTGTAGTGGGAGGTGTTTAATTGACCAGGGTGACTAGGTCACATCACACAACCTCAGTTTAGTTTTTTCAAGTGTCGATGTGAATGTGTTGGATTTTGTTTCAGGGCAGTTGTGATTTTGACAGCAATGTAGTTGAATTTCATGAATGTGTGTGTGTGTGTGTGTGTGTGTGTGTGTGTGTGTGTGTGTGTGTGTGTGTGTGTGTGTGTGTGTGTGAGAGAGGGAGATACTTTTGTATGTGATGAGAGTGAAGCACCTTACAATAATAGTTAAACCGCATGGTAGATTATTTGGGTTATTTGTTAAGCAAAGTAGTTTCTTTAGCTGAAGTCAGGGGTCATGCCTTCAAATGTCAAATGGATCAGTACTTTTGATCCTCACTCGTCAAACAGCACGAGCTGCACCAGCCATATTCTTGTTGAAAAAAAAAATATATATTCATTAGTCCAAGGTCATGCAGTCTTGTAGATGACTCAATAATTAGTGTGTATTCTTTATCCATAGCCACAGCTAAGAAGGTAAAAGATTTCCTTAATTCAACTGAGAGTGAAGCAAGGTCAGGCTGGACTGAGCAGCACAGCACCATAGATTTGCACTGATTCTTCAGCCGAGGTCTCATTAGAGCGGCGATTGCAACAGAACAAGGACACACTGGGCTACCTTGTTTATTATAGACTCATCATTCACCTTGCTTTGAGCTGAATTATTTCGCTAGCTCTTCACTGATCACAACATGTGCTGAGGATCTCCTCACAGTGAGTCAGCCATGCCAAAGCCCTCTTTAACCAAAGAGTGAGGTGTTTGAGAGCCTGATATTTGTTGCCACACACTGTACAGTGCCACATACTTGTAGTATTCATCCTTAACTAGTGTGGAGCCTTATGTGAAGCCGAATTTAGTATTAGCAATAGAAACAGGCAGGTTTATTGGTCTTCCTAAAGAGAAAAGGCTTGAATTGTTACAATTTTAACACTTCTAAAAAATATATGTCCTTACCTTCTGATGTTATTTTGTCTTGATGATTATGAAAACATAAATTGTGTTTCAGGAAGAGAACATGTTAATGTTTATGCACAAATTTAAGGATGCACAGATACCACTATTTGCAGACCAATTACAAGTACTTACATTTGAGTACTTGCCAATACCGAGGACCGATTTGAGTACTTAATAATACCATTAACAGTTCTTACAATGACTCTTTTTCATCAGATGTTCCTCACTTTTTTGACTTTTTAACTGGCATTTTTACATTCAACATTGTGTTTTGCTGACACAAACAGAAGCATAGTTCGCCACAGCCTGAGCTGTTGAAATGAATGGGTCAAGGCCTCCAACGCTGTATTCAGTTCTCCTTTTTACCTACTTCACTTTCATCATCAGCTGATGGCTAATAAGTACAACACAGGACCTTAGCTTGAGTCTCCTCATGGGTCTTGAGGAGTTGTAGCATTCATTCACAATCAAACAAGCACACACTGCAGTGCTATACTGACAATAGATAAGATAACTGATAACTTCATTACTCTTGCTGTCTCGAGCAGTCACATGACTATGTCACACCCGGGCTCTCGATACACTGCGGAAACGCTGACAGATAATGCTTGCTAGGCAGACACAGAGTTTTCCAGCTAACTGATTAATTGCAAGTCATTTTAGACTGATTGCTTTCCAACAATAAATCATTTACATACCTACACAACCTATTTAGTTGGTATGTTATTTACAGTCAGGTCCATAAATATTTGGACATTGACAAATTTTTCATTATTTTGGCTCTGTACACCACAACAATGGCGTTGGAATGAAAAAATGTGTGCTTTAAGTGCAGACTTTCAGCTTTAATTTGAGGGTATTTACATCCAAATCAGGTGAACGGTGTAGGAACTACAACAAATGTATAAGTGGCCACCCTGTTTTTAAGGGACCAAAAGTAATTGGACAAATTAATATAATCATAAATCTAATTGTCACTTTTAATACTTTGTTGAAAATCCTTTGCAGTCAATGACAGCCTGAAGTCTGGATTCCATAGACATCACCAGACGCTGGGTTTCGTCCCTGGTGATGCTCTGCCAGGCCCTCTACTGCAACTGTCTTCAGTTCCTGCTGGTTCTTGGGGCATTTTCCCTTCAGTTTTGTCTTCAGCAAGTGAAATGCATGCTCAATTGGATTCAGGTCAGGTGATTGACTTGGCCATTGCAGAACATCTCCACTTCCTTTGGCCTTAAAAAACTCCTTACATATACACTTATACATTTTTTGTTAGTTCCTACACCGTTCAACTGTTTTGGATGTAAATACCCTCAAATTAAAGCTGAAAGTCTGCACTTAAAGCACATCTTGATTTTTTCATTTCAACTCCATTGTTGTGGTGTACAGAGCCAAAATAATGAAAAATTTGTCAATGTCCAAATATTTATGGCCCTGACTATGTGGGCACAGGAAACAGATACGGATGCTGCTGTAAGGGTGGAAATAAAGTACATGTTGCTCTATTCATGGCCAGCTGTATATATTTTACTAGAAACCAACTGGATATGGCTTTTTTGCTTGCTTTGGTTTGGTTTTTAGATGTAAACTGTGTGGCTAGGTGTCTCGTCTTCTCCCACCAGCTGTCCACTTTCTCACATTGGATGCTCTATGTGCATTTTCATCGAAACTGCCTGCATTTTTACTGACTCCTTAAGCAACAGAAACATTCATTTAGAATCTGTCTTTAAAAAAAAAAATCAATTATGGACAATTACCAAAATAACCATCAACAGATTGTTGTCTAGCTCTCAAAGTCGGATTCCAGATTGTGAGCCTCTCCCTCCCTCACTCTGCTCTCCCAGAGTCTAAACCAATGCAGATGTTCTGGTATGGTCTTGGAGCGATAATTACTGTAACAAGCAAATCATT